>VXBO01014151.1:652291-761909 GCA_013400135.1 Rhinoptilus africanus
CCCCCCCGGCCCCCCTTCCACGCACCTACTCCAAACGGCGACGGCAGCGCTAAAGAGCCTCCACCGTCCCACCAGCCACCAGGGAGGAACCGTCCCTCCGTCCTCCTCCGAAGGCGCCCTCCGTCCACGGGGCTCCGCCGGGCAGACGGCGCTAACTGCAGAAGCAATAGGAGTCCAAGGCACTAAAATATCCAGCAAGCATACTGGGAGAACAGACAAGTATTCAAGTACATTAATTTATACAATTTTACATTCACATTTATTTATCTAATACAATGAAAATACAAAGGAAAAAGTTAAAGTGTCTCCAATAAGTATAAGGATATAGCTAGCTTTTTTTCCCGGTTTTTTTTCTTTTTAACTTTTTTAACCCTCTATATTCCACTCATTTTTAAACTACTGTTGTCCAACAACATTTATATATCACAGTGTTTCCACATCAAAACTGATGGTAAGTACATGTCCGCAGGGAACTTTTAAAAATTTTTAAACAATTTAAATTGCTCTAATGCTGCAGTCAAAGCTGTTAATATCTTACTTAAAGCAGTAATGACCTATCAAGCACGGGCTGCACTGCAAGTCCATTCGTGTGCCCCGTCATTCCGGAGCCAGATACGATTGACCGGGGAGAGGGAGAGGAGGGGGATTGGGACAGCTTTTCTCCTGGTCTTGGTTCTTCAGGGAGAGATGAGAAGCGCGCTAAAGCCTCATGCTAGGACCCAGCTCTCCCACCTCAACACGTGCGGATTCAGCCCCAAACCAGAGAGAAATTTTACAGGGAGACCGCATTAGTTGACCCCATGACTTCTCTTCACGCCTCTTGTTCCGCGCAAGAGCGGAAACCCCTCCGTCAAAAGCACTGTCCCAGCATGAGGATGCCAGTCATCCTCCTCCCCCCCCTCGAAAGCGCGTGGGGAAACTCCCTTTACAGAGAGCTGACAGCAATGGTTGGAAAAGAGAAAATTCATTCCCAGTCTGGCAAGCTACCAGTTCATTGCAGCACTAGGAGTCGATACAGGGCCCCGTCTCCCTCCCCGTGTCCCGTCCCGAGGTCTAGCCAGCGCCGTCTCCCGGGCGCAGCTAAGTGGTCCGCAGGTTGGAGCCCGGAGGGTTGCTGATCGATTTTTGCAAATTGCTGATGTTGAAGCTTTGCAAAGACGCGGCACCTACGGGCTGGAACTGGCCAAGCGGTGGTTGTGCCGGACCACCCGTCCCGCTCCACGGAGCGGCGAAAGAGGCTGCTGGATAACCGTACTGCTGCGGAGGGCACATGGCCTTTGTGAAGGGACCTAAAGAGGTAGCTGACGATGCGGAGATGGGCGTAGCACCCAGGGAAGATGTCATAGAGATACAGAGCTGACCCGGCGCCGAGAATTTTCTTGCCATTCCAGGGCCCTGAAAGAAAACCCAATCCCCCAAGAAGAGTTACGCAACCGCGCTTAAAAACCACAGGCTCACCCCCTGGTGCACAAGCCGTTCCCAATGGATGTTTGCAAGAACGTGCCACGCTCCTGCTCTTTAGTGATCCTCTCCCCTTCCGTGGCAGGTGACACAATCCTGCACGTAAGAGGCACAACCCACAGTTTTCTCGAGCGGCTGCCCAAGCTACAGGGCAACTCCACTCCAGGGCTGTACGACAAACTCTACGCCTGACACCCCGATGAGATGGCAATGACACCGACAGTTTCTTACCGTAAACGTTCACGGGTCAAATCTTACCTCATAGTTGCTATGCCCTTTGCCAACTTTCTTGCCAGACAGGTTCATGGCATCTCGGGCCCAGTTATCTACCAGCTTGTGCAGGTCATCCGTGAAAGTCCCTTTCCGGCTCGAGGCAAGAGCGGCAGGCTGAGACGGGGGCGCTTGGCTGTTCACTGTAGCCCCCACTGTGTTAGTGCTGCTGGTCCCTACAAATACAAAAAAAACAGGAATCAAAACTTTGGTTAAAGATCATCTTTCTCTAGTAGATGTAAAGAACTGCGGTAATGGTACACCAAATAGAGAGCCAGTTAAAGTGCCATGCAGATTAATTCTAAGTTCCAAATCCAGGACACGGTGAAGTGGGAACTGCAAGGACTCCTACAGGCATTCTCTCAGATTGAGGGTATTTGATAGATACGTTTATTTTTCAAGAAGTGCTGCAAGTAGTCATCTTTAGAGGGGGATGGCAGCAGCCTACAGGTATTTGTAGAGGAAAAAGATGACATTTCAGCACTGAATGACAGCACGGTCACGTCATTTTCTCATCCTATGCCTTTTAATTAGCAGCAACCGCTACTGACACAAGTCAGATCCACCTTGGAGGACGATGCTGGATGCTGAGTAAGGAGCAGTACAACCAGCATCACCGGCTGCTCTGTAGCAAGTTATCTCCACTTTGTAAAACGAAGAGGAAAAATTCACCCAGACTACACAAAAAAGCCACAGTGAGAAACAGCGACTGTTGGTTCCAATAGCTGCCGTGCTTGTGTTCTTGAGGATAACCAGATGGGACTGTCTTCATCCACCAAACAGCCAGGATCAGCAGGGGAAGTCTGCACTGCATTAAATTTTTGCTTTTTTGCCTCTGAAAGCATTTTTTTGCCATTATGTTCAGATCTCCTGTGTCGGAAGAACAAGCCTTTCAGACACAAACAACTAATGCAGCTAAAAAAGGGCAGGAAAGAGTAGTTCCTCAGGCACGCCTTGACAGGTTTGCCCTACTCATCGGGCTGAATGCAAGAACACAAGAACCCCTTCACACACACCCCGGGCTTCGGCTCTGACAGAGCATGTGCTGAACATTACCCTGCAGGGAAAAACCCCAAATCTAGCAGCTTTGTTTGGGAGAGCCTCACTGTCCCCCTCGCACTTAGAAACAAGCAACTGCACTCAAATTGAAGTTTTTCAAAGGCAGACCTCCTAGCAGGAATCAACGAAATCGTGTATTATCAAGTATCCTAAATTCCCAGCAGTCTTGCCAAGTATCCTCGTTAACAGACGTGGAAGCGATGGTTAACCACTGGGGCAGGCTGTTTCTGAAGGACACGGTAAAGGCAGAATGAGTCTACTTTTTTCAAATCCATTTAGTACAAAACCAAACAACAAAATAAGAACGTGGCCACCGCCGTGCTGAACCCAGCACTCCTTGCAAGCACACAGCCTCACCTACTTGGTTCTCAAAGTTCCTCAAACATTTCTACTCGCTCACTCAGAAGACCGCAACCAGGAAGTCCAAGGAAGCCAGAGTTTAGGGCAGACATTTCTGAAGAAAACTGATTAAAAGTGGGACATCAAAGATGCCAGCAGTGAAAGTCACCTCTCTATTGCAAAGGCCAAATGAAGGAGTTGCTGCCTCTTGCCTGACAGCTACTTCATCTGTCCCACTTCCTCTGGCTGTCAGCCACATTCCTTGCAACCACCGTTAACAAAAAAAAGAACTGGCTCCAAACCCCTGCAGGAATGTTTCACGTTGAGGAGTGAATTAGGAAGGTGACGTACTTACTATGCAGGACAAATAAGCAAAGTGTTACTGCCTCTAGTAGTGCTGAGGAGGGAAGGGTACGTATCCCTCCCACCAGTTCCAGCTCAAGCACAGCAGTGGTTCCCGGTCTGGGTGCCCGCAGGTGGGGCAGCAGTGGTTACAGGCAGGCAGACACATGCAACACTGCACACAGAAAAGAAAGAAGAAGGTTCCCTGACCAGGGGGTGCAGCTGCAGCTCAGGGGAAGATTATTAGAAACAGTCTGTAAGGTGGCGAGGAGAACCTACAGTGAAGTAACACGAACTTAAGCATGCATCACGCGTAAAGGGCTCAGAACTCAGTTATTTAATAACAGCAATGATGTGAAAGATGAAATTAAAGACAAATGAGGCAAAAGCAACAAAGAGGTACTTGGTGGAGCTGCCAAAACCCAGTAATAGTCACGTTCCACCATGAGGGTTCATGCAGGGATTGACACACTCGCTCTCATCCTCTTCACGATGGCCAGTATCTGCTTTTGACATTTCACATTCCCACTTTAATCAGTGAGCGCACAGCTTACAACCCCGGATCCTGGACCTCTGCTGGAGAGCTTCCTCAGGCCATAGAGGGGAGAGAATTAATTGAGGCATACACGCCGCATTCATCTGAAGATGGGAAAGACCATTTAGGAAAATTTGAGTGTTTTGAAAAGGACCAGATTGGCTGAGGGTGGGAAAGGTGGGAGGTTGCGAGAGGTTTGTCTCCAGAAGTGATTGTGCTAGGGAGCTCCTGTTCCAGGTCACAGGCAGAGGCAGACCAGCCTACACCATGGCAGGGGAGCTGCACAATTACTAAAGCTCCCACGTAACGTCAATTTTAAAAATGACTTCTCAGGAATTTCACGCTTTAGTTCTGACATAGTCAGCACCTGCAGAAACTGCCATCCAGAAGAGTCTGAGAAGGAAGTGCTTCAACTTGCAGCATTCAATGGGAACAACCTCCCACATTCCTGCTCGGTCACAGCAGCCGTCCCCAGTTCTGCTCTGACATGAAGGATCTGAAGTGAAACAAGCTTCTCCTTCTCCAGCCTGCTACCTATAATGCCTTCATTCTGCCCTTTTATTTTCCCCCCATAAGCCAGCAGTCAAAAGACACCTTTAAAACAATCTTAAATGACATGAGCACACACAGGCTTTTCTAAACACCTCTTGCTTTGGGAGACACGCTGGAGGGCTCTGATGGCTTACGCTTACTCTTTTAAAATGTTGAAAGAGTGTTTGCGGTTGGATCCGTCACTGAGGTGGGAAGCCCCATCAGATGTGTAACCAAACCAGCTGCTCAGAGGTACAATTCCAGCACTTTACAGCGAGCAACTGACCCTGATGCTCAATTCGCTCTTGTTAGCGATGAGCAAAGAGTTCCCCAGTGAAGGCGAGGTTCTGCCTGCCTCCACTTGTCTGCAAGGGTAATAAATAGCCAGACTGTTCAATATACTAACGACAGAGCATACATTAGAGGGCATAACAGAGACAGACAGATGCTGTGCTGGAGACAGAGTCAGGGAGGTTAAGGCTTCAGTGACCAGGAAAAGCTGATGAATAGCTTTACGATCAGGAATCGGAGATAACAGAAATAAGATAATTACTACAGAGCTGGTTGCAAGGACAGACTTTTTTCACCATCTTCCCTGAAGCACAAAGAGAGAGCAATTTGTTACAGATAAGAGAAACAGTGAGAAATGTTTAGTATCAGCAAACAATACAAAAAGCTGGATGAGAAACAGAGGACACAGCACAGCAGGGCTCTTGTAGTCACCACTGGGACATTCTAGGAAAAGCCCCAAAGCCTGGTCTGACGGTTGAATCAGCTGTACTTTGAGAAGAAGAGGCCTAGCCTCCTTCCCGTGTTCTTCAGAATTCCCCAACCATACTGAAGAACATCACAACTGGCTGTTATCACATCAGGAAAAGCAAATACACCTTCCACTGTTGTCAGGAAGTAGGAAGCATTTTACAACTATCAAAAGTTTGACTGGTTTACAACATGAGAAAGATTCATTTGATAGGTCAAGTGCTTTTAGCTTGCCACCCTGTTTTNTCCGCCGGGCAGACGGCGCTAACTGCAGAAGCAATAGGAGTCCAAGGCACTAAAATATCCAGCAAGCATACTGGGAGAACAGACAAGTATTCAAGTACATTAATTTATACAATTTTACATTCACATTTATTTATCTAATACAATGAAAATACAAAGGAAAAAGTTAAAGTGTCTCCAATAAGTATAAGGATATAGCTAGCTTTTTTTCCCGGTTTTTTTTCTTTTTAACTTTTTTAACCCTCTATATTCCACTCATTTTTAAACTACTGTTGTCCAACAACATTTATATATCACAGTGTTTCCACATCAAAACTGATGGTAAGTACATGTCCGCAGGGAACTTTTAAAAATTTTTAAACAATTTAAATTGCTCTAATGCTGCAGTCAAAGCTGTTAATATCTTACTTAAAGCAGTAATGACCTATCAAGCACGGGCTGCACTGCAAGTCCATTCGTGTGCCCCGTCATTCCGGAGCCAGATACGATTGACCGGGGAGAGGGAGAGGAGGGGGATTGGGACAGCTTTTCTCCTGGTCTTGGTTCTTCAGGGAGAGATGAGAAGCGCGCTAAAGCCTCATGCTAGGACCCGGCTCTCCCACCTCAACACGTGCGGATTCAGCCCCAAACCAGAGAGAAATTTTACAGGGAGACCGCATTAGTTGACCCCATGACTTCTCTTCACGCCTCTTGTTCCGCGCAAGAGCGGAAACCCCTCCGTCAAAAGCACTGTCCCAGCATGAGGATGCCAGTCATCCTCCTCCCCCCCCTCGAAAGCGCGTGGGGAAACTCCCTTTACAGAGAGCTGACAGCAATGGTTGGAAAAGAGAAAATTCATTCCCAGTCTGGCAAGCTACCAGTTCATTGCAGCACTAGGAGTCGATACAGGGCCCCGTCTCCCTCCCCGTGTCCCGTCCCGAGGTCTAGCCAGCGCCGTCTCCCGGGCGCAGCTAAGTGGTCCGCAGGTTGGAGCCCGGAGGGTTGCTGATCGATTTTTGCAAATTGCTGATGTTGAAGCTTTGCAAAGACGCGGCACCTACGGGCTGGAACTGGCCAAGCGGTGGTTGTGCCGGACCACCCGTCCCGCTCCACGGAGCGGCGAAAGAGGCTGCTGGATAACCGTACTGCTGCGGAGGGCACATGGCCTTTGTGAAGGGACCTAAAGAGGTAGCTGACGATGCGGAGATGGGCGTAGCACCCAGGGAAGATGTCATAGAGATACAGAGCTGACCCGGCGCCGAGAATTTTCTTGCCATTCCAGGGCCCTGAAAGAAAACCCAATCCCCCAAGAAGAGTTACGCAACCGCGCTTAAAAACCACAGGCTCACCCCCTGGTGCACAAGCCGTTCCCAATGGATGTTTGCAAGAACGTGCCACGCTCCTGCTCTTTAGTGATCCTCTCCCCTTCCGTGGCAGGTGACACAATCCTGCACGTAAGAGGCACAACCCACAGTTTTCTCGAGCGGCTGCCCAAGCTACAGGGCAACTCCACTCCAGGGCTGTACGACAAACTCTACGCCTGACACCCCGATGAGATGGCAACGACACTGACAGTTTCTTACCGTAAACGTTCACGGGTCAAATCTTACCTCATAGTTGCTATGCCCTTTGCCAACTTTCTTGCCAGACAGGTTCATGGCATCTCGGGCCCAGTTATCTACCAGCTTGTGCAGGTCATCCGTGAAAGTCCCTTTCCGGCTCGAGGCAAGAGCGGCAGGCTGAGACGGGGGCGCTTGGCTGTTCACTGTAGCCCCCACTGTGTTAGTGCTGCTGGTCCCTACAAATACAAAAAAAACAGGAATCAAAACTTTGGTTAAAGATCATCTTTCTCTAGTAGATGTAAAGAACTGCGGTAATGGTACACCAAATAGAGAGCCAGTTAAAGTGCCATGCAGATTAATTCTAAGTTCCAAATCCAGGACACGGTGAAGTGGGAACTGCAAGGACTCCTACAGGCATTCTCTCAGATTGAGGGTATTTGATAGATACGTTTATTTTTCAAGAAGTGCTGCAAGTAGTCATCTTTAGAGGGGGATGGCAGCAGCCTACAGGTATTTGTAGAGGAAAAAGATGACATTTCAGCACTGAATGACAGCACGGTCACGTCATTTTCTCATCCTATGCCTTTTAATTAGCAGCAACCGCTACTGACACAAGTCAGATCCACCTTGGAGGACGATGCTGGATGCTGAGTAAGGAGCAGTACAACCAGCATCACCGGCTGCTCTGTAGCAAGTTATCTCCACTTTGTAAAACGAAGAGGAAAAATTCACCCAGACTACACAAAAAAGCCACAGTGAGAAACAGCGACTGTTGGTTCCAATAGCTGCCGTGCTTGTGTTCTTGAGGATAACCAGATGGGACTGTCTTCATCCACCAAACAGCCAGGATCAGCAGGGGAAGTCTGCACTGCATTAAATTTTTGCTTTTTTGCCTCTGAAAGCATTTTTTTGCCATTATGTTCAGATCTCCTGTGTCGGAAGAACAAGCCTTTCAGACACAAACAACTAATGCAGCTAAAAAAGGGCAGGAAAGAGTAGTTCCTCAGGCACGCCTTGACAGGTTTGCCCTACTCATCGGGCTGAATGCAAGAACACAAGAACCCCTTCACACACACCCCGGGCTTCGGCTCTGACAGAGCATGTGCTGAACATTACCCTGCAGGGAAAAACCCCAAATCTAGCAGCTTTGTTTGGGAGAGCCTCACTGTCCCCCTCGCACTTAGAAACAAGCAACTGCACTCAAATTGAAGTTTTTCAAAGGCAGACCTCCTAGCAGGAATCAACGAAATCGTGTATTATCAAGTATCCTAAATTCCCAGCAGTCTTGCCAAGTATCCTCGTTAACAGACGTGGAAGCGATGGTTAACCACTGGGGCAGGCTGTTTCTGAAGGACACGGTAAAGGCAGAATGAGTCTACTTTTTTCAAATCCATTTAGTACAAAACCAAACAACAAAATAAGAACGTGGCCACCGCCGTGCTGAACCCAGCACTCCTTGCAAGCACACAGCCTCACCTACTTGGTTCTCAAAGTTCCTCAAACATTTCTACTCGCTCACTCAGAAGACCGCAACCAGGAAGTCCAAGGAAGCCAGAGTTTAGGGCAGACATTTCTGAAGAAAACTGATTAAAAGTGGGACATCAAAGATGCCAGCAGTGAAAGTCACCTCTCTATTGCAAAGGCCAAATGAAGGAGTTGCTGCCTCTTGCCTGACAGCTACTTCATCTGTCCCACTTCCTCTGGCTGTCAGCCACATTCCTTGCAACCACCGTTAACAAAAAAAAGAACTGGCTCCAAACCCCTGCAGGAATGTTTCACGTTGAGGAGTGAATTAGGAAGGTGACGTACTTACTATGCAGGACAAATAAGCAAAGTGTTACTGCCTCTAGTAGTGCTGAGGAGGGAAGGGTACGTATCCCTCCCACCAGTTCCAGCTCAAGCACAGCAGTGGTTCCCGGTCTGGGTGCCCGCAGGTGGGGCAGCAGTGGTTACAGGCAGGCAGACACATGCAACACTGCACACAGAAAAGAAAGAAGAAGGTTCCCTGACCAGGGGGTGCAGCTGCAGCTCAGGGGAAGATTATTAGAAACAGTCTGTAAGGTGGCGAGGAGAACCTACAGTGAAGTAACACGAACTTAAGCATGCATCACGCGTAAAGGGCTCAGAACTCAGTTATTTAATAACAGCAATGATGTGAAAGATGAAATTAAAGACAAATGAGGCAAAAGCAACAAAGAGGTACTTGGTGGAGCTGCCAAAACCCAGTAATAGTCACGTTCCACCATGAGGGTTCATGCAGGGATTGACACACTCGCTCTCATCCTCTTCACGATGGCCAGTATCTGCTTTTGACATTTCACATTCCCACTTTAATCAGTGAGCGCACAGCTTACAACCCCGGATCCTGGACCTCTGCTGGAGAGCTTCCTCAGGCCATAGAGGGGAGAGAATTAATTGAGGCATACACGCCGCATTCATCTGAAGATGGGAAAGACCATTTAGGAAAATTTGAGTGTTTTGAAAAGGACCAGATTGGCTGAGGGTGGGAAAGGTGGGAGGTTGCGAGAGGTTTGTCTCCAGAAGTGATTGTGCTAGGGAGCTCCTGTTCCAGGTCACAGGCAGAGGCAGACCAGCCTACACCATGGCAGGGGAGCTGCACAATTACTAAAGCTCCCACGTAACGTCAATTTTAAAAATGACTTCTCAGGAATTTCACGCTTTAGTTCTGACATAGTCAGCACCTGCAGAAACTGCCATCCAGAAGAGTCTGAGAAGGAAGTGCTTCAACTTGCAGCATTCAATGGGAACAACCTCCCACATTCCTGCTCGGTCACAGCAGCCGTCCCCAGTTCTGCTCTGACATGAAGGATCTGAAGTGAAACAAGCTTCTCCTTCTCCAGCCTGCTACCTATAATGCCTTCATTCTGCCCTTTTATTTTCCCCCCATAAGCCAGCAGTCAAAAGACACCTTTAAAACAATCTTAAATGACATGAGCACACACAGGCTTTTCTAAACACCTCTTGCTTTGGGAGACACGCTGGAGGGCTCTGATGGCTTACGCTTACTCTTTTAAAATGTTGAAAGAGTGTTTGCGGTTGGATCCGTCACTGAGGTGGGAAGCCCCATCAGATGTGTAACCAAACCAGCTGCTCAGAGGTACAATTCCAGCACTTTACAGCGAGCAACTGACCCTGATGCTCAATTCGCTCTTGTTAGCGATGAGCAAAGAGTTCCCCAGTGAAGGCGAGGTTCTGCCTGCCTCCACTTGTCTGCAAGGGTAATAAATAGCCAGACTGTTCAATATACTAACGACAGAGCATACATTAGAGGGCATAACAGAGACAGACAGATGCTGTGCTGGAGACAGAGTCAGGGAGGTTAAGGCTTCAGTGACCAGGAAAAGCTGATGAATAGCTTTACGATCAGGAATCAGAGATAACAGAAATAAGATAATTACTACAGAGCTGGTTGCAAGGACAGACTTTTTTCACCATCTTCCCTGAAGCACAAAGAGAGAGCAATTTGTTACAGATAAGAGAAACAGTGAGAAATGTTTAGTATCAGCAAACAATACAAAAAGCTGGATGAGAAACAGAGGACACAGCACAGCAGGGCTCTTGTAGTCACCACTGGGACATTCTAGGAAAAGCCCCAAAGCCTGGTCTGACGGTTGAATCAGCTGTACTTTGAGAAGAAGAGGCCTAGCCTCCTTCCCGTGTTCTTCAGAATTCCCCAACCATACTGAAGAACATCACAACTGGCTGTTATCACATCAGGAAAAGCAAATACACCTTCCACTGTTGTCAGGAAGTAGGAAGCATTTTACAACTATCAAAAGTTTGACCGGTTTACAACATGAGAAAGATTCATTTGATAGGTCAAGTGCTTTTAGCTTGCCACCCTGTTTTCTCCGATGCGTGGAATAGTTCAGACATTCCCTGCCACACTGTACCGCTCTGTTTCTCCAGCTGCACAGTTAAAAGCATCAATTACTGCACTGTTTCCTCAACACCGCTGATTCTAACCCAGCATCTTCTCCAGCTGCCACTCTCCACAACAGTCTGCAAGAGCATTTCAAGGACAAGACTCCAGGAAGCAAGCAACCTGCAGTAAGCCAAGAGCCAGGCCAGGCTGTGCCATGCCTTTACAAGTATTACCTGCTTTTACAGGACAGCTACAACACGCTTCTCAAAAAGAATCCATTTCCCTTAGCACCGGTCCCAGAAGCAGGAGATCGACATGCCAAAGTATTCTTATAGCCAGGAGATGGTCAATTTGCAGCAAGCTAAGGCCTTGTCAATAAACAATAATCTCGTAATTCGGTTCATTGTCAATTCTAGAAAAGGAATGGCTGTTCTTTACATTCCCTGTGCCAAAAGAGGATAGGCCAGACTAAAGATGATTTTAAAGAGTCAGCTTTGGTAAGAATTTAACTTCTTCCCAGAAAGGAGCCATTAATCTTGGCATTGCAGATGTCATTTAACACACATCTGCACATTAATATGCCTAGCAAAAAAAAGCCATTTAAAGCTGCTCGATTTGAAAAATTAAATGCCAATTAGTACTTACATCCCCAAATCCAATGAAGTGGGATAGAGGTATCATTGCAAAACTGAACAGCCAGGAAAAAGCGTCCCTTCCCTCCGACTCACTCCCTTCTCAGGGGCCGGAGCTGGTGGCATTGCAGCTGTCTCTGCAGCAGGCCAGGCCCAGTTCCAGCACACAGCTCCCCGGCTCAGCTCTACTACCGCCAACTGCAGCCAGACAGACACGCGGCACCATCACACAGCACAGCAGCTGAAGGTCTCCTCACAGCACTTAAGGATTTCTCACATCAAGTCATTCCAGAGGGTGGGAAACAAATGTCGGACATTTAAAGGGTCCAGCCAGCAGAAGCAGCATGGGAGATGTTGCAGCACTCCCAATAAAAAGCATCACATCAGCAGCCTCGGCTCAAGCATATCACTAACTTCAATCACATCAGAAGTTTGAGGCTCTCTTGTAAATCTGGCCTAACTTAAGTACAAATGAAAGGGCTGCAAGGTAACTCGTGAGGGTTGACAGGATGTCTGAAGATGTCTATTTACCCACCTTTAGTGCTACTTGTTGCACATTTAGTGTAGCTCCAATTTGTAATAAAAACTTCTAAACCTGGGCCCATTAGCAGGTAAGGATATTTTGAGTTTGCCTGCCGATATCCTCAAAGTATTTTTGAAACCCTCAACACTTCACTCTCTAACTATCCATCTGCTAATGAACATAAGTAGTCAATATAACGGCCTACAGGTGGCATCCATGCCACTGTAATCAGCTCTAGTGCTGAGAACACGCAAAAAACACACCCAGCTTGCACAGTAAGCGCACTGCTGGAGAAAGTCAACGTATTCCCCCCATCAGTTACAGTAGTGTCCAACAAAGGAATAATTTGGAAAACAAATCTTTCTTGCTGTTCCATTAGAAAGACGACCTCCTCTCCAAGCTTCACGTCAGCTAACATATACTGAAGCCTAATTACTAAGGCAGGCCAAAAAGAAAATGCCCACGTACCCACAACTCGCTAACTCTCCCCAGTGTCTCTCACATCACTGAACTGTCCTGAAAAAGTTTCCACCAAAAGCTTGGAGAAAATGAGTGCTTGTTATTGTGAGTTTAACAACAGAGAATACCCAACAGGAGAACCCAAACTTCTAAAGGTGTGCTAAGAGCAGCTCAGCCGAGCCATGGGATGGGAGGGAACACAAGGTGGTAGATGAGAATGGGCTGCATGAAACAGATTCAAGCAGCAGAAAAAAAAACACAACAAAAACCAAAAAAGACAAAACAAAAAACAGACAAGGAAGGAGTAAAGGTGTTACACACAAAGAGCCAAGCAGGGCGTACTCAGAAATCGGGTCCTCCTGCCACCAGGCTTGAACATCACTCTCTCAGATGCACAGTTAAACTTCGCACAGCCTGTGAGAAAACAAAAACGGGAAGAACAGAGAAAGGAGAGGAGAAGAGACAGAAACACCACTACAAGATGTTAGCAACTTGAGGTTGGAAGGGTGAAATGCATTAACATGACACACAAGAATAAGCCTCAAAGTGTGGACCAAAGAGTATGTAGACAATATACGGAGCGAAGAGACTCCTTCCAATACCTCCAGACATTAGGCCAAGTTTGCAGTGCTACTCTCCAGTACATAACCCAACAGTAAGGCTGCAATCTAGAGGATAGCCAAATCACGGCAGAAGTATCCCATTATAAAAGGTACTGTACAACTCCAGATACAGGGAGATGATTCAAGTGGCTCCAAAATACTTGAAACAGTTCATGAAAAAATCTCTACAGAAAATTCTTCAAAAAAAAGTCCGATCCCATTTTCTGTCTATACTTCTCCAATTTCAGCAAAAACACTCATTAAAATTGATATGTTCAATCAGTCCATGGCAAAGCTTCTCAAAAAGATTTTCAAGGGGAAAAAAACCCCACTGAAACAGCTAAGTTCAGAGAAGGAATCAAGCTATCATCCCTCTAATGACTGGCAAGCAAAAAAGCCCTCCCCACCAAATAAATCAGAGCTGTGTCTGAGAAATTTGATAAAATGCTAACTTATAACAAAAAATCCACAACTCGAGTAAATGAGCAATTTATTATTCCTACCACTCCCTCCTCCTACACTAACTCTTCCTTCCCGGATAATTCTTTAACTCATGATTGCAGACCATGAGCCTATTTTACCTTTTATTATTAACGATTCCATTGGCAAAAACAGCCAAAGCAGTTTGGAAGTCTAAAAGGACTATGAGTCTTCAGAAATTTCCTCCCATTTCAGTGATATGTTAACACCAAAGCTGTTCTGCATCCCCTTCCCCATACTCATCTGTCCCCTCATCCTTTCAGCCAGCACCTCTCCCCCACATCAGCAGAACATTGCTGGCCACCACCATCCTGCACTCTGCCTTCTCCTTGGTGCTTCCATTCGAGCAGACAGGGCCATGCGCTATATATTCTCTACTTCAACTTCTACGCTTCACCTATGTGAGAAGGTAGAAATCTAGTTGCAAAAAACCCACCCATTATCAGCCTCCACACATAGGCTGGAGACTACCAATATATTTTGTTACGTATTAAAAATCAAGTGTCATCAAGTTGATCATTCCTTCACCAGTATCAAAGGTGCAAGACTCGACACTAATTCCATTTAAAGTCTTACCTTGGCCTGGTGCAGAAAGGCTTGGTACCGAAAGGGCACCATCACTGGTAAAGGCAGAGTAGAGATTTTCGCTAGAAGGTGAAGGTTTGAGGGGCTGTAACAAATGGTTCTGCCCAGTCTCTGGCACACTACCAGGAGGATGAAGAGTCTGCTGTGGGGGCAAGACTGATGGTGCACTCTGAGCTGACAGATTGCCTAGAGGAAGAAGGAAGGCAAAAAGTTGTTCAGCGTTTCAGTTTCGAAACTTCTGCCATTGTTCCCAAGGGACAGGAAAGGGGAAAAAAAAAAGAGAGGAAAGTTAGACTAGGGAGTGAAGTCACTACCAAGTAACTCAAATGATCAGTTGAGCTAGTGATTACACTAATGATACAGGAAAAAATGCTGGGGTCGGGGGGGTGGGTATCATCCTCTGGTCAAGCATGAGAATCCAGGCAAGAGAGGAAGGAGGGAACTGCTCCAGTTTCCGAAGAAGTTGTAAGACTAGAAAAATTCTTATTTACTTAAGTTTTAAATGCAACTCCGTGCTAGCTCACCGTCACATGCTCACACAAAGCTTCCCTATCATATAACAAAACAGAAGTGAGCAGCCAGGGTGACCAGCTACAGAAATTGCAGCAGGACGTGGAATTACCAAAGTGAATGTGCAGGAAGCAGTAACAAATATTTCTGCTCACAGTGCTGGCCCTCCAATATTGTTTACTCAATGCTGCAGGTTTTGAGAGACATCTACAATTACCCAGCAAGCATCTGACATCCACGTCATTCAAACAGTAAACAACTATTTTTACGAGTTGTGTTTATTATAAAAATGGTTTTAGTAAGAAAGGAAGCCTTGACAATTGAAATTGTTTCTCAATTTCTAAGTACAAATAAAATGCAACTCCACTAAAAAAAAAAAAATCACTACTTTAATAATCACCAATTATGACTAAGTTTCTGAAGTGTAAGGACCCTGATAGTACCATGCTTTAGTACTACTAAAGCAGAAAAAAAGTCTCTGAAGATGACTGAAGAGACCAGCCTCATTCTGCAAAATCATTTTTGGAAGGCAACAAGATCAGTTTATCTTAAAAAAAAAAGAGAAAAAAATAATCAAAGTTTTCCCCCCACACTGTAAATTTACACTTTTCTTCCTAGTCAGAGCCCTATGACTAACCTCTAAAAAATACAACTCATAACTTGAAAACTGCTCTTACAGAACAATGTAACAGTATCTTTCACAAGATTACAAGAGTCAGATGCAAGACTACCAAATAGCAAAAGCAATTTCAAAAACGATCAGTAATCCAGGCAGTGGAGGGACTGGGACACACACAACCCCCCCTCCAAAAGACAAGACGAAGAGACACAGACATAGATCTAACAATAAGAGATGGTACCTTGTCTGTTTTACCTACTCAAAAAAATTGAGGAGAGTCTTACCTGATAGCTGAGGGCTCTTATTTCCCTGGGAGCTGCTACGACTGGACTTGCTGCTTTTTCCTTTAGTAGGCCGTCTCCTCCTTCCTGAAAGGGGTGCAGCTGGGGGAATAATTACTGCAGGTGGGGCCTTTCCCAATTTCATGTATAGTGACTCAATCTCCTGCTTCTGGCGGCTCTGCAGTTCCTGGATCTCTTTAAGGTGCCTAACAAGTTACAAGAGAGTATGACTTACAAAAATTGTATGTATAGGCACGCATGCATACAATCCTTCCCCTCCAGTCAAGCTTGACCAGGTCCTTTGGTCAAACTCCTATTAACATTTAAGAAAGGACGAAATTAATCTTTTCCACAAATAACCACTGAACGCATATGGTGGACACTTGCCATTTTCCATTGTGCCCTAACCCTGGCTAGAATGCCAACACAAAGTTCCCAACATTATAATCATAATACCAGGATAAACGGAAGTACAAAAAAACAACATACATCTACTGCAGAAGATCAAATCTTTCAGCATTAAAATGCTACAGGAATAGCTAGATTACTCATTTTCTGAGACATATGGCCTTGGAGATATCTACAACTGTATTTACTTAGGTTTTCAGAGCAGTTGCATACACAAGATTTAAAAGTGCTAGCTGCCCTAAGAAATGTTCGACTTCCAGTATAAATAAAGTAGTAGATCACATTGCTTGACTTTAATTTTTTTTCTAAGGCAACACGGATTCTTCAGGAAAAGGAGAACCATTAGACATGCCAGAAATGCATATTAGAAATGCAGACTTGCGTGTCATTTTCAAATGAGACACCACTATTCCCACTAACTACTAAACTTCAGTGATATGCAAAAGCTTCTGTACATCTGCAGTCTTATCTACAGTGCAGCAATCAATCTACAGACACATGTAACAAGGTTACAGGTTAGAAAATTAAGCACAGAAAACATGTATAGACCGTTTTTGTTATAATTATGTACTGTTTTCCCACTAAAGAATCTTACTTCCCACATAAACACTGACATCAGGTCCTGACACTGAGCAATGGTTGTCTTTTTAAAAGTTTACTTTTGTTCTTTGTGAAAAGTACCGACGAAACTCATATTAATCCGTTACATATATTTCACATACAACCACAAGGAAAAAAAAAGCCTTACTTCTCCCGTAACCGACGGAGTTCCAATTTCAAGTCTTCATCTTCAATATCGGACTCATTGTCGCTGCTCATGTAGGAAGAGTTGAATGAGTTGCTAAGGCTTTGAACAGGGAGGCTGATCTTTGACCCCAGGGGCTGGAGGGAGTCTGGGCTCCCTGAGCCATCATCCAAATCTTTAGCCATCCTGCTCAGGAAGGCAGCCTCCGGTTCAGAGGATGGACCGTTCATGTGTGGGGACTGCCTTGACTCCAACTCTTTCTTCGGAGTTGCAGCTGAAGAAGCAACTTGTTCCAAGTCCACAGAGAGAGGAAGAGTCATCGGCTCTTTCTCTGCACAGCTGACCTCATCCTGAGTCTTTGACACCGAAAAGCGCCCCACTTGATCCGTCGTTGTTGTTACCTGAAAGCGCCCGACCTTAGTAGGCTGACCAACATCCACCAGTAATTGCAGCACAGGAACTGCCTGAGGAATGCCATCTACCACATCCAAAGAGGAGTCGGTGACAGCCTCACTTTTCCGACTGCCAGACTGCTTTACCAGTGTACTCTCTGGGCTACTGCCAGAAAGAGATGAAGAATCAGTGGAGGTGGTTTCAAATTGCACTGGCTTAGTTTCAGGTTTGTCACCCTCTTTTAGCACATCATCCACTGCCACGGATACCTAGAATAGAAATGCAATCATGCAAACCACCTTAGTTCTTCCTTGACACGATGCTTTTATTTACCTTAGTAGTAAAATGCACCTAGGAAGGGAAAATAACTCGTTTCCTTGGTATGCCACCCAGCGAACTACTGCTTCCCTCCAAGCAACTCACTCCCACCCAAAACAGTACTTTTTAAGTGATCTGGAGGATTAACTCAAGATACACAACCGATTTAGAGGGGACTTCCTTCACAAGCAGGACCTAAAACAGCGAACATCCGGGCACTGTTAGCCAAAAAGCAGCTAACATTAAAGACCAAGGCCAACAGTTACACAGCTAAGGCCTGGAATGATGGAGTGCTGTATCCACAAATCTAGACCTGCAATTTCTGCCCTGAATGAAAACAGCATCTGCACAAAGCACTGCATTCACAAGCTAAACACAGACATTTTCTCCCAACAGGAAAGCCTGCCATGAGGCAGACTGAGCTGGCACTACCCAGGAACTGCTTGGCAAAGATCCTCTATCAACAACCAAATCAGTTTAACGTCGCCTACCTGAAACCGTCCCATCTTAAGAACCCCTGCTCCTGCTGTGGTGGCCATAGCGCTAGTCTCTCCACCACTTGATGCTGAAGCTAAGGAAAAGGAGAATGGGATTAACAAGAAAATGAGCAACAAATTACTTGAACTCCAACCATTTCTTTTTATCTACTTCAAACTCAACAGTCAGTTAACTCCTAACAGGCCTTTGGATTCACAAAATCCCAATCTATTTTTTCAACTTTACTAACTAGAATATCAAACTGCAATGTTAAAATCAAGTATTTTTCCGTAAAGTTTCCCTGCACAGTATACTTGCTAAAAGTGCACTTTCAGATAGCGGTAAAAAAAGCACAACGATTTCAAACTGGGATGTGAAATAGCCAAAGAATAAAAAAAGAACTGAAATTTATGTAAGAAAAAGCTTATTTTAATTCAATACCCACACCGACAACCTAAACTTCCCAAACACTGAGGACAGTTTATTAATAGAAAAGTAGTAAGTTCAAGAAATGCTATAAACCACACTTATTCAAAGAAGACTATCTGATGATTTCAGAGCTGGATTCTTAGGTGTCAGCTCTTAATTTTGTTGTTGCATGCACTGGCAGTATAAGGTCACAAAGCTGAGAAATAATACTCTATTTTTAAATCAGTTCTACTGGACAGCTTGCTGTTGTTTATTAAGCAACTTCTCAGTTTGTTTACATTTACCTTCTAAACTGTAAGTGTTGTTGGCAAAAGCCAACTCATTTTCTAGCAGACAAGTAAATTCTACAGTATAGTTCACTACTGACATACCAAAATGGGAGTATTTTATTTTCCTACTGGTTTTATTAGCTTTTGAAGGTTTGTCATTGACCTTCAGAGGCACATGCGAGTTAAATAATGTTTACTAGATAGTTCAGAAATAGTTTATACCACATTAACAGTTTATTTTAAAAAATTATTTTTAAAATTAAACCAGTTCGGAAAATACTGACAGGAAAGTCTCAGACTATTTTGCCAGCTGTTGGGGGTCCCTGCCCCCCCACACAATTGAACTCATCTAGATTTAAACATTCCCCTCTCATGTCCTACAGTGGAAAACTTCAGTGTAGGTACTAAAAACTGATATGAACCTTAGGAAATTGCCATTGTATGATTTACTAAAAAAGACTATGTCCTTTCAAGTTGCTAATCTGTTCAATTTTGGATTACATTTCCATGCTGAGGAAGCCATCTAAAATAATTACGGTTGTCTTACCATCCTTCAGAGACTGTGTTGCTGTGGACACCAACCCGGTAACCGTTGTAGATGCTACTGAGGGCACAGACTACAGATTCAAGGGGGAAAACAGAAATAAAATTACATCAAGATAATCAGCAGTTTGACTGAAAGCCAACAACTCCACCATGCTGCACATTACATAATCTTTTATTTTCACCAGGGTCAAAGCACGACCCACAATAAGATGAATGCAAGAGTTTTTAACCTCCAAAGCAAGCAACGTCGGCAAGAGATTTTGCACACCTTGTGTCCCCAAGGCTGTCAGCAGAACATCACCTTTTGCTCTGCAGAAGTAATGCATAAGTAGCCACTTGGAGATCAATGTCAGTCATTATCTTTATTTTGTATTTACGTTTATTATTCTAGTCTTTTAAAATATCAGATCCACTCTTTAAACAGCCTTCCCAAATTAAGACTGACAGATTACATACTGCTTGTTTAGTGCTCTTTCCCCTTATTGCACTGTTACTTCCCCTTCTAGTTTGGTGATATTAATGACATCATCAGAAAAACTGGATTAAGAACTAACACCAAAACCAGCTTCAGGAAGTATGTAATCTATTGCAACATACAGATTTTTCCTAATTTGGTTGACTCAGTCCCACAAACTGGAAGATGACTCTTCATTTTTATTTTTAAAAGTCTGAAGACTGATGTAGAGATATTAAAGGCAGTGACCCAAGAGCACGACTTCAAGAAAACAGTGAAGGTTTTCAAGACTACTAAACTGCCAACATTGCAATAATACACAGGCAGGAGCAGACGTCACTGGAACGGTCTCTGGACTAAGGGTTCTTCTCAGCTTAGCATCCAGGTCTTCCAGTGGCTGCTGGGACTGATGAGAAAGGAAACAATGAACAGCTGTCCCAGCTCAGGAGAAATACATCACATTAGAGAAACAGCCATATTCAGTACTAAAATTTAAAGCAGTCAGTACAGCTTCCATATTTCTACCATGTTTTACATGTATATATTTAACATGTATAGCACAGTAAGACTGGAAGCAATTTAAGCAACACACTTGGTAAAAAACAGAAGAGCAGCATCAACTGGAACTTCTATTTTTCATGAAGTTAGCATTCCCACTCTTAAGAGCTGATCAAAGATGCTGCAAGCCTCCACGTTCTACATTTTTTGGTTGCAGGGTAACAGAGGCAATTTGTATTATGGATTATCTAAAGCCTTGAAGAAAGTCAATTAGAAAATAAATTGTAGAAAAATTCAAAGAGATGCCCAAAATTTCAAAAGCAAGCATGGATAAAGCAAGATTGATAACACAAATTCAAAAAATAAAATAAAAAGCCACAACACTTACAGGTTCCCTCAAACAAGCTATCTGGATGGATTGATGAAGAGGAAGAAGGGAGGGGGCAGATTCTCTCTCAAGCATGCTTATTACTTAGATCTCAGCTGTTTGACTTGGCATCCAAGATGTTTTTCAAATTTGACCAATTGAATTGGGGAGGGAAAGAGGAAGAATTACCTAAAAATATCTCAAAGATAAGAAAAGATTGGATTCACTCAAAATTATTAATGAGGGTCATAGCCATGGTCATAGCCAGGTTGACATTCCTCCTGAATTATGGATTTCAAAAAAAAACCCCTCTGAACAATAAAACCCATATCAATTCCAGCCAAATAAAAAAGGAACACAAGACGACACAGACTTCTATGACTCACTTCAGAACCCAAATGCTTAGCAGACAAGGGAGGTAATTTAATTCATTAATACTGTAAAATAAAGTGGACATTTCACCTGAAATAATTTGCCTGTATAATTCTCATCACTTATGCTCACAAGAAGATATTTCCTTCAAGTAAACAAAGAGCTGAGATATGAGGAAATAAAGATTTCCTTATGGAACAAAGGTACCAAAATGAAGCTTGAAAAAATAGATCTAAATACACTTCAAAAAGCAATTAAGGAATAAACAGAACAGGTATTTAAGACTAAGGAACAAACTGTCTAAAACTAGTCTTCAGATGACACGTACTTAGTCTGCAAATTAGGTTTCAGATACTAAGGAAAGAAAAAAGCATTCTGTAACGAGCTACTGATAGAAGCAGTAAGGAAGAGAAGCCTAGTAATTTTCCAGATAGTATTATGTCATAGCAGCAAATGCTCTTAACAGTCAATTAGATTTGATCCAGTTGGTCTCCTCCAATTTTGACTCACTCCTAGTCAGGCTTTAGAGTTCAAACGAGAAGTGAAATTAGGTAAGCTGTTTGCAAAGGACAAGAAGCAAGGTTTCTATATTTGTGCCTCTTCCATACCACAAATCCTGCCAGAAATACCTATGACAAACAGGAAAAAGCCTTTTGCAGTGGTACAGTGGCCTGAGTCACATAAGTGGCTACAAGTGCTTTGAGTTTGGGGGAAAATATTACTAATATACCCAGTTCCGAGCAACGACAATAAAAAGGATGATGAACTCAGTGCGACTGAAGTAGCTGCCTCCAGATCCTTTTGCTACCCTTGCTCATGGCAAGAACACAGGTAAGAATTATCGTCAAATTGTTGTCTTCTCTTCAGCAAAACCATGTTTCAGAAAGAACAGGCTTAAAGGCATAAACCACCTTCTGTCTCCAGACGCCAGAAGGCAGGGGGGAGAAAGGCAGGAAATGCATTGCTTGTCAGTACTACTATCTTATAGCTCTATGTAAGCCATTCAGCTTCATGTTCAGTTTGGAGGCAGAAGCCATTGCCTGATTACTCACAGGGCAGGAATATGGCCCTCATTCAGCACACTAGAAAGAAGCTGCATAAAACCAAATACAGCAGGACTCCCTTCCCTGACAGGTTTAAGTGCCATACATTCACTTTCTTAATTGTCCTGTGCGAGGAGCACAGATTTCTGCCCTTCAGCACTGAATAATACTTTCCAAGTAGTAGACTGATTCTCACTGCCTACAAAAGATTTAAATATGCTTTAATTAAAAAGAAGAGACAATCAAGAAGTAGTTCTGCATGCAGAGTCCATCTGCAAGGACTCCTCGATTAAAGTCACCGATTTGCATTTGCTCCATGAGACGAAGACCAAGAAGGTGGTAGAGCAGGAACAGACAGGATGAGATGTCAACCTTCAGCACATTGAAACAGGTCCACTAGACTGTTTCCATTCTCACCTCCGGGACGTGCTCTATGCAAACTTAGTCTAAGAGATATTCTTAAGAGATCACAAAATGACATTTACTAGGAGAATTAGAGAAATTGCTGAATAAAGACACAGCTTCTGCAGAGGGCACTGGAGGAAAAGGGCTGGAAAAGCTAAAGAGGGACTGCTAATATCATAACCAACATAAAACTACTCAAAAGCAGCTAACATGCCCTACTGCTCAACTCTGCTCATATATTTAGAACCAGATAATACCATGGCTCTCACATTTGAATGCCAGAAATGGAAATACTATTCCAATGGTACCTTTGAAGATTAGTACCCTAATATATGTAATTCAGTTCTTCACAGTTTTAGCTGTAGAATATGAGCCATGACAGGTCATTAACCAAAGTTGCCTCAGCACAGTTTAAATTTGCAATTTTCTAATGCTATTCCTTTGTATAACAGTCAGCTTATATCCTTTCAGACAGATGTTCTCTCATGAAGCTGTTGTAAATCCCAAAAAAGAAACAGCTTGCAGAGAACTAAAATGACCTTTAAAATTTATTTTAATTTCCATTCCACAGGTGAAACTTGAATTCAAGAGCTCCATTGCAAGAGAGGAGAGGGAGAATGTTACCACAGTGTTACGGAGAGGACTTTATCAAGGTTAGCCCAGCCTGCATTAAAATTCTCAGTGGTCAAAATACAAAAAAGAAATCAGGCCATAATGCTAATACGTCTTGTACAAAGTTTCATACTGTAGCTATTTTATTGGAACTACTTTAAAATCATAGTTAAGATCTAAGTGAATAATTCCTTTCTATAAAAGGACAGACTCAAATTCAAGTGCAGCTTTTGGACACGTATTCTAAAACTATTCACTGTAGGTTTAAGCCATAGGGGAAAGAGGTTACTACTATAAGATGCACATATACACAGGAAACACCAGATTTAAGACAAAATTACTCTGAGCATTAAGCAGGCACCACTAGGTACACACTTGAATCACATATTCTTTACAGGTTTGAATAGAAAACTGGGATAATTCTGTGCCAAGCCTACTTTAATTCTGTAGAACGCCATCTTTGTGTTTATTCACAAATTTCTTTCAAAAGTATAGCAACTATCTCATGATCTCATGGGTTTTGTTTATTTTTTCAGCTTTTCTTTGTATATTGTAGTGTAGCTGTTCCCATGTTACATCTCCTTACACAGCATTTAGAAGATCCATAAAACGGTTCTGTCTTAATATAGTTCTTCCAATTACAGAGGGGGGCAGGGTGTGGGGGTTTTTTAAACAAAAGTGAAGGCAAGACTCAATCTTTGGAGTCCTGAGCTGAACACCCGTCCAGTTTACACACACAATACCAAGCTAACTCAAGGACAGAATCTGAGCAAGGGAAGCCACTGTCACATTGCAACTCATGTTTATGATCAAGAGCTTCAAAGACCTTTTGCAAGTCTGAAAGCCTACTGAAATCAGAGTGCAGTAATAACTGGAGGAAAACACATGAGAAAAAGAACAAAACCCAGGAATTCGCAAAGCCAGAAATTCTGCATTTTCATGAATGTTTAATTGCAGTATATAATGCTTTTCTAAAGAACTATTATGCTACTATGCTCTTTTAAAGAAGAAAACAGGTTTATGCACACACTCACCTGTATTACTTTTTTAAAAAAACCAAAACCCAAACCTCTAAAGTTCAGGTTAACACACTGAAAAAACCCAAGCCTGATTAATTGTTCCTGTACTTCAGACACTGGATATGCAGCTTGCCCTTCGGGATGCTGTACCCAGAGCTGAAGTGACTCTGGCTACTGCTACAGTTACACAAAAGGGGTTATTCAGTCAAAAGAAAAAGAAAACCAAAGACATTAATAACATGCAATGGAGAGTTTAATCGAAACATGCTTTTTGAAAGGAAAAGAAGCAGATAAAAATCTGCTGAGTCGTGTAGCACCTGAGTTAGTGAAGGTCCTGGAAAAGGTGGCAGCGGCTCACTGGATGGAGTGCCAGCCGGAAGTTCAGAACCTACTGGTAGCACCTATGGATAACGAAGAGGAAACGCGAGTCCATCAGACACGGAACAACAGAAGGCTCAGATACCAAGCTACAGTCAGTCATGTCACACAACAGAAGCCTCAACTTTTTTTTTTTTCTGTATAGACTTCCTTCCTGGAGAGTTAGCATAGAATCTTTAGGGACTTTTGCAATAAAGTTCGGGGAAGTTGTTTGTTTGCTTTTGTGTTATTTTTAAATCCAGATTATCTTTGAGTGGCCACAGTTCCCAGTTTAAACAAGCTGCTGTGTCCAGGAGCAAAGCAGCTTGGGGATATTATTTTCAAGTCTGCAAGAAATGCTACAATAATTCTTCCAAAAAGCAATTAATTTTCCAAGCTTAATTTATAAAAGGGTGCAAGAATGCACTCAATCTCCTTACAACAGATCTATGTTAACTGTCCATTAGGAACAGCAAGCTACGTGCTTCTGGCAAGTTGTTACAAGCAATATGACTTGAGAACAGAAACTGTCATGCCCAAGGACGTCTCCACTTGTTGAGAAGCAGATTTATAGATCTCTCACACCTGTTTCTTGATCCATCCCTTTTTTTTTGAACCTGAAGGGTGTTGATGACCCACAGAAGATGACTAGGCCATGCAACTGGGGAGAGGGAAGTCATCCGGGTTATGTGGAAGAGGTTAGAGAGACCAGAAAGGTTAGAAGGAGGCATCAAAGCCTCCCCGCCAGGTCAGATAGAACATTCCAGTTAGTTATTTCCATTGTTAGGGAAGTGGGAAGTTCCAAGAATAAAGCAATCCATTACACAATTTGCAATTCTTATTCTCGGCTGTAATCTTGAGGCTTGAGACTTTGAAGTTTGAGAAACATGAGAGCCTTATGAGCTGTAGCACTGGTCAGCTGGCTTCCCTGGTGCGACAGCAAGCACTGCTGGATGTGTGTCTATTCTGGTCCTCAACAAGAAGGACCAGTTCTAGCTTGCAGTCATGCTACCACAGCTTAACCTGTGCTTCAGATTGCAGTAACTACTGCCTGGTGAAGATACGTTCCATAGTTATCTATCCTCCCAAAAATATTTCAGCAGGAACTACATCAAGTTGCATTACCTCAGCTTTTTTGTGCACTAGGAACATACACATAGGCATTACCTTTTCTGAGGCATGATGAATTTTTAAAGTGTTGTAAGTTAATCATTTAATTTATAAATAAAAGGCAAAACATACTTTAAATAAATTCATAAGACAAGCAAAAACACATTTAACTGTCTAGGTGAACAGGTTGACCTAAGCAAAATAAAACACAGAGTTCAGTAAACCCCAGAAAACTAAAGAAACTCCTTGAAGCTCAAAAACCAACAGCTCCTTGAAGCTCCTTGAAGAACAGCTCCTAAAGAAGCTCCTTGAAGCTCAAAAACCAACAGAGAATGTGAAACTACAATTAAGCTTTGAGAAAACAAACTAATTTATAAGTGAAAACTTCAGAGGTGAGGTAGGTTTTCCATAACCAACAATCAAAAACCTCGAAAATTTACTACCTTTAAACCCAAGCGTTTATAATTACAGGTTTGCAATTAGCAGGTTTCTAACTGCTCCATCAGTTCCTGAACCAGTACCAGTTTTTATTATTTTCTAATCTTTCTTTCCTAATTATCAACCTTAATCTCAATATAAATGAATGCCTCTGTGCCTGGATTTCCTTCCCAACTTCATTAGCACTTATTCCTCCTCCTCCATGGCAGAAATTTTCTACTTTGCTTAAATACAAGGAGTACAAGGGAAAGACTACTAATGAATGGGGACCCTAGGAGCATTAGCTCAATTCAAATGGTCTGAAACTGGTTAATAGCAAGGCCAGCTAAAGAGGACCAGCACAAAGCACTGGCGAGTGGAAAAGAATGTTACAGAAATAAAAGGAAGCGAGTATTACGGTTTTTGGTTTGTTAAACATCAAAAAGTTTCTTCAACCTAGTTGAAAAGGGCTACCAATAGCTTAAAATACTGAAATGCACTAACTCCCAACACAGGGAGCCATTTAAAAGAAAATAAGTAGCCTAATTTCACATATTGATACTTCTTGTTAATGAGCAGGTAACAGCACCCACAACATGTCTCAAGTTGTCACTATACATCATGACTATCTCTTTATCAGAGTGTTTGGTAAAAGAGTACAATTTAGTAAACCTGAAATTTTGTTTTCAGGTATTCAGATATCTTTTAAATTTCTGAAAATTCTGCTTTCACAAATCTAATACTTGGAAGGAAAAGAGTATCCAGGCACCACATAAGCAGCAGAGGACTTAAAAATCACCAAAAAACCCCACCTTTCATTCAGTTTAACCCTTGCCTTCAAGGAACAGGCTAATGATAAGAAGCAAAGCTAAGCTATCCTGACTACTTTGTGAAACATACAACCACCCTGTCTCATTTTAGTCATCGTGTACAAGATAAAAAGCTATTTAAAGCAAGCCTTCCAAATTCTATTTGAAAAAACAACAACAAAACACACACAAAAAAACCTGCAATTGCCTCACCCTTTGTAGTTTAGGAGTAGAAAAAATTAATGGCAACATCAGAGAGGTCTCAGAGGCACAATATAGAATTGGACTTCCCCCCCCCCCCCAACATGGACAAAATAAAATACCTCTTGGGACACAAAAACAACTAGAGCATAAAATTTTCAATATTACATTAAATGAAGACACCTCTGCCTGAATAAATATTTTGCTTTATAAAGGGGCTTGTGCTCAAGAAGGCTGTTTCCTACAATACTTGAATATTCACACAAGTGTTGCATTTCTTACCGGTACCCTGCTAAGAGGGGGCTTTGAAGGAGAGGTCCCTGGTTTCACTACTGCTGTTGCGATGCTGCTCGATGCCGAAATATAGCTGACTGGGGTGATCACCTGCCCAGGAGTGGCAACTGGTGTCAGCACTGGCAAGCCAGTTGGTCCAAGAGGCAAACTGCTCGGAGGTATACAAGTGCTAATGGATGTCAGGGGTTTAGTTGGTGCAACAGCAGTGGTTGGTATCCCAGGAATAACTGTAGTTTCCATTACCAATGATGTCTCCAGAGATACTGATGGATGCGTTGTTCCCACGTTACCATGTTCACTGAAGAGAGAACGTAGCTTTTCTTCCAGGGTCTTTATATCATCAATACCAGGAGCTTTAGACTGAGCATCAGGATCAGCCTCCAGACAGTGAATATGAGGCTGATTGGGTAACGGAGCTGGCTGAGGCTGGCTGTGTATCAAAGTTTGCTGTACTGCAGGCAAGTTAGTAACCGGTTGCGGTAAGACACCAGGTAAGGGAACCTGGGGCAACACGGGTGTTGCTCCTGGAATCTGGGGTAGGATAGGTGTTGATGTAATTCCTGATGGGACAAGTAAGGGATGCATCACTGGCTGAGTGACTGAACCACATATGCTTGTTGCTACTGAGGATGATAAAGGTGCAGAAATGGGAAGAGATAGGCCAGCTGTGTTGCAGAGCTGTGATTTATCCAGAGACTGACCACTCTCAGGTAGTGACTGTGGAGCGCTCACAACTGTTGTTTCTGCCAGATTGGAGACAGAGCCACTGCTACTAAGCTGAGGAAGCTGCAAAGCCACATTCTGAGGCAGAGACAGGGCAACAGATGTCTGTGGTCCTGCCATACTACTTACAATCTGAGGAGCAGACTGAGATGTCACAGCTGGTGCAACACCACCAAGACCAGTGACACCAGGAACCTGGGTAGAAGGCAGTGCCAGTGAAGACGGTGTGCTGATACTGGGGGCAATGTCTCCAGTTACCGGTTGAGCAGGCTGGGATGTGGCAGATAAGGAGAAAGAAGCAGGGGCGCTCACACTGGAAGCAACACCAGTCGACTGCTGTCCAGACTGTGAAGCTGGAGGTGGAGAAATAGAGCTTGGCACACTTGCACTTGGTGCAGCTCCAACAGCTGCACTTTCTGAAGGCAAAGTAACAGATCCTGGAAGAGAAACACCTGTGCTGGAGGGAACAGACATTGAAGAAGCAGCCACAGATGCAGGAGGTGCACCACTGCCCGCCATGGTAGAAAGTGCGGGTGGAAATGGTGGTATTGTTTGATTAAACACTGGAGGAGCTGTGTTAGGTCCTTCTGTCATTTGAGCATGCCCCATCTCAGAGAAAGCTTGCTGCAAGCTCAGTGATGATGCTGAGTGGGAGAGATTCATTCCAGGACCATGTAGTGGAGATGCAGCAACTGCAAGAACAGAAAAGTGTCAGTCCACATGGAAAAGTTCATTACAGTATTATTGTATATTGCTGGATTAAGATCACATTTACCTCTCAGCATAATAAAAAAAATAACAATTTTTTGTAATTACAAGGCTTACAAAAAATTAGGCATCAGCACTACCAATACAGAATTAAGGTTTCAGGGTCTTGCAGACAGCTCAGCAACATTTTTTTTTCCCCAGAGAATCCTGCATAGTATCACCCAAACTATAATCACTTCTTACCAGCACAGATAGCTCCTTACTTCCCCAAGTACTTTAAGAGGTGTTTAGGAACAGTTTAGTTAGTTAACTGCACTATTTTGATGAATATGTCTTAGCCATCCAATTTTAAGAGTTTAGATAACTTACCTATATCTGGAGTTTCTTTTCCTCCAGGAACAGGTGATGTGAAAAAGCCCTGTTCTTTTAACCGACTCTCGGGAACAGGGCTGACAATAAACCGTCTTCCTGCAGAATGGACAACCTGGGTAAAGGAGCTAGGAGGAACCCCTAAACAGAAAGAAGTTAGATGTTTAGTGATACATGGTTGTAACTAAATACATAACCTGCAATATGGAATGTGCACTCCATC
Source organism: Rhinoptilus africanus (assembly GCA_013400135.1). NCBI lineage: Eukaryota > Metazoa > Chordata > Aves > Charadriiformes > Glareolidae > Rhinoptilus > Rhinoptilus africanus. Next base: position 681,515 of record VXBO01014151.1, read on the forward strand.
ATATAAAATAAAAACTTGGCTGCACCCATCCGCTGAAACAGAAAAAGATAAATCACAAAAGACTTACCTATTCTTTGTGGCATGGAAGATGTAGGATCTGGCTGTTTGAACTCTAATTTCTGTAAAGTAAGATAAAATTTAAAGTTCTATTCTGAAACGGAAACCCACAAGATAGCTCTTAAAATGCTAGCTTACTGAAATGTGGGCATTTAAGGTAAGCAGTACCTCGGACCCAAGCACCATTATCAAACTAGTGGAATTCTACACAGATAAATGTCAGCTACGGTGCTTTTAGAGCTCCTCAGCTTAGCAGCCGTCAGTAAAACAAATGGATCTAAACACTTTTGTTACCAGGCTCTCCAACTGATTCCTTCAAACTTCCCGCAGAAGAACGGATGTTTCAAACTAGGTTTGGGTGTAAATACGGCAGAGATTCAGGAAGCGTCACCCCTTCTTATTCCCAGCAATCAGTTTTAAAAACTGTGTTTTCCAACTGGGCCATCCAATCCCCTGTGAAGAGGGCCTGAGTCCAGGCTCTCAGTGGTTAGTGAGCAGCACAAGGCTGGGGTTTTTAGTGTCCTGCCTCACAATCTCAAATCCAACAAGCCTCAGCATTTAAGATTGTCTACTTAGTGGACTGTTAGGAGATTCAGCAGCTTCAGAAGCATTAGAACATGTCAAAAAAAGCAAGAGGTGCACATTATTTAGCTTCCTAAATGAGTTTTTGGGTCTCACCCTGACACGAAGATTTCTGTTTGTCTGTTCTTTTAATTTTAAGCTTTGATACTTCTCATGAAAGAAAGTTTCAGTTTCTAGCTAGCTCTACTCACAAAACCGTACCACCCAAAATGGAAAATACAAATAGCTAAGGCCATCTGTCCTTTACATACCTGTGACCCTGGAAAGAAGCCGTCATCTTTTGTCTGCATACTCTCCAAACCCTGATCACCTTCTGGCTCCACACTTACATCTTCACTTAGCATTTCATCTGCTTTCTCAATAATCTCTCGTACCTGTTCTACGAATGAGTCTCTCTCGGTTGCTAAAATAAACTCATTCTGCACCTGTAAAAAGAACAAAGCAACGATAATTTTCCACAAATTATTTCAAAACTATTATTGAGTAGCCATAATCTAATTTTGGTGTTACTGTTTGTCCTCCCTTCAGTGTTCTTATGCACAAGGTGGTGACACCATAGAGAAAAACAATTGTTTCTAAAATTATCTCCAGCACAGAAGTATTTGCCCTGGTTTAGTCTTTGCTGTGGAACAGCATTCAATCTCACTTCTTCATCGAACTGTCACCTCAATCTTTGCTTAGCACAGTGAAATTTAAAATTAGTAGCCTTATCTCACTCTGGTTCCTCATATCCAATGTTATGTACATTAAGAGACACATTTATAGGAAATTATAACATTAAACAAGTATAAAATTGTTTATTGCAAGAAGTCTTCTGTGCTTCTCTCTTTACGTGCCATATAGAACTTCTACTCTGTGTAGGTTGCACAACACTAACTCACCAAAGTCTGGCTGTAGTACATAAATGCAAGTATTATGTTCCCTATATGGGGAGAAAAAGATTGTTCAGGCTATCTAGTTTCAATACATTGTATTGCTTTATAAAAATACATTCTGCTGTTTGTTTGCAGAAATAAGTTTAAAGAAGAATACTTGGCAATTAGAAAGAAATTCTTAGTTCAGTCTGCCCTTTGAGAAAATTCTGTCTTCTGAAATAATGCATGGTAAAACTCTCAGAGATAATGAGTCTATGAAACAGAAGTTAAAGCTGTCAGTCACAGTATCTCTGCTGGGAAAGGGAGAAAGTGCCTTAGAGGTAAAGCCTGAGACATTTTTTTTACATCAAGTTTCTGGGATCCTGGTTCAGAAGAAGGAAAGACAAGCATGATGTGCTTGGATCAGCATCCTGCCATTTCAGTTGAGAACAGCAGCAAAACACTCAAAGCTTAAGCATGAGTTTTAAAGATCTCGCAACATTTGCTCTTAGAAAAGCAAACAGAATTTGTTTAACCTGGTACTTTCTGAAAGTTCTTTGCAGTTTTTCAAAAAAATCAAAGGTAGATTTATTTGATAAACCCACAATCAAAGGCAGATTTATTTGATAAACCCACAATTCTAAGGTAAAATTTTCATGTGAACTGAGTATACCATATTAACTGTCAAATTGGTATAGCACTCTGTGCCCCAAGTTTCTATTTGTGCTTGAGTACCAACAAGGTGAGTACAGGCCACGCTACATGGAAGAAGAATTCTGAAACACAAATGAGAAAATATAACCGCTTCTATTACTACCGTGAATAAGACTGGATTCCATTCTTCATCTCTAAAATATATCTTACCATAATTGAAGCTATTTCCTCGGGGTTGTCACCATCCAAATCAAATTTGAAAGTAACCATTTTCCGATTGTGTGTCTCTAGCTGGCATTCCACTACCCGATCACCTTTATTTGAAACCTAAAGCGAAAAAAACAGTAGTTCAAACCAAAAGCATGAGAACATAAGACTTGAGGTTTAAAGCCCACAGAGACAAACCAACAGTACTGGTCTAATAGAAGCACATTCTCTCTTTCCAGTCTAATAACTGGTGCTGTGCACAGCATCAATTTTTCTGATGATACAAATATTCTAGAATAGTCTGTGGAATCACTGGTGGCTAAGCAAGCCAATTTTGCTGTATCTAATGCTCCAGAAAGCTCTTAATGGATGACATGCGAAATGCTGACTCCAGAAGCAGAAGAAATACACTGGAAAGCTTGTGTGCTTGCAGTGGGACACAGCATAGAACAAAACCACAGAAGACACATTCCTCAAAGCAAAAGAAACTTTTTGAAGCTCAAAAAAGGCATCAGCACTACCAAACTACCACTAAAACATAAAAATACTCACATTTAGAATTCTCAGTTTCGGCCTAGCAGTCTTCTCATGGCGAGAGCGGCTGCGGACAGACCTCCGCATATGACGTTTAGTAGTCCTCCCTTCGTGCCTTCCACTAGAAGCTGGAACATTCTCGTTGCCATCACTCAATCCTGAAGCAACATCAGAATGTGCACTAAAAAAAACAACAACAAACCAACAACTTTACATTAGTATCCATGCATTCCACAATCGCAAAAATACAGTTCACCCTACCAGATGGTATTCTCTTCTGGGTAACAGTAGATGCCTGTTAGCCACAGAGGAGAGTCCTGTCAACACTTAAGGTTGCTTGAATAGTAGTTCTAATAGCAGTGATTTAGCTACATATCTCTTGCAAACTGAGTTGTACAAATACATCTTCTGAATATGTTTTCCAGCTATTTAGAGTTTGAAATCTGTTTTAGTGCCAAAAGGACAGAAAAACATCCCTTACGATTCATTTGACCTGACAAAAAAGGATTAGAAGTTAAATTACTACATGCAATCCTATTTACTACCTCCATACCCTGCTGTAAATCAAAACTTACTCCAACTCTCATAAGCCTATTTTTCCTCTAGTTAGTTTATTTCCTTACATCCTCAAGAACAGCCCCAGTGAAAAAATTATCCCAGGTGAAAAAAGAGAGACCTAAAGATCACTCAAGGAAGAATAATCTAACACACATGAAACTGAAATTCAGTTTGGTGAACGTAATGCTTACCTATCCATAGAGGAAGCCAAAGGGGTAGACTGAGCAGGCTGCGTTGCTGGAAGAGTCTCTGAAGGAGCAGTCTGTGAGACTCCCTGAGTACCCTATGGATAGAAATCTACATCAAGAACCCCCCCCAACAAATACTGCTCTTTTTCAAGTAACCCACTAGTCTTCAATATTTCCTCCCAAATCAGTTGTAAAGCTAAAAGCACTACCTTTTTAGTATTTAAAACCGCTGGCACCTAAACAGCTCTAATTTGCAAAAGATTCTACAGCAAACTGCAGCGAAGCAAATCATCATCTGAGGAGAGGTGGGGAGAGGAAATCAGCCATCCTTTCTGCTGCTACGTGTCACTACAGTTTGCCATGCAGCCACAGTCTTACTAACAGAATGTGCAAAAGGCAAGCCAATGCAGAACACAAAGACAATTCAAATTCTCCCTAGCAAGAATGCTGCAGGGAATAGGCATAATGACAGATTCTCAAAGGCTATCAGTTGCAGTTTGCCTCTGATATGGCAAAAAAATGTTCTACAGTACTAGCAAGAAGTGAAGTGTTAACAGGTTTTTGCCTGCAGGATGCACACTCACTTCCCAACAGAACAGCCAGTGGCAACAAGGTCCCCACATTGGCATGACATTCTGCTGTAAGAAAAAGGTCATTTGAAATATTAATTTCCAACTGACGACAAGCATGGAAGGGATTAGTTCCCCACACACACACACTGTTCCGTAATTCAAACACCCTAAATGTATTGTTAGATTATATTCAGCATATTTACCTCCAAAACCGCCTGCTGCGAGGAAGCAGATGAGGCCTGTTGTGCTAAACTCACTGTAGGCTGGGGCACTTGAACCTGTCCTCCTAGGCTGCCCATGGAAACTAAAACATTCTGCTCCACATACGGCTGCACAACAGGAGCAAGGTAGCCCGGCTGAGACATTGCATCTGTGGGTAAGGGAGGGGACAGTACGGCAGAAGGAATGCTAACAGAGGCCACAGCAGAGGAAGGTGCAACACTCGAATCGCCTGGGTATTGAGGTGGCAGCCGAGATGGGAAGCCCTGTAATAGAAATGAGGGGGTCAAGTTAGTGAATGTCAGAGCCACTGAGGAAACAAGAGAGTTAAAATTATCCGTTTCAGGGTCACGTTTCAACCTTCTGTACTTGTTCAAGCACTCCCAAAGGCTACTGTCCTAGAGAAAGAGAGCAAACTGCTCACATAGCCAAAGCTCAGCTTGCGAGTCACCGTGCTTGAACAAGCAAATTCCCAGTCAAAGTTCCAAGTCTTAGGCAAAACAATATTGATCTTCCAACTCCTCCAGTTGCCTAAAACTCTTCAAATGAGTTTGAAGAATTTTCAGGCTGAACAATTACTGCTCAGAAGACATCATGCAACTGCTGCTGATTCTTGAGACCAACAGTAAACACACGTGTTCTTCCTGTCCTCTCGTGATGAGCTGACCCACGAACATTCCTACACAGTTTCTGTTCTATAGCACTCCTTACAATCCCAGTGCAGACATTCCTATAGCTATACAATTTTTGTTCTAGAAAAACAATCATAGGCCGAATCACTACTTTTGTCACTATTCAGATTGTGCGATCACTGTAAAAATGGCAGAGTAGCTGAAGCAGTTTGTGCCCAACAGTCTGATGTTTCACGACTAGCATCAGGTACTTATGTCATGTTCAAGATCCATGCCATCTGACTTACTTCTATTAAACCATGTCCCCCCTTCCCACCTCCTTTCCTCTTCCCAGACTTGGAATGAAATACTGACATTGCTGAATATGCTGCCATTGATTTTCTTTCCAATAGGCATCTTCCATTTTTAAAAATCACTATTTTTTGTATTTTTTTTTCCCCACGTTGACAAATCCCTTGGATATGTAGTTGTCCTCTTTCACACAGTGGTTGACCCAAGTCCTGCACTATGATTCTGTCATTTTAGACAAATTCCATTGACAAACATGAAAAATTCAAAACACCAGGGTGTCCAAGGATTTTTTTTTTCCCCCCTCCTTAAAATGGTCCTTTTCCACACAACAGAATTCATCTTCGTAGATTAATGGCTCTCTTTATGAGAAGTGCGTTGGCCAGGGCACACAGTTCAGATCTGGTACCTTAGAGGAAGAGGTGAAAAAGGGAGAAGAGCTCTGCTGGCTTGCAACAATACCTGGTAAAGAGCATCTCCAGCAGGAAGTGAAGCTTCAGCAGCTTGTCCAATGCTGACTGGCAATCCCACGGACTGGACAGCCGGCTGCAGGAGCTGCGGGAGAACCTGGCTGGGCAACTGAGCCACAGGCTGCATCACTGTGGGAAGCTGGCTAGGGACAACGGTTGATCCTACGGGGACAGCGGTTGCCGCAGCAGTCGTTGCCAGCGTGAGCAATGGCTGATTCATGCCAGCTGCCATTGAAATGGGCAGCGACTGGAAACCTGGCTGAGCCACTGACACATGAGGAGCTGCTACAGGCAACTGAGAGACTGAGAACTGTGGAACCATGGAAGTTGGCAAGGGCTGTCCCATGGGTAGAAAATGAGAGCCAATGGGGACTGATGGGGCAACTGAAGGCTGAGGGAGAGAAGGTGCTGCAACAGGTAATTGAGGCTCGCCTTGGATGATCGACACTGGTTGGGAAACAGGAAGCTGGGGAGGTAAAGAAAATAGAGACAGATTTTTTTTTAAAGCAGGGTTGCAGAAAGCAGAATTTTTATGCATTAGTCAAAGAAAGAATTATTCAAGTTATAGCACTCTGTTAAAGTGGGCAGGGAGCACAGTTGGCAGAGTGGCTGGGAAGTTGGCTGGAGTTCCAAAAGGTCCTCACTTTGCAACACTTCCCCTAAAGAACTCAACAGGCTCTTGAAACAGACACCCACAGAGGGTGAAAGAGCAACATTCGAATACCCTGAAGCACTGACTTGTGCATAAACAGAATCAAATTCCCCTCATTCTGTCCCCAGAGCCAAGCCTGCCTTCTTACAGGAAAGAAATGCAAATCTTTCAACAAATCTGTCAGCTTTGGGTATGGGGACTAAAGCAACGGAGAATGAAAAGCCACTGTGCCAGCGTTCAGAGAACGGCAGGGGATATGTCAATTAAAGCCAGCAAACAATGCAACTGGAAAGGCAGTTTAGATGAACAAGCAACAAAACAATTTTAAAAAACAAAACCAAGGCTCACATGTTCAAGACAGAGATATGAGCCAAAATGAAGTAATACTCAGTAACAGAAGCTTCTTGACCAGGAAGTAAAGGAGAAGAGCTGAGTAAGAAAGATGACAGAGTGGAGAATGCAGTCCTTTTGGTTCACTACCTAAATAAGTGAATATGTTTCACACACATAATGGTGCAGAAGATAGACATCGATGGTAAGCAGAGAAACGTCAAGTTCCTGAAAATCCATTCATAATATACCATCCATCAATACACCTCACCGTATTTTTGACAATATAAAGATTTGTATGTATGGAATGCTATCCCTCCCTCATATTACTCACAACTGCCATGTGTGAAAGAAAGGGTTTTCCAACACGTTTTCCAACAAAATTAACAGTTGTAGTACACTAAGAACACTATTATCTGGATGAACGTTTTGGAATCATTAGAAAAGATGACAAAAGTGAAAGGAGAAGTATGTTGAATTTACCAGCTGTGAAGAAGAAAGTAACTTGTTAGAAAGAATTTTGTTTACCTGTGTCCCAGCTGCTGCCTGAGGCATCGGCATAATCTGTGAAGTTTGAGTTTGAGAGACAGTTTGGGTGGGAGTGGTGCCAGCAGAAACTGATGGTTGCTGCAGCTGGTATTGCCCAGGCTGTTGGGAAGAGGCTGGCTGCTGTGCATTCTACAGTAGAGAAGAGAGGCAGAAGCTATTTTTTCCCCCCACACAGAAGTTTTTTAAGCATATCCTATTTAAATTTTACTTTTTACTCCCTCATAAGTGACACCAGTTGTTCTTCTGAATGTGCTGAGTCAGTTAAGCTTTAGCAATTACTTATTAGCATTACTAGTACAGCTCCATTATTAGCACCAAACCTTGCGACACCATTATTTCACCTGTGAAAAAAAGAGTGAAGTTTCTATAAAGGAAGAAAAGGCAGGTAAGAGAAGAGGATACTGCAGAAGACAGTATTTCCAGTTAGAAGAAGTGATGAGAGTGAAGTCTGCCTGTCTAGACAGTCTAACTTGCAAATCCTGATACTGAGGATTCATCCTTGAATGGACCTCTGCTGCAAGCTCAGGTGAAAGTTGGGGAAAACAGACACATGAAAATAAGTATTAACATAATTCTAAAAATTAATTTCAGAAAATCAACGAAGTTAATCTCATAGCATGTTAGACCGGGTGAGATCCACAGCATTCCTTTCCTTTTGTCCCAAACTATGAGTGGAAGTGGGGACAGAGGTAGTCAACTGCTCTTAAAGGTCATCATAATTCTATTCTAAAAGTATTTTAGTCATAGGTTTAGGGACTGTGATCTTACCTGTTGAGTGTGTTGGGTAGGCTGGGATGGCACTGATGCACTGCTTGAGGCTGACTGGCCTTGCACCTGTGTCTGGAGGAGAAAAAAAAGACAGAATCAGCTAAAACCCTATGTTTTCTGCACCTGGCAGTTAAAAATATTTCTGCCTGGACTGACCTGGTTGGAAGAGGTTTCTAGCTGTCCTTTTGGACAACCAGTCCCCTTGGCCAAATTCCACTACAACAACCAGAACAAAGCAGAGCAATCTGGAAAAGTACTGAACTCCATTTTAAGTCTTCCAAAACAAGCAATGCATAAAGTCTTTGCAACCCATATGCCCCTCAACATGAGACAGATCAGACTACCAACTTCTTCCACTGATGATGCTTTAAGAGCAGGATGCTTTGGTATGGTAACTGGAAATAGAGGCATTAGGTTTTACCTTTCCATGTGTTCTAAAGCGTTAGGTAGGGGAATAGAAGAAGGCTAGAAGGATATAAAACTATCTGTTAAAAAAATCAAAAATATACACAATCTGGACCAATAACAAAGTACTCAGTACACGTACATGTCATGAGTTCGCTTTGAGAGGCATGTCAAAATACAAGCTAGAAATCATCTCCAGACTCACTACCATTCAAAATCTACCCAGAATTGGATATTGAGGAATCTGGGGGTCCACGTTCTAGCTTAGACAGAATTTTTGAATGAATAAGCAACGAAAAAACGAATGAGTGGCATACAAATGAATGTGGAAGATGTAGAGGAAAATGGAATGAATTTTTATTTTTGTGACTGACATTTTTGATCAGATCCCAGGATTTTCATTATTATTTTTGTGACCATTATATTTCTTCATCAGATCCTGGGAGACAACTAGACAAAGATCTCCACACGAGTTCCCTGAGCATGTACCACTTTGATGAACTGCCTTTGTAAGAAACATATCTGGTGCATATGTATCATATCAGAAATATCTACTGAAATTCCTTAATGCGGTCATCATTCAGCTTGTAGAAGCTTATTAGGAGCAAGTTTATTAAAGTTATATACTTTTTTTAATTACAGGAACTTGGTGGAAAGCAGATTGCCAATAGAAGAACCATTTTTTTCTTTGCTGTTTGACAAGTTTGAGGCCCTTACTGGCTAGGATCTAAACGCATGCTATATTCCACTGTTGTAACATCTGTTCTCATTGACTCTGTGCTTCAAATTATTACGTTTTAATGAATTAGACAAGAGATCCCATATTCCACAAAACAATTGTGATCCCTTATTGTGTTTTCCATATCATTTTACATCCATCAGAAGTCATGTCCTGAAGTTTAACAAAGGTGGTTTATGAAGAAACCATCCCCAAGCAATTCTCAAACTTCTTGCATAGCAGCCTCACTCCAAGTTCTACAGCACAGAAATTACTATCTATTAGACTAGTGATTAAAGCTGTTTCAGCTTCAATAAAACACCTTTGTTATCCCATACAGAAAGCCTTAAATACTTAGTTCTTGATCTTACCACAAAAAGCAAAAAGATTCTCCACCAGTTCCTTTACACAAATCCCAAAGTTGCTAATACTCCAATAAGTAAAATGTCAGAGCATCCCTAATTCCAAGAACAAGAGTAGTAAGAGAAGTCTGCTTTAAGTAAATCCTCTCTTTTCACAAAAAATTCTTATGAAAAGTTTCAGACTACAAGTGCAGACACAATGTATACACACATAAACCTCACAATCACAGTGTACAAATGCGTTACTGACTATTGCAAGTGCAAATACCACATAAGCTGATAGAACACATACCTCCAAACTAAGCTTCAAGCCTCAAATTTTACTTTGTAAAAGGACACCATATTATATGTAGGCTTATAAGGAAACAATATCTATTAGCAACAGTTGTTTGTGCCACTAATTTTCTACTCAGCTTGTTTAATTTCTTTAATGATCCTGCAAATACATTTCCAAAACTGTGTACGCATACATAATACAGCCCCTTCCATTGATCTCTTGCCACTTTCTTCCCTCAAGCCTAGAAAAAGCTCTTGCATTTTGGACAGTCACCACATTAAGCTTGTTGTTGTCTAACGAAACATTCAGACGAAAGTTCAACTTCAAATAACACATTCTCATTAAATGGCTAAGGAACAGGAACAAAACCACAAAGCAAGTTTCACTATCACTGCTGATTCAAACTGTGGAGAAGACATATTGCATTAAACTTGCTGTTTAAAAGCTAATTTGGTACTCCAGCTATCTGTTGCCAGAAGAAAAACCAGGCCCAGGAGGAACACTGACCATTTATTACCCTTAACACAACACAAAAGCCCAACAAGTATTTCAGCTGAAGCTGAACACAGATCAAGTGGTTGCTAACGCCTCATTATTTCACCGCAACCTGGCAAGTTAGAGAACCTAGTATCCTACTGACAGACACCCCCATGAACGCTACTACTTCGAACTACATGGAGCAAGTGTAAGAACAAGGGTCCCCTTTTAAGTGCAAGGTATGACTTATAAAAAGCAGAGAAATTCTGGAAGGGTTTGCTCCTGTAACCTGAGGATAGAGTGCAGGTGGTCCTGATGAAAGCGAGGTGGACAAGGCCTGCTGAGTCGAGGCTCCCTGGGGGAAGCAGATGAAGAGCTGCGACTCTTGCAATACCTTCTGAGGCAGCTGAACAATGGGCAATGAGAAGTCTGAGCCAAAAGCAGAAGATGACCCCCCTGTAGGAGGAGGAGACTGAAAATCGCCAGTGTCAGAGGAAGTCAGCTGTGAGGAATCACTGGAGTATTCTGGGCTTCCTTCCGGCCAGCTCCGCCTGGCAGAGACCCCTCTGGGACCTGCTAACTCAGGACCAAGATAGTTACACTGCTCCTCTGTCACAGGCTGAAGCCGACCATGCGACCCTATGCCTTGAGTGGATTCCTCTTGACTGGTCTCCATAGAGCCCCGGCGACTTCTGTAGACCCGCTGGGGTAAAACTGCCCCTTCTGCTGGAGCAGAAGTCGGTGTGTGCACATGGAACTCAAAGACACAGCTCGCTCTGCCATCACCACTGTGAGAGAGCACAGCCGGGGCTGAGTGTGGAACAAATACCTGGTGGAATGTCATCTGAGCAGGATCTGCACTCAGAGGAGCTGAAACACTGGATAATGGAGAAAGGGGACCCATCCCAGAATCCAGTCTCAGGTTCCGAACATGTCTTGCCAGGTATGTTTGCCCCGTTTGAAAGTCGAACACAGAGCTTTGTGGAGGACCACCTTGCCCATGGTTTGACTCAGTGACCTGCTTCAAATGTTGTTCAGTCGCACGAGAGTTATAAGCTACTTGATCATACTGCTCCGATACCTGTGATGGATAGTGCATGCCCACCAAGTATACAGCTTCTGGATGCATCCTGTAGTGAGCATCCTCTGGAGGTGTTGGTCCAGATCTATAGTCACTGTGGACAGGAGCTGGCTCAAACACAGGATTAACTTGCACATGCAGAGGCTCTCCAGCGACTCTCTGAGCTGCTGTGCTCAGCATAACGAATGCCTCTGGTGTCCAGTTGGTGGGACTACCACCAGGTGGGACTAAACTCTGGCCAGTCTTCAGCAATGGCTGGAAGTGGCAAGTTTGGGCTTCCAAAAATGAAGTGCTCTTGCGTCGCTGAGCAACTGCCACCTTCGGCGGGCAGACAGGTGGAGGTGAGAAAGACACCGGCCGTTCATGAACGGTTGGGAAAAATATCTGTGAATCTGGGAACGTTGCTGTTCCCCCACGCGGATGCTGAGGCTGTATTGACATGAACAAGACAAGTAATTCATACATTAAAAGTGAAAGCACATCGACATGCACAGTTCACTAGGCAGTTCTGTGAAGTAACTTTATAGAATGACTACTCAATTCATGGTCAAAACCATACAATACTTAGGAAATTTAGGTGAGTTGTAAATATCCATTAAATACATCCATGGCAAGCATAGCTACGAATGGAAACATTTGCTTGTGTTAGAGCTGCTTTTCCAGTACAATTCCAATAATTCACAAAAATAAACCAGTTTTGCTCCTGTCAACATAATGAGATTTATTGTCACGGGCATTGTGATCAGTGCTTGAAAGGCAGTCAAACCCTTGAGGTTACTGCCATATGTGCAATATGGAAACTCAGAACTTAATAGCAGCAACAGTGCAGAGCCTCTAGTTTACATTTAGAAGATAAAGTGTCATTAAATCTTAATATTATCCAGTGCAAAAAACCCACAGTGCTAGTGTCCTGTCAGGAGTGCATTCTGTATGCAGTCCAGGGAGCTAACGAGAAACCTTTTCTGAGACAAAACTGAACCATGTATGATAAAACTGCAGAGCCTTTCGATTCTGCTCACAGTTTGATCACCTCTTTTGATTGTACCTTTTCACACAGGAAATTAGCACTCACTGAAACAAACCTAGCTCTTGCCTGGACAATAAAACCTTCACGGGTTTAGTAAAAGCAGAGTTCACAGGCAATTCCACTCCATCTGATGTACTACTTCAGATGAGGCTCATCTTATTTAAGATTCACGGGGAAGTTTTCACTGTACAGAATTTTATGCAAGAGTACCAAATAGCTTCATAGTTTTGCGTTTTTTCATCTCCGCCTATATCATGCTGAGAGACAATGCATTATCAACCCTAAAGGGCACAAAATTTGCAAGAGTTAGTAGCAAATATACTGTCTTTAAGACATGTGCCATTTATGACTTTTTCAAGTTGCTGTTTCCACATCGTTCTGTTTCTCCTCAGCCCTGTTTTTATTCTGGAAAAGCAGCAGCAAATTTCCATATTGACCAACACTAACAAGAAGGTCCTACAGAATGAAGAACTATTCCCATGTTCTGAAAACTAGTTCCACATACTTCAATTAGAGAAGCGTTTCTCAAAGTTTATTTCATGTAAATCAAAGCCCCAAACTGAAAAGAGATTACCTCCTGTCCTGCAAGCTATCTGGCATCTAACCTTCTGAGAAACACGGAACAATGGCTTCTTGTCATCAAGAAGCACCTGAAGTGGCATTTCTGATTAAAAATTACAGAAAAATCTTCAAAAGTATTCATGGTCTGAATCTCTAGTATCACTACAACAGGTAGCCAAAGTGTTTAGAATAACCAGCCACAGCAACCAAGATTTTAAAGCCGGTTTCTTTGTGCAGGGCTTAATTAACATTCAGTATTTGCTTAGAAGCTGGAAAATAAAAAGCTGGTCTTCTGACTAAAGGGTAAGAACTAGTCTTCCCTTTATCTTCTGTAGTAAAACTGGTTATTTCACATCTATACTATCTTAAAATACAAAAAACAATAATCAGCCACTGCTTGATGATATTTAAATGTAGTATTTCACAAAAAAGAGCAACGTTCTAGCAGCACAGTATAAGAAATAAGGAATTAGCTCTTCATTTTCTCTTTTTTAAAAACGCTCAAAGCCCAGGATGTATTTAATGATAACTTATCTTACTGTGCCAGGAGGCAAATGGCAACACATACAGGACTGACAGAGAGGGAGGGCAGGCTGGAGCGTCGATGCTTGCGTGGAGAAGCAGAGTGCATGGGCAGGACACTTTCCAGGGCTTTAGAAAGCTTTTCTGCAAAGGTTTCTTCAGGGACAGTCCGAAGGTAGAAAGGAGAAAGAGGTGCAGACAGCGCTGGTGGTGGGGTGCAAGGAGCACTGAGAGGGATGCAGGACATAGAGGGAAGAGCAGGAAGGTGGGGGACACAAACTGACATGCTACGACCACGTTGAAGCTAAAGGAGGAAAACAAAAGTTAAGAATTGAACACTTAAAAATGAAAAACAAAACCAGCAAAAACTATAATGAGGTAGAAAAGAAATGCAGATACAATGAGAGGCCCAATACTGACTACTATATGTGTGCAAGAATGTATGAGAAATGGTGAATGAATGCCAACACACACTGGGAACAGGCTATGTGCACCTCTGAGGACCCAAGTCTGCCTTTAGGTTACTGAGCAGTGTGGGAAGTTCCCTAGTAACCTTACAAGAATGGTGTGGAAAGCAGAACAGACAGGAGAGAATATTTTGTCAGCAGCCACTTATGTGGCTCCTACTGTGTATAATCACAGCATCTGATACTCTAACAAATAAAAAAAAAACCTGAACAGAAACTGATGAGCTTTCAAACATTCATTCTTAGTGTAATGAGTGGATGTGTTTATACATAACACCTCACAAGTCTCTCTGCTTGGGAACCTCCCCGCCTGAATTAAGTGGTCTAACTGTATGCAGCTGGCTCTTTATTAACTAAAACATTATCTTAAGAATTTAAACATCACACATTCTACAACATGAGTTGTAGAAATGAAGGTTGGTTTAACATGTGGAAAATTCCATAAAATTAGTCTTAGACAAGCATAAGACTTAGACAAGTCCTAGCCACAGTCCAGAAGGCCATAGGTCAAAATCCAACCAAATTGCAAAAATCAGGATTAGGTTTTGGGGTGTGGTGTTTTGGTTTTATTGTTATTGCTTTTTTTGGTGTGGTCTGTTTTGCTGTGGTTTTAAGTGAATGGAAAGATGATGTTTTAAAGAAGTAGTCTTCGAGTGCAAGTTTTCCTTCTCTAATGGTACATGCATTTTATGGATGTAATCCACATTTTCTTAATATAACTGAAATCAAATACAGACATCCATGGAGAAAGCCTCAAGATATCCAGTGGAGATCTGATTTTGAAGACTTCTGATGTGAGAAAACTTGCTAAACTGCTCAAAGATTTGGGAAAGAGGCATAAGGGAACTCAAAGGGTTGAATAAATACTTTACCCATAATCTTCACCTGTTCTAAGGCAGGACTAGTTCCATGTCATTCCTGACTAATTCATCTAAACTGTTCAGAAACATCTCCAGTGATGGAGACTGTAATACTTAACATACTTAACTGTCCTTATTGGTTAGAAAAAGCCTTTTGCAAACAGTAATTCTACACTGCAATTTAAGCTTATTATTCCTTATTCTATTCGATAACAACGTTGTGAGCTGATTAGCTGCCTCCTATTTTACAGCAGCCTTTGCAGCTTTCTCTCTCGAGCTCATCTTTCATAGGCTCAACTTAACTATTTCAGTCTTCCCTCATAAACTATGTTGTCCGTATTTCTGGTATGGTTTTTTTTTTTGTTTTTTTTTTAAATCACTGTCCTCCAAATTCTCTCCCAATTCACCCTCAAATTCACTCAAGCAGGGTGTCCAGGATAGACTTACCAATGGCCAAGAGAAGAACTACTTTCACGTAAGATGATGTTGCCTTTTTCACGACAGCACAATGTTTTTGACCATGTACAGATTGTGGTCCAATGTAATCCCTGACTTTTTTTTTTTGCAGAATTGTTGCCTAGTCAGTTGTTGCTACTTGTGTAGCTGATTATTTCTGTTAAAGCATGAACCTTGTTCTTGTCCTGATTGAACTGCGTTCTATTTCTTTTTAAGGCCATTCTCCAGTTGCCAATATATTTTTGAATTGTCAGCCTGTCTTCCCAACAAACTGTTAGTAGTTCTTGTAGCGTTCTACTGTTCTGTCACCCTCCTGGTACCACTTTCGTCATCATAGAGCCTGAGCACATTTTAACAGTGAACTAAGCAGCTTTACTATACCTGTTGTCATGTGCTTGTTCTCCCATCCCCTCTCAAAAGATTATGGTCTTTCACCCTGGAAGCTAGCCGTTCCAAGACAGTGAAAGGGCTTCTGGTCCAATACATGCCCACACATCAAGATATGGCTTACCGAGAACAAAAGCTTATTTAAAGGGATTAAAAACCTCATTTGATCAAGGACTCACAGTACCACGCACTTTAGGTTAAGTGCCTTTGAAAAAGATGGAGATGCTTTGCTTCTGAGTGAAACCAGCATGTTTTCCAAAAAGCTAGTAACACCAATGATTCTGTATTAAAGCCTACAACCACAGGTACAAAAAAAAAGTGAAGACTCTCAGTCTTAAGTGTCACATCTTCTCCTTTACAGTTTTACTACATTATACCATAAATGTCTCCGCCTCAGGCTTAGATTTTTATTTGTGTAAAAAACAAGCAACAAGGGAACCACTGAAGACAATATAACAGTAGCAGAAGTTCTACTCCAGAGCTAGAATAGATTTCTGCGAACTTTCATACTCGGATCTAAAAACATACCAAGGAAAAAAACATACCAAAATAAAAGGGCAACACAAATGAACATAGTAGGAAAAGTATTTGTGCCCAGTGCAAACTTTCCAGGGAAAAGGAATACGCATGGCAACTGATGAGCAAATCAACACAAGCTAGAAATAAAACTGGGGACAAGGGTGTGGGGTCATTTCAGTCTGGAGTTCTCACATGCAGCATTCTATAACAGTTAAAAAGTCTTACCTGCAGAATCTGTAATCAAAGCCTCACAGAACACACACAGCAGTTTCATACTTATACGGTAGCTCAAATTATTCTAACCTATTCTATTCATCTTCAAATGAAACCAACTGCTTGATCCCTGGTTACTTCATATACACATACACACACCACCTTCCCGCATGAGACTAAATGCTTACTTTCATGAGATAGGTTTTTTTTAATGGATGAAAGTAACATCCTTAGAACAAGACTAACTTAAGTGCACTCAAGATTAAACAACAGCTTTAAAGACAAATATGCCCTTGTACTTTCCCCCACCCCTAGACGCTGTCACCTTGCAAAAATAGCCCCTTAACTACTCCCATGCTGAGTTTGTACCACGTGCAAAACAATACATACATGGAAGAGTGCCTAGCAGACCTGCCTCTCACCTTTCAGGAGAAATAAAAAGAATAAAATAATTCCATGCATTTGCAATACTATAAGTTCTCGCTTACCGCTGCAGGTGGCTGATATCCTCCATGCTGTTGTGACTGCACTTGGCCAACTGAAGCTGGATATCCCTGAACTGCAGCTGTTGAGATTGACTGGTCATGCTGGGAACCATACGACACAGTCTGTTGACTGCTCACACATGATTCGGTATAAACAGATGACCCCTGGCCACTGTCAACTGTTCCATCAGCTGCAGAAGTCAAAGATGAAAATCTGCATTTAAAGAACTGCGGTCTCAATTCACAACTTTAAAGATATAATAATCAATCAAATATTAGATTGACATTTGTGCCGTTGTTACATGGACCTTATAAGCATCTTAGCTCTTGGAATATTTAAGCTGGTTATTTAATTATATTATTATTTTTTAATTTATATTTTTAATTATTTTTAATTATTTATATTTTTAATTTATATTTTTTCTTATTCCTCAATTCCTTACCAATACGCCTTCCCTTAACCTCAAAAAAAAAATCAGTAGTTTCAGGAGTTCTTTGGGAATACACTTAATAGTAAGCTATGCTTTCTATAAAAGGCTAGACTAGAAACAGAACCCTTAAATTCCACATTGTTATGCGCGATCTTTCAGGGGTTGTTAATTATTACTTTTATTTATTTAATTTCACACAGACGTATAAAACGGGTCTGTTGTGATGACTGACAGATGCACCTGATAGTAGAGAACTTAAAACCCCTATTACCTAAAGTGCAGATAGCAATTTGCTTTCTAACTTCACCATTCCAGTACAGAAGTTCTCATCTACCATCATTACTGAAATACTGATTCAAGTGTGGGGATAGCAGAAGAGAGAAAATTAGGAGTGCTAATTCATCTTTTCACACATAGTATATAAGACAAAGTGAATCCTGTTTTCAGGAAGAAAATTATGAGCTGAACTGCTTGACATTAATAAAATTTTCACCTTAAACATAAGTTAACAAGGATTTAAATAAGTGTTTTTAATAGCTCTAACTGCACTGGTGCAAGAGTATACAGCCTTCAGCAGGGCCAGAATATACTCTCCCTATAGGAGGGCAGCAAAAACTAGGACATGTTCATGCTTCAGGTGCCTCACTTCGTTTAGTGTATTAACTTGAAACAAAGGAAAATGAATTTCTGCTAAGACACTGGACCGTGAACTGTGCCAAGACATGGTTCAGCTAAGGCACAGGAATGCATCTTATTTTGCTGTGCTTTCTAGGTGTCTAATGCTCTTCAGCAGGCAGCAACGGCAGACAGCAACATCTGAAGGCATTTACTGCTATACCCACCACAAGTTTAAGACTCTAAGGGGGATAACTGTGTAAGTGCAAGAGTTTCTAAATAAACCGACACACTTACAAAGAATAGATATACTGGGTTGCTGGAACTGCAGCTGTTGGTGTTGATCAGCTTCTGGTTCTTCAGGCTCCACTTGTGTAGAAACTGATGCTGAAGTAGTGGGGACAGGAGTAGGACCAGTGACAGGTTGGGGATGCTTTGACCCTGCTTGGGAAGCACTTGATGGTTGCTGTTGCTCCAGCTGCTGCTTCTGACTACCTTCTTCCTGAAGCTTCTTCTCCTGTTCTTCTCGCACCAACTGACGCTGCTCTCGCTTTCGCTTAATCAAAGATACCCTGTCCTTGATAGCTTTCGCCATTGTCTTGTGATCCCCTTCACAGACATAACCAGATTCCACCTGAAGGAGGATATATTCACAGAATTCAGACTGTCACAGACAGCACAGACAGCTACCACTCTCTGGCACTAACTTCTCATTCACAAACTTCTGAAGCTGTTTTATTTCTAGACGGCAACGACAGTAAATGCAGAGGCTGACAAACTACATTTCCCTGTCAGAGAAGGCCTGTACTTCCACTGTTTCATAAGACCACCAACACTTACCATTTCCTGCGCTACATCCTCCGGGACATCTCTCTCCAAGTCAAAGGAGAACTCTATTGCCTCATTATCTTTATATTTGCCCTTGAGTTTTTTGATGTCTTCAATTCGCAGCCAGAGTTTAATGGCAATTTTTTCTCCATCATCTTCCTCTGCTAGTTCTACCCGCACTCCAGTCTCTTCTTGGAAGAAAGCATGATTCAAAAGGTCCTTAATAGCATATCTGGCAAATTGGGAAAGAATGTAGAAAGCACGCACAGTTATTAGGTTTTCATAAAATATTAAGGAATATACTTGCCTGATCATCCCCCAAATTTATTCTCTACATTTCACACTCCTCCCATGAATTATCTGGCAGCCCATCACTCAAATTTCTATTTAAAAGTATGGTGGAGAGAAAATACAACAGTGCTACAAATGTGTAAGAAAAGTAAATCACACATTGGTCAGCAGAAGTACCAACATTTTAAAGCCAACTGAATAGGATATATATTAACTAAAATAATAAAACCTTGAAGAAACAGTTTGGTTTTACTGAACATTAAGATTCAACACACAACCCTTAGTCCCCAAATCAGTACAGTAATCTAAACATGTATTTCAGTCTATTTCAAGACCTTATCAAAAGCCTCATCCAGTAAATTCAGCACTAGATGAGCACCACCTTTCATATCTTACACTATTTTGAACCACTTCAGCCTGCATTCTGTTTGGCACAATTAGAAGCTTTGTCCTGAAGGTACAAAAAAGATCTATGTTCATATATGCACAGCATTAACAGCAGTAGTCTAAAAGTTAAATGCTTAAACTAAATGGCAAGAAATCAGTGATGTGCAGCCACAAAATTAACATAAATGGAAAAAAAATACGGAATTGTTTAACACTAAGAAAAAGTACAGAAATTAAAAATACACAGCAACACCATCAGATTAAAACTTCAGAGTTAATAGAACGGGATGAATAAACATCCATGAACTGACACAAGTAGCTCTGAACAGACTAGCAGAAGGCTAGAGGAAGACTGCAGGCTGAAGCATTCTTGAGTCTGACAGTCAGTATACAGCAACAACGTAAAAGCAGGAAACAAACTCCACAAAAAAAACCCCACATCAGCACAGTTACAGATTTCCTGTAATGCAGAAGTAATACTGGCTTCCCAGCTTTCATCAGAACACGGAAGACCCCAAGAACTAACCAGAGCTGGTATCTTCAAGAGATAAAAGACTCAGACAGGAAGTAATCTGAAAAGAAAGCACTTACCTTTCACCTTTGTTTTGCCGAATGCATCCCTCAATAATTTCCTTCACTTCAGGGATTGCTACTTTATCGAAGCTGGCTGGCTTGACACCCTGGAACACAGAAGCAACAGAGAAACTGGAAGGCCCACTTGATTTAAATTTTGATTGTGCTTACAAACCAATTATTTTACTTAACAGATAACTAGGCTGAATTTCCCACTAGTGCAAATTATAGAGAAATTTGACCCCGATCTTAACGTTCATCTGTTTGTTAGTGACTTCTGCAAACATTTTTTTATCCCCTGTTTCTCAGCTACACTTCCAAAACAGAAGGCTTTGGCAGTCAGGTTCTCAGTTATGATGGGAGAACCGTTTAGTTTCCAAGGAAGTTACACTGGTTAGAGGCAAGCACACAGACTGGCCTGAGAATAAAAGGAAACATTTCCTATGTAACACTAATACACAAACCCACATAATTAATTTAACAGCCTTCAAAGGATTCTGCTGCTTCCCAGAATGTTTCCAACATGCCATTATATGAAGTAATTTTGGCATAGATTGATTTTACAGGAAAAAACTAAGCCCAGAATGATCTGACTGAATCAAATACCTTGTCCAGTGTTTAAAAAAAAAAAAGAAAGTTAAAAAAATGCCTTCCTCTATCGTCCCCAGAAGACCTATAGTCAAATGACACTCTTGTGTTACTGCTGTTGCGGGTTCAGGAAAATAGCTTAGCAATATAGATGTTTACAAAAGCCCTTCAACAACACACAACAATCCTTTCTCCAATACATGCTAAAGCCTTTGGGGGAGAGCAAAACAAAATTTAAGTATGATCAGCTACTCAAATCAGTAAAGCAAATGGGCCACGAGCTATGACCATCTGGGAATTCTGCAAAACACTGCAGGCAGAGTGCCAAACTTCATCACTTAATCATGACCAGAAGCTCTATTTCGGGGGCAATTGTCCACAACAGCAAAATTTGGCACTCAATTTTATTTGATTCAGCCTTTAGCTTCTAACTCTGTACCTAAAACAGCAAAATAAGAGAGGATGAAGACATTCTGTTCAAATTCTGTATCTCAAGAGCCCACATTTTTCAAGCCGAACAATCCTGAAGTCATACACTTGATACATCTGATTATGTCACTGGTAAATCACAACTAAACAAAAGGTGAAAACCATAGAGTCTAAAGTACAGAAATAAATGCAGTAATAGTACAAGTGCCATAATTCATGTCCTAAGCAGAAAGTACTTCTGCCAATAATAGCATACTGCTTCCCAATAAACGGGGACATTAAGACGCGAGCCTTCCCCCTTCCTCTACTGTCAGTGGGAAACAAGTCTTGAAACAGAAAGGTTTGAGTCTGAACCAGAGCCTTTGCAACTACAGACCTTCATGTAACTGAACATGGAGACTTAACACGATAATCATTTCCATCTACATTTAGACTTTTTTTCCTCCCTGCCTTGGCCAGACACGGCAGTGTACCGACCTCATATGTTCGCTACCTAAAATATTCTCTACCACACTCTTCCAGGAGAGGGCACAGTCAACCTCAACTTTAACAGATTGAAACACAAGACTGGGAGAAATACAAGAGCCTTGTTAGTCAGTGGACAACAGTCCTATTTGTCACAAGGTTTCACAAAGGTGCTATATCTGGAATTTTTAAAAGGGCAAAAGAACCCTATAGAAAGGCATCATTTTTCACTTGATAAAAATTTCCTGTAACAGCAGCACTCTGGTTATCCATTTCTTTGCTCTAAAACTTGCTCTTATGAAATTCTAGCAATTGAAATTCACAAAACTGAAGAGTATATTGTGACTAGAATAAGCCCTGAAACACAGTCTGTCAGTGAACATTAGCTTAATGTTTTTAAAAGCTTCACTGAACATTAAGACTTTTGGAGATCAATGCCTCAGCTGATAAGACATCAGACCTCAGTTTGGATGGTTAAGTCTAATACCGTAACCAGGTCGTATCATAAATCTCCAGCTTCCTAGCACAACATCAGAGCCCTACACTCTCCAGAGATTTATAAAACTAGTTTTAGTGTTTACTACTGGCATCAAGTACCTGCTTGCATCTGCTGTCATAGCAGACTAGTTAGAGACGCTCAGCTTTAATTATAACCAAGCTTAAAATGGTCCCAGGAGTTTAGGTTCAGATATATGTAGAGATAGATGCTTCTATACATAATTAAATTCTCTCCTATATACACATACATGTATAATCTATGCAATAATTATTCAACTGCTTATTGTATATATTTGTTCCTAAATTTGCCAAAGTTTAACACATCTAAATTCCCCAAATAGCTCAAGCCCTAGACATAGCAGCAGCTTGCATGTATGTTCATTTACACTGTAGCGGCAGAAGGAAAATATCAGATCTGCGACAATTTCATTTCAGAAAAACTAAAAGCTGAGTAAGACAAATGGTCTTACTGGTACAGCAAAATATTAACATAACAAAGCCAGAATATGAGTTTTCTTGTTAACTGTTTTACCAGATGCTCTGTTCTTGCGCAAAGCCTGAAAAAATGAAGCTAAGAATGGATGTTAAAATCAGTGATTCAGTATGCTACCCTGTGTTTCTCTATCCTGAAAGAAATTAAAGATCTGACCATAATCTTCAGACCCTTCCATGAGTGTCATTTTACAATACTCCATTTTGTGAATCCCAAACCAAGAGTTCAGTTAAAAAGAAAAGCCCCCACCAGCCTCCTCCAGCCTAGTTTCTACTTTAATAACAGCTTCTCAGATGATCTAGGAGAACATCACACTAGAGCCTAAAACGAACAGAGGATTCTGTGTTCAAGCAGCTGCCCATCTCTCAGATTGTTCCACAGTCCATCAGAAGGGTTGCCTAAGTCTAGTCTACAGTTCAGGCCACTTAAGTACTTTTTTTTTTTTTCCTCCTCCAAGCACTAGGGGAAGTGCCTAACTATTCTACATAACAAGACAGAGGATACTATGAATGATAAAAATCAATAAATCAATGAACACTTTTTGTACCCTGAGCTGCCTATACACCTTAATCTGCCGTCACAGACAAACTGAGGGGAGGCCAGGTCCTGCAATTCACATAACCTTGATGTGTCCTTAAGAGCACATGAGCCAGGCAGCGAAGTTTGACATTTGTTCATTAGTTTCTGAACCCAAAGGCACTCAAGTACCTACTAAGCCATTCAACATTTCCTGGTTTTCACCACTCTTACTGCAAGATGGTTGCATTCTCAAAAGCCTCTCCCTGTTCGCAAACTCCTTAGAAGACTCACGGGACAACTCAAATCTTTTAATCTACTAGTCCTATTCCCCAGTGGCAGATTTAATGAGATCTAAACACCCAAATCCCCCTAGCATTTTTTCCGAGTTTGCTAAAGAAATACAAGAGCTCTTGCAGAGGAAAAAAAAAAAGTAGATAGGTGTAACAGGCACACGTGAAAGTCATCAATATTTTCTCAAGCTACTATCTACAACAGCACAAACTGGCACCACTGCTGAAAGCAACAGTCCTGTTCTCCAGCTCCCATTCCCACACCCGTGTCACTTCCTCCCTTTGGCCGGCACATGGATTTATACAGCTGCATAACGAACCAGATCACGGCGTTTATCAAACTTGAAACGAATCCAGTCAAAAAAGTCTTCAGCAGTTTCCAGTGAGATGAAGGTCCCCAATCTGGTTCCCTACGCTGTTGCGCTAGCTCTCGGGCTTACAGAGGAGAGAGACAGTGCAATAGCTAACAAGGGCAGAACTGCTTCTTTTGAAAGAAGTGCCAACTTAAAATAAAACCTACCAAACACATATTAAGAGCACCTCTCATGGGTGCACTTCTCATACGGGTATATACGTAGGTAGCAGAAAATGCAACTGATGCAAAACTAACTACTTACCTTACAGTCTTAAGCGTAAGAGGAGATTTCATATTTCACTTATCTTAGATGTGGTAAAGTTTTCGATTTTAACAGATTTTAATTAGGTGAAAAAAGCGTATTCCAAAGATCAATATCCACATTTATATGGTTATTTGATCCATTAAAGCAAGTTAGGTACTCCTTAAAACGCTATTTTTTTCAAGACACCTTAAACACTAAAGTATAAGCTATTCAGAACCCTTCTTTACAATTTTTGCCTAGAAACATGTAGTATTTTGCATTAATTAGATCACGAGATTACTGGGTCAGTAGTTTAATATCTTGTTCTCATGCAAGAGATACTGAAAATATCATTTACTGCATAAGAGAAGGTATAATCAGTGCTGTAGAACTTTTACACCAAACTAGAATGAAAACAGATGAAGTGTTACAGACCCTTAACAATCCTAAATGAAAAAAAAATATTTAGATTGGGAATAACAACACAGGTGGAAAACAGCCAAAGCAATAAGTGTTCCAGCCTTGCTGATCAGGATTTTACTCTACATTTAAAACATTACAGGGGAAAAAAATAAAAGTACAGTCAAGTTTAAAAGCTGAAGACGTCAGCTATGCAAATGTAAAGCAGTTCAGTAGATTTGTCAAGAATTATGATTCACCTCCAAAATCCTTTCCTGTGGCCAAACACTTCAGAGAGATGAAATTCTTACTTACCTCTTTGGCACAATCCTTGTGAGAGCAGCAACAGTGGGAATTAACAATTACAAATATGGGACCGATCTCTCTTTTTGCAAAATCCATCAGGAAAAGAGATGCACACACCAAGAAGAGTTAGTTAGGTGCTAGTTTCCGATGGAAATCCACTAGGCTGTGGACTTAACGCACAGCAGAAGGGAAGCAGATGTCTAAGTTAGAAGGGAGCATTGTTTCCTGTTTGACACCTCTTGTACTTTTCCAAGTCCAGTACATGAGGCTGCAGAGATTTGAACTTAATATCTGCTTTTCCCACTCAAATACTGAATAGAAAGAATCAATGTAAGCAAGAGCTAAGCATGTCCTTTTCTGCCTGCCCAGCTAGTTGTAAGGAGGAGGAAGAAGAGGCAGCGCAGGGACCCTTTACTTCCTGCGTGTCCCCGCCCCCCTGCTTGGCTGCTCTGCCTGTTCTCCACCCAGGTTTTCCACAATAGTTTAAGGCTACAACGTAGGATCGTCACCCAGTTCACTCCTGCTGTCGCAGAAGCACACTTTTAAACAGAGGGGAACAGGTCGGTCAGTGTGTTGTTCTGACCCAAGGTTGCTGGCACTAGTTTTGTACAGGGGGATGAAGGCAGCTGCTGTTTCTCCTCTTTCCATGGAGCTACAGAAGTACGCATACAGCTGACTATAATTTAATCCTAACAAAACATGGATCTGCACTTGGATAAAATAATATGTTCCAGCTCCATCCTTGCTGGCAATCACATTCTACTACCATTGGCAACATCATCTGCTTTCCTTTTACTGGGTGTACAATGTAAGGGAACAGGGATTTGAAGGTGATCTTCAAACTGCTGGGCAAAGTTAGAAAGCCACATCATTGCTTGTTTTACGCCACACATGCACAAATAATCCACAGTGTTATATGTTCTAATACCTCTCGCTAAACTCCAAACCTAAATTCCNATTGTAAAACTTGTTTACTAATAAAATGAATTGTCCATAATTTCAGAGCTTTTGGGTTTTGGTTGTGGGTTGGTTTTTTTTTTTGGAAGGACATAAGAAGCAATGCTCCTTATAATAAGGATCACATACACCATTTTAAAGTGTGAAGTAAGCAACTGAATTTTGACCAACTAGTCATGATAAACTGTGATAAAATTCCATTTCAAATTATCAAGATCAGTTTTCACCCCAAAATAGCACATCTAGTTCCTCAAGTATACCACAATTATACCAGTGTTGTTATACATCATCAGTGTTGCAAAAGCAACACTTTTTAATCCTTTACTGGGCATTTTAGAAATCTTCGCCACCAGCTGCTGTGAAACTTTAGAGGGGTCAAGGGAAAACTGATCATTAAAGATTCTGCTATGCTAATTGGCCTTCCAACTGCTTAACTAGACATTTTATATCCCACTCACCCCCACAAAAAACCCCAACAAACTGTTAATTATCATCTCCATTTTAACAGTACTTACTGGGATCATGAATAATCGATGTTGGAATTTTGCTTCCCATTGCTTATAGATTATTTTTTTTTTGTTATTACAGTTGCACTCAAACCAAATACAATACTCTGTAGTCCAAGTAAATATACTTCAGGGGAATACAAATTAACATTTTGCACACCTAATTACAGTTACACTTTTCTGGGGTACACTGCATGACCTGCAAAGAACATTAAACATTTCAGCTTTCAACAAGCACAGAGCCTACCTGTCCCAGTTTAACCACAATTCTTGCCTGGCTCTTTTCAAAGGTGCTATAACTGCAGAGCTTGAAAGGAATTCTACCGTAACTGATTAATCTTCTCAAACAAAATGTTCCAACGTTGCAGTCCAGAGGCTAATAGAATCAGTAGCAAAGTCAAATCCCACAAACAAAGTAATTAAAGTCTCTATATTTTCTTTTTGTTAAGTTGTTGCCATTCTAGTTTCAGCCAGTCCCAGGCTACCACAAACCATTAATTCCAGGAATTTAGACAGAGCATATGATTCCAGTGGAAAACAAGTCAATGATCCTACCTCCTTCCCCACAGTCTCAAAGAAGCCCCCAGGCAAAGGTATATATGGCACTTAAATTGGTTTACCTCCTGATCTTCTAAATTTCACCACCTGCTATTAGTTACTTACCCAGCCCTCAAAACGTACACACTTAACCATTTCACCACCATTTCCTTCTCTAATCTTTCATCTTAAATCCTGTTCTAGAAACAATCTTTCAGATTCAGTTCTTTCCTTATTTCAAACAGGTGACAACTGGAACTACTTGATAATTCTCATCACAATCCAACTACACATCTATTGTGTAAAGGAAGACTTCAGTTTAAGATTTATTCAGTTCAAGAGAGATACAGGTTGCCTACAGAAGATAGATTTTACTGTTCTTGTTCAAAAGCAAGCTAGAGTAGTTGAGACTGCAGGGGGAAAAAAATTAAAACAATGCAACACATTTAACAGAAGTGAAAATTTAGCTTCTCTGATTTCCGTATTTTCATAGCAATTAATTCTGGACAATTGATAATTCTGCCAAGAATTAAATGAGTAAATCCTGCAGAATAAGCCCTGCAGCAGATCAGTATCCTAACAGAGTAAATAGCATTACTGCAATCCAAGCAGCAGAAGCAGATGAAAGCTTCCAATGAGCTGGAGTTAGCTCACGAGGCACTATTTAGACTAGGACAAGCCTAGTTTTCTTCTCTTCCGATCAAAAACAATGACTGCACATTTTGAAGCCAATACCTTCTGAACTTGTCTGATCTACCATCATCCGGATCCAAATCCGTATCTCAGCTATTTAAGACCTCTGTGTCACTGACACAGCTTAACCAGTTGGTCTTCACCCTCTGCGATGCAGGTGTGTAAGTAATCTAAGTCCCATGACTCTGAAATTTCTCCAGACCAGCTGTCTTCATGACTTGCAACAGATAGCCGTGTATGCCCAGATTTCACAAACACACTGTAAAGACAATAGAGGCACTATAGTATTTATACAGGCCCGCTTGCTGCAACCTGACTGATCTCAACTTAGAAACTCTTTTCCTCCTCAATTCACCATCTAGTCTCAAACAATTGAGGCCAACAACAGTAAAAAAATTCCCAAACAGAAATGATTAGAGTCATTATGCACACATGGTATATTTTATTTTGATTGACACACCCATACTAACGGCTCATTAGGAAAGTGTGGGAAGTTGTTTAAAAGAAGCACCTAGTCATTTGTACGAGATAATTTTTGGTGACAAGAATAAAACAGACTCCTCATTTGACTAGCCATCACCTGTACACCTGTATTCTACAACTTATCTCCAAGCCCAGGAGCCGCAGACACTGACACTGCCTGCTTAACCAGCTTCTTTGCTAGTGTCTCAATATCGTATTTTTAAAGTCAGAGAATTTACAGCCTTAAAAGCCTTACAAGACTGGTACAGCAGACTACAGTACTTTGTTTCCATCCAGCTGAGTTTGAACAAGAACTAGTCATAACTCTTCCTAGAAATCATTGGCTGCGATCCTTTCCAGCACTCTCAAGTAAAAGGCTGTAATCGAAGTAAAAAAACACTGTATTTGTGGTAATACTGAAACACAACTTATGCAATGCACTACTGCTGAATGTACACCATGCCTTACAACTACCCTATTGACTAATTATCTAGCTCAACACACCAGGCATTTTAAATTTTTGCTTTAGAGATGAAAGTCCACTGCACCTCAGCACCACGAGGTAAATAAAAATATCAAGCTATTTCAAAAGTCCTAAGAATCTGGAGCCCTTATGACTAGCTAAGCAGATGGTTTTAGTTAAAAAGTAGATTAATTAATCACAGCACCTACTGTAACTGCAGCAATTCTAATGAACAGAAGAAATTACTCACATTTTAGAACAGGAAATTTTGTAGCTACAAGGCAAGACACCATTCCTTAATGTATAGCTGCCAAACAATTAGGCTATCACGGCATGTAACAGTGAAAAGGGCCTAGTTTAGAAACACGTAGTATGAGGATAGAAGCTCTCCTGAAATAACAATAAAGTCTGGTTTGGACATGTGGACAAGGCACTAACTTTTCAGTTTTTATTCTTGCACAAGAGCGTAAAGGTAAGGTCAGTTTAATCTATCCTGCACAGTTCCTTAACATCACACTTAGGAGCAGGGATGCTGCCTTATCATCCAAACAATATGCAGTGGTGAACATCTTGAGTTAGCTGAATGACCCTTTGCTTTACTGGGACTTCAGCTTGGAAACAGCTTTCCAAAAAATACAGACATGCCTAGACACACATTTCAGTGCTATATATTTAGAAATGCTGCAGTGACACAGTACTAAAAGTGTCTGTCTTCTATTTTCAGTATGGAAAATAGATTTTTTTTGGAAAAAAAAATCAAAGTATATTAGTTGCATTCTCTGCTTTAATCAGCAACCATTCTGATAGAAAAACATCATCTAGTACTCATTTTTAAATTCAAGTGCAGCAACAGTAATTCAAAAGCCAGATTAGTTCCAGTGGACTTTGAACTGAATTAAGAAGAACAATCTAACACAGACCACATCACCCATTTGGTACCAGAGCTAGCCTTTAGAAGACACCTACTAAAAGGCCCAGGATAGTGTTGCAAACACTGAAAATAGTGCACAATTCAGACAACGCACCAAGAGGCATCAATCCTTTTATTTTATGACTTATTCTAAAAGGAGTGAAGGACTTCTATTTGTACACCAAAAGATTCAACAGTTTCAGAGGGTGGTCCTAGGAAGTATCCCTGCTATGCAGGGAACTTTATGATGGTGGTAATGGGTGGTAAGGTAGAAATAAGTTTCCCTTAAAACAAAGTCACAACCTCATAGCATTAGGAAGATTCTAAATATTTATACTGGACAGAGAAGCAACAGCCTTTTTTCTCTTTGCACAAAAACATTAAACACAATAGGCTACCAAGTTTCTTTTATATATATGCACATTTTAGCCTGTTGCATCTCTCTATTTTTAGGAATAAACACTATCTGCAAAATCACATTCAACCATTCAACTTTGGTGACCTTCACTCTTTAATATAGGAACAAATACAAGCATTCAAACAGGAGTACATACTCCCATGTCACTGCTTGCTCTGGCAACAGCCCTGACTAACCTGGAGGTAACTATAAAGGGTTTATGTAAAATTTTAGTGGAGTTCTGGCCTATGAATCATGTAATAATCTCAAAATAACTTCTGTTACTCAACTCCCCTGTGACCTTCCACAAGACTAAAACTCTCCTGGACTTATCCCATTCCTACCCCTGTTGCAACTACAGCAGTACAGTTGGCAGGTCAAGAAATAGTAGCCCGTACATTCATAATGTCAGTATTTTTGACTAGTGGCACTATACTGATAAATAACATAGAGCTATCGGTCTCCCTACAGTAATGCTTCAGTGAATGATTAATGGTTCTCATCACACTGCAAAGCCAGGCATTTTAAAAACACTTACCACCTCCCTGTTCCTAAGAGCCACCTTCCAATCTCTTGTTAAATTAACCTCAGTTAATGTAAGAGCTAAATAGATGTCAGTACAGGACAGAATATTGACTATTAGTATCACAGTTTTAAGAGGCCTGATCCTCAGTAAATAATGAACTACTTTAATTTTTAAATATACATTGTTTAATTCGTATTCAATTAATTTATTTAGGTTTCTAAAAACACATGTGGAAACCCTGCAGTACAATCAAATTCTAGAGTTTCAGATGTTAAAAATACATTAGATCTTTATTTTATGCAACTCAACCAAAGCTCACGCCCTTCCCCTCCCTTTTAATTCATGATCATTTAAAAATCATATCCAATTCAAAATCGCTAAGAAACACATTCCAGGCTCAGCAGTGACCAATATAAATAAGTACCTCCTTTCACTTCAAACCAAGTTTGTTTTACACCACCAATACTGACAAAACAGTTTTAGCAGTAATCTAGCAGCTTTTGATGCTGAATAGTACAAATGCCTCTAAGATCAACTCGTAAAAGCAAGCTACTTTTAGAAAGGAATTCAGTTGAACGAGCCTTTTACTTTCCAACCTCTGATATCATCTGCCCTAGTTGTGCAAACCATATAGGCATGTTATATCTCAGTGTTCAAGCCAATGCCTGCTTTACCTTACTTAGATCATTGTCATTTCTTAAAGAGGACTTCTTATCTAGCATGCAAAGCTTCTTAAAATATTAATGCTTCAAAACCTTGAATTCCCAACTTCCATTTTTAAGGCTATGTATTTCTGAATTGATGAGTCAGTGACTGAACCTCCAGCCCAGGAAGATTCTTCACTCTTAAGATGTTCCAGCAAAATGCTTGCAACTGAGTTGAAAAGCTATAAGATGCAAATGGTAGAAGCCTAAGCATTCTTTAGTCCTTTCGGTGTGATGCAGAGGAATTGCACATGATGTGCAATTTTTTTTTCATTTTATATTTAAGTAACTGAAGTTTCTTCTTTCAATGAATACAAGAGTTTGCCCTTTCTTACAATTAACTGTTTCCTGTGCTTCGCTGAAGGTTCATGGCCTTTCAGTATCTGCTTTAACAAAAGACTACTTGCTCTGTCTGAGGGTTACCTCCCCCTACTTTCCCATTGATTTTTTTCCATTGTTTTTTCCACCTGAAAGCTTGATAAGATGGGTCTCTGTATCTATCTGAACCATGATACAGAGGTTCATAGTTATTTAAGGTGAAGAGTTTTATGTATGCCTAAGAAGTTGCATATTGCTTCCATAAAGCAAAAGAGGACATGCATCAACATTCATTAAGCACTGCAAGTAAAATTAATTATAAATCTAAAGGTTAAGCATTTATATTTGCTGCCTAGGACCTCTCAGGAAGAAGAAAACAGCTGGGATACTTTGCCCATTGCATCACTATGAAGTAGTTGACTAGTCTAGACAATTATGATGCTGAACTTTTAAGACACTAAAGAAAATATTAATTTCATCTCAGTCGACCAAACCACAGCGCTTTGTAACTGCCTGGTTTCCAGCCAACAGAGTGACCTTCACTCTAACCAGTGAGCTTCAGTCCGCACCAGTTACGGAAATTAGGGATTTTTAAACCGGTCAGACACTGCAGTCAGGTTACTCATTACGTATCTTGTTCCCTTGGGCCTTTTTTTAAGCTCTGTAGAACAGAAAAGAAAAATGTTGTGCCCACTTGGTGGAACATTTCAGTACAGAACTTTTTTTTTTTTAATCAAAATGCAAAATGCTTTTTTTTTTTTCCCTCTTCATCTTAAGGCCAGCTCAGAAGGCAGAAATTTGTTTATAGAGAAGAGACTGGCTTTTGGTGAAAGCAAGGACAAGTGCAAAACTTCACTCTGTCAAAGTAAGTGCGGAGAAAATAAAGTACAGACCACAAGTCCATCAGGAGAACTTAAAAGGTAAGTTTATATAATGGGAAGGGGGTGAAAGAGAAAAGGAAGTTTTCTGCTCACACTCAGCTGATTAGTATATTTGAAACTAAGGATGGTCTTATTAACTTTTTTGCAGCTAACATGCTTAGATTTTTATGTTAGTGATAGATATGCAAGAATAAGATCTGCACAATAAACCCATTAACTGTCTTTTTACTAGTCCTGGAATTAGTCAGTCACCTAGCAGATTTAAGACTTGGGACATTTAAGTATTAGAGATTGAGTAATCAGTACCTCTACACACTTATAAAAATAATCTCTGTGCTGGAAAAAAAGTTTGAAGGAAATACAGTATTGAAGTAATTGGGGTCTATACTACATCTGTGAGCGGCAACTGCAACATGAGCCAGAGAAAACCAAGCCAGCTTTTGAGGCAACCGCACGGGTTACATCGGTGTCACCAGAGGCTGAGACAAAGCAGCTGAAGCTACCGCAGTTAGTTATGCCCTCACTGCATTGCTTCCCAAACAGACTAAATTAAGAAATGATACTTAAGATGTCTGTTCTATAAATATCTCTGTTTTCATTTAAATGCACATGTAGCCCATTTTAACTATCTCCTGTGACAAACTGTTTAATTGAAATATGCATGGAACAGGTCAAAGAAATAATACCAGGCTCCAAAGAGGAATGAAGTCAGACAGGGAAACGTCCCTGAATTTTACCAAGATCTTACACTCCTTTTTTTGTGTGAGTATGTAACAGAATTAAGTATCTTGATTACATTTTGTATTGGAACTGTCACTATTGTTTTGATATGGTGCAGAATTGGGGAAAAAAAAAGAAAAAAGGGGAGACCCATTCCCTAATCTTGTAGTGTATCACACAGCTGGTTGCATCTGCACAAGAAGGTATAAGAGAAAAAAAAATAAGTCACAGGAGCAGGCAAGACTACCTTAATTGTGCAGCTTATTTTCAGTTAATTACAGGCTTAGATGCTTGGTTTTTTTCTGAGGCCAAGTAGGCAGTAATAAGTACCCAGTGGATGCATTCAGTCCCAGATGAAAAGACATACTGCTTAAACCTCAGAGATTTCCCTGCCATCCCAACAAGGTAAAAATCCCAGGAGCTTCAATTTCTTTAAGGTACTAACCACTAATTTATTTGGAACCATTTCCAAAGAACAGCAGAGAATAGCTTCAATGAAGAAAACATTTTTGTTTGAGACAAAATTGCAACATTATGATCTAATGAAAACAAAGAGGAAGGCTAAACTCCATTATGCTTAAGTGACAAGATGTACAGATCTCATTTTCCTTTCTAAAGAAACTGCAGTGAAAGGGTCTGGACTGAGCACAGTACAGGATGCAAGCATAAACAGAGGTCAGTACTCTGTCAAACTCCTGCCAGATTCCTTACCAGAACTGTAAAACAAAGTTCAGCATAACACCTTGAACACTACAAACTGTAGGCAGATGTGGGTTTTTCTAAGCAAGGCATTTACCCAGGTTATTCTACTGAAGAAGAATTCTTCTAGTTAAAGTGAGACAGAAAACCAATTTAATTGCCCGTCTGTTTCTTGAGCCAGGGAAAATTCAGGAACTTCATGCTAGCACTGCTTTAAGGAAAAACAGGAACTTTCCAGTGAGATGATACAGACAAGCATCTTGCAAAGAGCAGACTCATGCAGCAGTGCTATTAGCCAAGATGTGAAGCAACAATAACTGCCTGGGCCAACAATAACTGCCAACGTCTCATCTCTAGAAGGAACTTCAGCCTTTAGATCTGATAGCTAACTTTGCTTACCTAACTGTATTATTTGATCTGAAAACTGCTTCCAGCCATGAGGGAAGACCCTTAACAGAAGAGGTAGAACACATAACCGAGCACTCAGCAATCCTGGCAAACAACTCAATGCTGCAGTATCTGAGCATCAGCTAGGGCAATCCTTATCACAAAAGCCATAAGGTCAAAACGCAATGTGGCTGAAGGTCATCTTAGAAGAGAGATCAATGCACAGCCACAGTGGGAGTAAAGAATGTAAGCTGACAGTACCAAGTCCAGACCTGAGAGGACACTCTTGGCATTAAGATACCTTTTACAGGCTTCTGGCCTAAGCAATAGCAAGGATTTAAGCTAATGGAGCAACTCCGCTTTTTACTAAGCCTAATAGTTACTGCAAAGGAGGTGAGAAAAATCATTTCATTTAAACACGTATCACCTACACTGAGTGGCTGCACTTTTTGATCTTACTGCCTTTGGGGTTTCAGTGGTTTTTCAGCTTCCACATGGCATGACTGTCAGCAGCAGACCCTTATTATTGCCCTTTCCTCTGGTCTCTGTGTATGTGTCTAGATAAAATAATCCGTTCATTTAAGGCACCCCAGGACCACAGCTGCTACCTCAAAATATTCTTAAACATGCCTACAAAAGTAGCAAACTAGGGTGTTGAAATGGAAATGTTAAATATCTTCCACAAATGACATTCACCTGTGTTGATAAGTACCACTGGAGTCACCTGCACCAGAATTTTTCTGACTCCACTCTGTTACTGATGGTTCTCCCACAGTCCTTTTAAGTACCAAATTTCCAACTGGTTCACCCCTCAACCACAACTGCTGACATTGTCTTAACTTTCAAAGTCTCCTTTGAAATGAAAGAAAAATCTTGGTTTTTAACAGGGAGCAAAGGACAAGGGCAGAAAACTACACGGTTCTTTTTCACATTGGTTCACAGAGCTTTCACGGAGAGGTAAAAAGAATACAAAGAATATTTTATTTCACTTTCATAACATGGTTCTGTTTTCCACATTATAGAAGAAACACCGAATTATCCATTATCAGTTAAGACAGGTTCATGCTTCAATTCCAGAGAATATTGTCTTCTCTTCACTAAAAGCCTTCCTTGAAAGTTATTCAAGTTTTGTTTGTGGTTTTTTTTTTTAAACTAACTGCTTTGTGACTACAATGAAACTAACAAACCCAAATATACCAAAGCACACAGCCTTTCATTCTCCACCTAGAAGCAGACAGCTGTATATTTCATTTTATTTACTTCCCTGTCTTTTGCTCCTTCTGAAAGACAACAAGATTTCCTTCATTTCATATCAAAGTACATTTTAGAGCTCTCAAGCAGCAGATGAAACAGCAGAAACATTCAACAATTAAATTCAATCTATGAACCATCAGCAGTAGATTAGAAGGACCAAAAAATTACCATCGTTTCTCATCCACTTAAGATTTCAACAGTAAGCCAAAAAAAAAAGATAGGGAGAAAAAAAAACATCAAGCGGTAAGTTGAACCCTGGTAAGTCTCTAGATAAGTTTGTCCGCTACAAGCCCCTACAAGGCTTTCCAATTGCTAAGTACTTCACAGACCAGGTAAAAAACAGCTCTTTGAGACCTGGGGCCTTCCAAGCCTCAAAAAAGGCTGTTTCTCAAAAGCCAACTCTCACCAGAGCCCAGTTCCTAGAACTTTTTAAGTAATGGGCAGGGCAGTTACATCAGGTATCTGTTCTGCAAAAAAGCGCTTACCCAAATTGTTCTGCTTTGAAGAATCAAAATAATATAGGCCAAAATACATACATAAGCAGAGTGAAAGGAACCACTAAGACTGTTTTGGGAAGATACTTAGTTTTCTTTCACTGATGCAAATAACTTGCAAATCAGATTATGCTGTAAGCAGAGTAAAGGCTAGACTTTACCCTTGTTTTCCCTCTCTATTTACAACATTACAGATCAATCCACCAACATGCAAAAAAAAATACTGTGTGTGTATATATAAACTTACTCTAACATCTGTTCAAAAAACCAAAACAGTCATTTATCCCTTCTGTCTTCCTCTTTTTTCTGTGCCTTTCCAATATTCCCCTTCAAACAACTGACAGTCTTTTATTTCACCAAGCCTACCTTCAGAATTCATTACTTCGGACATGAAGACACTTCCTTCCATATCTGTAAGTCAGTAATTATATCTGCCTTTTACAGTGTGAGGCATCAGGAATAAGACAGCATTTTATTTTTCCAAAGCTATGCAAGTCATTTATTAAACCTCCAACTTCTCCAAGATAACACACACAAAGAGAACAACATGAATTCATTTGTCTATGGATCGGCGAAAGAGGTAAGTTTTTTTCTTCCCTTTGCACACCCACACAGGTATTCTGAGAAATCCAATGCAATTTTCTACTTCCCCAAGTGGCCACCTCACTATTCTTTCTGAATACTTAGATCGGAAGTTTGAACGTGTGCAGTTTGTTTTACTGAACGTGTGCAGTTTGTTTTACTGCACTGGTATAGTCTTCACTACCCTGTTTTAGATATCACAAAGTAAATCTAGCCACAACCATTACAAACATTTCTATCACTACAGTTCTGCTTCCTACATTCAAGGTCTGTAGGTTCCACTTAGTCTGATCAGATAGGCAAACTCAAATCTCTTGCTTGCCTTTTCACCTTTATTTGGTTTCACTGGCAATGCTTCCTTGACCACTATACTTACCAGCACTTCTCAGGGTGGAATACCTTCCTGCCATTTACAAAGTATTTCCACTCCATAATTATTAAGGGCACCTGACACACAGTAGCTAAGGGTCATCTGGAATTCAGTAAACTATTAACTTAAATTTACTCTAGGTAACAATTTATGATTTGCCTTGTCAGGCAGCTAAGTCAAAGTGCTCCAAATTTGCGATCCAGCTTTATTTCAGACAAAGTTACCAGCTAATCTTCAAGACTGAAAGACTTTCACCATCCCCCCAGTGGCTTAAAAAATAATCTGTTATTCTAATGTGTTTTGTTGTTTGGTTTGGGGTTTTGTGTGGTTATTTTTTTTAAATCCTATACAATACCTTCTTATGTATTGAAAGAAGAGTATGAACACATGCAAAGTTTTATTTCCATTCACACATTTTACAGCCTTCTGACTGATTGTTCAGTAAGTTGAATCATCATATACTTTTCCACCCATTCCCAAAAAGCTCTTGTCAGCTTTTTTTCCACACACCCAGACACACACTTCACAGTACCATGCTACCCAGCTGTAATCCTTTGCTGCTAGTAGTAGTAGCTGTAAAATCAGCAGTGGGGAGGGACTTACACTGGTCACTCGACGGTAGATCTGCGCAGCATTTTGGCACTCAGAATAAGGATACTCAGACGTGGCCATCTCTAGCATACACATCCCAAAAGCATATACATCAACGGATTCATCATATTTTTCCTCATACATCTCGGGGGCCATGAACTCTGGGGTACCTTAAATTAAAAGAACGATTCAGACTCTAAATGTCTCAAAGCGAGCAGAGGCTGCTGGCGTTACTCACCGCAGGAGGAAGCGGATGGGCAAACCTATGAGACAAGAGAAGTGGAGGCAAAAAGAAGAGGGAGGAAACCCTTAGTCACTGTTGTATCAACATACTTTGCGAGTCTTCCATTGCAAGGCCTTTATGAAATAAGAATGGCATGAAAGGACTGATGCAATGCCTGGTTTATGCGTGTTAGTTAACGTAAGTATCAAAACAGACTGGATCAGGCTGCAGTCAAATAGAGATGAGGGGATAAGAGGGGAACACTGTAGACTAGCCACAGGCTGCAAACCAAATACTATGGAGAGTTAAGACACTTACCTTTTCCCCCTGTAAAAAAGGCACATTAAACCTTGTTTCAAAAATTACCCGACTGCCCTCTGCTGCAAAAGAAGTACTGGTAAGAGCCCACAGCTAGTCTCTGACCTGGTGCTCTCCATCTACTTTTTAAAGCATAATGGTTCAGGAAAGGCCTTGCAATGAAAAACTCTGTTGTTACTAATAAAAATCTTAATGAAAAAAGGATAAAAAGTAATTTTCTGCAAAGGCCACTCACCAGAGCCCTTTTCTTCATATACTTACCTTCCCACCTGCAGTATATTTATAGGCCTACTGCAGATACAGGCATTAGTGAGGGACACCCTACAGTCAAAAATACTCAGAAATACAGAGAGATTGAGTTACAGGCATAGAGCGTGAGATTCAACAAGTCCCATTAAAATAGTGTGCAGAAAATTATTGCCCAGTAAAGAATCACAGTACCCCCTCTGTAAGCAAAGGGACTGCATTGTATGATCAGATTTACTTTAAGCCAGAGACGCAAGTTTGCTTTTCGTAAATTTAAGCACAGAATTATTTCCTGCAGATACCAGAGTCAAGATAGTTTACAGACCATTCTGTAGCCACATTGCTTGTTTTCACCACAGTAAACCAAAAAGAGGATTAACTGCAGTCATTTATCCAAAGGCTAACTGTTAACAGACAGCTAGATACAATTTTCCAATTGTAAGTTTGAGGATAAGATGCACAGGCTTAAGAAAATGTATTTTTGACACTGTATATTTTTCTTTCCTATTAATACTTTGACTTGGTTAAGAAGCAGGAAATATTTCAGCGACAGCTTGCAAGACAATTTACAGGTATAAACCACTGATCCCATCTAGGAATCTACTATAGGACTGTTGAGTAATACTGCATTTTAGCAAGCTTTAGATACTAAGAGTGAGAGCAACTTCATTCCCTGCAGCCTACTCACCCAACTATAAAAACAAAGCTGATAAAACCAATTCTTTAAAGAAGCCACAAAAAAGACTATGCTAGATCCATCAAACCAATTTCTGAAAAAGGTTATTCGTGGATACATAGGAACAGAGCAAGTATAAGGCAATGAGTAAGGCATCATACCACAGTGACCGTGATATAATACATATGTAGAGGGAGACTTTCTTTGATGTACCCTGGTGACAATAAAAAAAATTTAATTGGCTGTATAAGTTAATGCGAGACTAAGTATCAAAGTGCTATTTGATCACCAAAATTCATTTGTACGTTTCTTGAAGCATCATATTAAAGCTGTGATTTATATGTAGTCAAGAGTGGTTTTATCAACAATGTTGCACTAAACTGTTGGGCAGGGCAATGAATCTATATTCCAAAATGCGTGATGTTAATATACAAATTTCAAAAGCACAACCAAAATTTCAACATGTAATCTCAGCAGGAACACAGAATGACCTCATCAGCCAAGAAACAAAACCTACACATTTCCAGGTTTTGACCATGTACCTTTAAAGCATGTTTTAAAAGAAAGCTTGTAGTAAGACTCGAGTTTCCAAAGAGGTAGACTGGCTCACCAGCCTCCAGAACAGGAGAGGCTTACCTATCACACTTTTGGCAAAAGAAGCTCGCTTCAGGGTTGCCAGACCAAGGTCTCCAATCTTGACTGATCCAGTGGGGCCAGTAATGAAGATGTTGTCACATTTTAAGTCTCTATGAATAATGGGAGGAGTGCGCGTGTGTAGAAATTGTAAGCCTTTCAGTATCTGACGGCACCAGCTTCGCAATACTTTAATTTTCATCACTTTAAATCTTTTCAAATACCTAATGAAAAACATAACAGAAGGTTAAACAAGTTCTGGTAACAAGTAATAGATTATGCTGTGTCATTTGCTGTTCTGTAGTAAGAAAGCAGTAATTAAAGAGAAGCACAAATTCCAACTTCACCTTCTATTTTAGAATCTACTTGGGCATTTCAAGACTTCAGAGGAACTGAAGATTACTTCCCCTCCTAAAACTTAAGCTGCCCTCTTCAGAATTTCTACCCCTTTCTTCTAACCAGGGGACTCTAGTGCTCAAAGACAAATGTGAAATGCTTGATCTATAGCTAATAATTCATTTGCATACAAAGTCACCCTGTGGTAATTAGGCAGTTGGCTTGCTAAGTTTCCAGGCACTGCTTCCCTGACAAGAAGTTAAAAACTTATGCATTGCGACAATCCTTTATCTATTTAGGAGGTTTTTTTCTTCCCTACCTTCTATCCTAAAACTGCTTAAATAGTTATAACCTTTTTATTGATAAATATAACTGGGTGGGAAGGTGGGGCACTAGAGTCAAAACACTAATAACTAAGTAGAGTACAGAGTTATTGCAAACTATGCAAGAGCTCTGAAGTCATTATACCTTACTTATCAATATTAGTCCAAGCACTCTGGTCAAGGATTCCAGGTTGCACTTTAAACCTGCTTCAAATTTACCTGATGAGTTGTCACGCAAACTAGAAAGTCTTAGAGGTCACTTCCCTGGTACAGGATAGGGTTTGATGGCCTGAGTCTAACTGGTACTACTTACTACTTCAAAAATACGGACAGATACAAACAGGACAGGGAAACCTTTAAAAAGGCTCTGCCAAATAACTGACATGGGAGAGCTCACACATAAAGTCAGTATCCTTTTGCAGGCAGAATGTGAACCAACCTTAATTGTTCTAACATCAATGCTTTTTAAAGTCCCATGTCTGTAGAGTCAAATTTCATACTGAAAGTATTTTCCTGTGCTTATGATCCAAGACTACGATCTTATTCCACTCCTTAATTTCAACAGAGTAGAGATGCCACAAGGTGAATAACCTATGACAGTATTCAAGTGCTCTCCAGCAGTGTTTTCTCACAATCCCTCTTTGGGTAAAACAATTTGAAGTGAACAGCTACTATTTTCTTCCTTTTGAAAAAGTATGGGCTGAAATACACTGATAGAAAGGAACTACTGTGTAGAGCAAGGACTTTTTTCTTATTCAGCTGTTACTCAAAATCTCAGATAAAGGCCAGTTTCACACTACTGCAAGACTGGTAGTAAATTCTGTGATCAGCATGGAGTCTAGCAACTACAATCTTAAAATAAAACCAAGTCATGTTCAATTATTCCGTGGTAGTATTCAGTCTCTTCTGCATACCCACTTAGTCCCAAGAAGAAATCTTGATGAAGTCACCTGAGTCAATGCCAAGATAAAAATGCAGTATATTAATCCCTTTTACTTTAGTTTCTCCAGTTCAAAATAAGATCTGGAAAATCAAGTTGCTAGCAATAATCCTGCTGTGAAAACAGATCTGTAAAAGCAATTGGGACCCAGTTCCAGAAGGAAATCAAGTCTCAAACCAGAATGTAAAGACAGGCAGGGAAAAAGCCAAACCAAGGAAGGAGACAAACTGAAGGAGGTTCTGGATCACATCAGCTACCACTTGAATTCTTGCTATTGACACAACCCTCATTCATCTCTCTTGAGCCTGTTCCAAAGATCACATGGTAGGGGCACTTCAGTTCAGCATCTGGAATCCCTAATTACATTCTTGGTTTCAAATATGCTAGTGTACTGCCAGCTTCTCACTGTTAAAGGACCTGGGCCCAACCATCACCCAGCAGTGTTGCTGTCATTTTTCCATAACACTGTCATGAACTAAGTCACATGTCACTTAAGGTAGAAACCATTTTAAAATGGAAGTATATATAAATACATAAAAATACGCAGATAAACCTACCCACCAGTATGTTTTCAGTTTTCCTAGTATCATAGGATAACTCAGGCTGGAAGAAACCTCAGGAGGTTTCTAGTCTAAGTTTCTGCTCAAGGTAGGGTCAGCCATGAAGTCAGACAGTTACTCTGGGCTGTATCCAGCCAGGTTTCTAGTATCTCTGAGGACGGAGCCTGCGCAATCTGTTCCACTGCCTGACTCTCACTATTGAAATAGATTTTGCTCGTATCAGTCTGAACCTCTTTTGTTTCAAATTTATGCCTGTTGTCTCTAATCCTCCCACCAAGTAGCACTGCGAAGAGCCTGACCCTCATATGCCCTGGAAGGCTGCTGTTAGGTCTCCCCCAAAGGATCCTCTTCTTCAGGATAACCAAGTCCAGCTCCCTCAGCCTTTCCTCACAGAGCAAGTACTCCAGCACCTGACCAACCTGGTGGCCCTCCACCAAGTCTTGTTCCTGTTGTTTGTGTTGGTTGGGGTTTTTTTTCAGGAAGGCCACTAACCTTGAGCATCTCAGCTGAAGGAGCTATAGGAAACCCTACTAAACTAGCAAAGATAATTATGAAGGTATGTGTCCTACTAGATAGCTGACATTCATTTCAAGTGGATCAGGAACACACACTACAGCATCTTTGGACAAAATTAGTGGCCGAGACCTAGGTCAGATTAAAAATTGCTATCTTCATTAATAGTATAATTAAGACCTAAAGCAGACAACTCCATTTTTTCCACCCCCAATATTTTAATTCCATGATAGTACACAATATCAGAAAGCAGTTAATTCTTTACAACAATTGAGTTGTAAAACTTTTACATTGATATGCAGAAGTTCAGGGACTTTTCTTCATGCAGAGTTAGAAATTCACCCAGACAGCATTTAAAAATGAGTCCATAATATTTTAACATTATTTATATCTGTGTGTATATATATATGTATACAAATACAAAAAAATTGAGGAAAATTTAATTTATCACCACAGTTTTCTTCTGTTCACTTTTTCCACATGAAGTGATAACAATGCCTATGTCCCACGTCTCAAAATGAGGAAGGTATCACTTGTATTAAATGCAGATAATGTAAATATACTGAAAAAAATGTATGTAAGTAATAGTCAGCAAAATATCATAAGCAAACACAAACGTGCAGTGTAAATCTAGGAATATGACATGGGTACATGAAATACTTAATGATATTAAATTGGGCACATCAGAATTTTCCCATACAGTCTACCTGTCAAGTCTCAAGTGAAGTGGACAAAACTAAACTAATCACAATTATAAAACAAACTATACAATAGCAGAGAAAAAATTCACTCAGAAATCTACAGTTTAAAAGATCTTCAATTAAAGAGTCTATTATTTCTTTCTGAAAATAAAAAGACCTCATACTTCATACAAAATAATCCTAAAGCCAGCAAATCTGAGGTATTTCTTCCTACCAGCTCCCTATTTATAACTGTCTATTATTACTTTACCATCTTGCTTATGCCACCACATAACAAGTCAATCCAAATATTAAAATCTGTGAGGAGAAGGGAATAAGAAAGAAAAAAGTTAAATCTAACACTATGCATTCTAGCATAAAATTAGGTAACTTTAAAGGTATCTGTATAGAGCTGTAAAATGTTTACTTTATTGCTGCTCTGAAAAAAGCACCTGAAGCAATAGATCTATTATTTTATCTGAAATACCTTAAGCAACCTCAGAAAAGTCTTCCCTGAACATACAGCCAAAAACAAAGTTGCAGTGCCCTCCAGTACTATTTCAAGAGGCAAACACTTCGCTGTAATTGCAGTACAGACTCCCAAAGAGCCATTTTTTTCCTTCTTTAAGTATGTCCATTTGTGGCTATCAATAAGCATCGTAAAAACACAAGACGTTCACAGGCTATTTTAACCAAATAGATTGCAAATTGTTTCCAGCTCCTACGGCCTGCTTACACATTTAGGATTTGAATGCCTCTCCAAGACTTAAATAGGCACTGAATTAAGGCAACGACCCACACTCCCTGCATTTCAAATGCTAGCAGTTTTATTTCCAGTAGATT
This sequence comes from Rhinoptilus africanus, assembly GCA_013400135.1. NCBI lineage: Eukaryota > Metazoa > Chordata > Aves > Charadriiformes > Glareolidae > Rhinoptilus > Rhinoptilus africanus. The sequence goes on from VXBO01014151.1 coordinate 724,899, forward strand.
AATGGTGACTGGATGCTCACAAACAAGCTCCCAGCTCTGCAAGTTTCTACGCTGCAAGGGAAAGGCATGATTTCAGTAGAACCCCTCACAGGCTCCACAAACCACTAGAGGGCCCTCGCAGCAGCTTGATTTGCTGGTGTCTTCTTTTAACTCCGGCTTAACAATAGACCTAGTTTCACTCAGCTACTTCAGAGGTTGAAATTGCAGGCCCCCCCATGCTCTTTTGTTAGGTACTGCTTCACGAAGTTTCAGCTAAACAAACAGGTGGTGGTTGTTTGGTTGGGTTTTTTATTTTTTTCCTTTTTTCCATATTATTTGTGCTGTAGTAACACCCAAAACCTCACAAAAAGAGGTGAATTAATTCCTACTCTGAATTTTACAAACGCACTCGTGCTAAATGGAAAGCAGCTGGAGAGGAAAATGCAAAAATTGTGACAAGTGAAAATAGAGCATTGTCTTCCCAAGCTCTCAAAATCTGAAAGTTTTCTGCATGTGCTTACTACGACATCACAAGAAAGATTATGACAAGCTCAATAACTTAAAGGATGTTCTACCATACCCTGTAGCACTAGTAAGACTCCTCCTCAAACATGAATCTCCCTATTTTCCTACAGAATTTTAGCCCTTAGCAAAAGGGCTCTGCTCTAATCTATTCTGAAATATAATCTATTTCTAGTGCTCCGATTTTGTGCTAATGATTCTTACATGCTTTGACATGCCTTAATTTACTTACGTTTTCAATGTTCCAGATGTCATGAGTTCCGTCACAAGAACAATACACTTTTTTCCTTTGACTGTAGACTCCCAGGAATCATAGAACCTGACAATATTGGGATGCTGAAGCCCTTTCAGCATCCCAGCTTCCTCTTTAAATCTTTGTCGCTCTGACTTGGACAGCTTCCGATCCTAATGAAAAAGAAAAGGTATGTTAGAAAACATTGCTTTGTTTCTTACTCAGAGAAGCAGCAACTTGAAAAACAGTTGAGTACAGTCAGTGAACAAGAATCAGTCTTAAATGCCATTTTGTTTGCAATTATCCTTAAATACACTATTTAAGAGACACTATTACAGTCTTTTTATAATATATTTTTCTTCACAATCACTCTCAGAGGTAAGAATACAAGTCTGAATCTCCTCTTCCTGTTTCCACCTCCCCATTCTAATAAATTCAGTCATTGCGTGACTTGAGGTGAAAGGCAGACATAAGGTTATCAAATATTGAAGAGTAGAAAAAATTGGATCACTTAAAGCATTTCTCTCAGGCTGTACATAGGAATAACATAGGAATAACTAAAGATTATGTGTATCATATCCAGGCCACAATTAATGGATTGGATTAACCCTCCATACAAGGGATAGAGCATCAAACATCTCTAACATATAGTATGTACTTGTAACTGTAGAAGAACAAGTGAATGAGTTGGATTTTCTTTGATTAAAAGCACAACCTCATGATTGAGCAAGCTTCCTGTAATCTATCATCAAGGAAAACAAAAAAATAACTCACAATAGCAACAGAAAGCAATCTTCTGTCCAGAGACAGATCATGAAAAAGCATTCCTGGACAACACTGTTGTATTATCTACAAATATCTACTGGCTATCAGATATCATCAAGACTCTGAGCAGCTACATCTTGAGAGAAGACAGTCTCCTTGTGCCATTCAGTGTTGTCAGCTTACCAATACATTACCAATGCACTGGTGACACCAGTCAGACTGATCAACTGACACAGATGGGATCCATACGCAGTTTGTAATTAAAAAAAAAATCCACCACATTTCAGGATATACTTAAAGCCCAGCATTTTAGAATCATTGTTTCTAACAGTTATTTAGGAATAACCAAAGACTTCTCTGTCAAATCTGAGTAACAATTTTAAGTCACTTCATTCCTTATTTCCTTTTCAATTAAAAGGAGGTAGTAAAAACCTGCAGGGTTTACCTATACTGCTCACAACCTCCTATTGTCTTCCAGGCAGCAATTCCTCCTCCTGTGTTTACAGGTAATGTGTTGTCTCAATACCATTGAGCCATGCTAGTATCTAAGCATTCTATAATCACTCAGATCATTAACTTTTTGTAAGAGGTTCACAGACTATCTCTGGGCATGGACATACTTCATTTCTAGATGAAGCTCCAATTTTCAGAAGTATAAAAGTCTTCCAGGAAAGTCTGAAAACAAGTTTGAAATTACCTCAAGGATCAATATCTTATCAGTGTCTATGAACCATCAATCACACACATGCTTTCACAGTTCTTAGCAAGATGATAAATTCTTAAGCTTTGCAAATTTAGTCTGTAGAAGTCAACAGCGTTCAATCCTGCAACTATTTCACTCTGCAGAAGTTAGCACTATTACCTCTTCTCACTTCATGGGCATACTTGCACGAACATTTCAACATAACATGTTTGCAAAAACACTCTGCAAATACTCAAGTATTCTGGTCAGCTTAGGTGTTGGGTTTGGTTATGTTGGGGGTTTTTTTGTTGTGTTTGGTTTTGTTGGGTTTTTTTTGTTTTGTTTGTTTTGGGGTTTTTTATATGGAAGTAATACTTCCATTCGAGCTATTTTAGCCATTTAACAGCTTTCCTTTCATTACAGTAAACAGGGCAGCACAAGTTATGTTCAGAACCAGTTAATCTCGACTGCTACAAACAGCTACGGTACAAAAAAAGCAGCGAGCTGCAACAGATACAGTCAACAGACCATACACACACGCTTCTAAGAAAATGCAATGCTTCAAGCGATACAAAACTCACATATTCTTACAGTAAAATGAAACAGTGTCTTCTCAACCTCTGCCCTTGATCCATGTAACACATGTTGTAAAACTAGTGTACAGCTGTAAACCAAGTTATTATATGTGGCAAGGCTGCAACAATTACTTTATAATTTTTAAGTTTAGCTATGTAATATGAAGAATTGCATTCGTTTCTGTCCAAAAGCTAGATTTTAGATATACATTTGTATTAAATTTCCTTTATTTTTTGCATTCTAACAAGTTATTACCACAAACTCTACTAGCCAGTTTTAGACTACATTTGACACCAAGTTCTCATCTTAATCTATGTAAACCAAATCTCCCTGAAAGGCCCTATTCAGTTTTCCCTACCACTGTACTACTATCCCCAAATAGAAACTACCAAGTGCTAATAACTCTTATCAATGAAGAGACTCTTAACGGGTAAGCATATTTTGACGCATTTCTCTTTCTGGTCACATCAATGGTAGCATGGTGCTCCTGCAAACATCCGTGACATTTCAAACAGACACTTAACAATTCAGTGGTAGCACTAAAAAAACCACCAAGACAGTGACAATATACAAAGTAATTCAACACTTCTTTGAAAGTCACGGTGCCCTAATGATCTGGGACAAGTTTGGGCACAAACAACAGCCAACAAATTTCACCCAGGAAAGACACCTATGTTTTTGCAACCAAGGAAACATTGCACCCTTCAGGAACATACTGCAGCAGCAAAAGTGAACATTAAACAGAGCTGTAAAAAAAAAAAAGACAGAGAGGCCACTTGTTTCATAAGAATAGTGATGTATACTACCTTTACCCACCCTCATTTCCTTGGATACACAATCCATACACTCATCCATAACAGTTATTTATATTTCTTTCCTTAAAGGAACACTAATGCTAGGTAACAGAAAGGGGTGAAGATACTTAAAAAACAACTCTAGCATTCAAGAAAACATCAGATCCCATGTACAATTATACTAACAAAATGAATCTGTATGTACAATAACTGGTTACACTTGTTCAAACTACATTCTAATATGACCTGCAAACAGCCTACAGACTAACGTGCAATTTAAAAGTGACAAGTACACTTTCAAAACTTGAGTATCCCATACACCAGAACCTTAAAACCTATTAGACTGTAAGATTCCCAGACTGCAAAGAGATGGAGGACTAGAAAAAAGCCCATCCCAAATACTACATTTTGACATCCTTTGAGCCATTAGTATAGACAAACATGACAGCTTTATGCTCTTTCTTGTGCAAAGACGCAATTTAAGCAGCTGCAGCTACTAAAATATTCAAATGAGCATGAAAATAGAGCACCATATGTAATTTGGAAGACTGAGAAATGGCACTACCAGCCACATTAGGTATGAATACTTGAGGAAAGGCAGGGGAATGAAAATGTCTTGCCATCACATGAAATCCACACAAAGGTGCTGCACAGCAGAGCTGTAGCAGAAAGAAAGAAGCCATCATCACTTAATAAGAACTTAAAAGAGCAGTTTTCAAGAATTTGAGAAGAGGAAAGCTCATAATCCTCAGTTATGAGTGTATGCAGACTCAAAAGCCCAGATGTGTCTTTTCAACCAGGCAGATACTTGGGGCAATACTTGGATCCCACTGTGGCCTTTGAGCAGGAGTCTGCAGGAATGCAAGACCCTAAGCTCTATCTCCCCCTCTGAAGAGGTTTAAAAAATTTTGTACTGTATCATTTAAGATAAGCACTCCATTTAATCAAATGATCTCCAGGGTGAATCAAATAAGCAGATGTATCCCCTGCCGACAGTCTACATAGGTATACAGATGAATCACTTCAGCATGGATTTGCCATTTCCATCTACAAGCAAAAATAAAGGTTTCACAACTTAACATTCCAGTATAACCAAACTTATACATCATGGAACAAACCTAATGTTTTCTTTTTTTTTTTAATCAAACAGACAGAAACTAAACAATATAGAAAGACACATAAGATGCTTTTCCATAAGCCTAGAAAACTTGAACAATTTTATAAGGAAAACCCCACCACTTTAAGAACAGTTAGTAATATATGGCTTGATATCCTATCCTTCAGAGACCAATTTGCTTCAGAATTCCTACTAGCAACATTTTTTAAATGGACACCTTCTCTCCTCTCTGTCCCTTTTTGTACCATAATGAAGCAATCTTAGGCAGACAAGACAAAGTCCTAAGCCTAGAAGTTAACAAATAACATTGCTATATCTGTTAGCACATGCTGAGCAGATATAGCCCAAATACTTAAAAATATACAAAGCTGTCAAACTGTAGGAGAGCCTGCTTCCTAAAATGGATTTAACTATCCCATAAAATAGGCAGCATTGTTCTTCCTGAACTGATAGCCTCCCCGGAGGACTTAAGTGTCACATCCCAATCACTGGGCTGCCCTTCGAACAAACTGAAACAGATGCATCAAGCCCACTCCGTTCATTTCATTCATGCCTTTCCACCTACATTAAATTGTTTTGACAAGCCAGGACAAACAGCAAGGCTTCCCAGCACGTGACCCGAGGTTCTGCAGCGCCAGGGGCCTGAACGGAGACAGGCAGCAAGTGAAACAATTGTTCAGCTCTGAACAATTCAATAAGCTTTTCTTGACTGTTTCCATTTATCCGTGTACTTCCCCTCTGATTTCTTTTGGTCAGGAAAGAGCTATCAGAGGCGTTTACATTATTCAGTGTAAAACAGGAATCTTGGTCATTCATGATAAACCAGGTATAGGCTTACTCTTTCATTAGTGTACTTAATTTACAGGAGCATGGATTACATGCAGAACTGTTACTAGTCTCTTTCTATCCCTGTACTTAAATGCCTTATATAAATGCAAAAAACCCCTCAAACATCCCAAAACCAGAACAACCCCCCACCACCCAAGATTAGCTATTGTACCAAGCCACAAAAAGCAAAGCTTATAAGCAAAAAGAGCCTATCTTCTTTTGGTGATTTTTTTCAGCCAAGGCTTAATATCTATTCTGCATCCTTAATGAGGAAAGAAAATACACTTCTGGCACCTCAATTATTCTTAAATTTCAACTAGATTGCTCACGTTCAGTGATAACTGCTCACTCAGTTCAATCAACTGAGTAATTTCCAATACTCTTCCTTTCTAACTTTCCACAGTCCTTCTGAGTTCTGTCCTCTTAACACTGTGACAAGAAATCACACATCTGCAAAGCACATCACACTACCGCAACCAGTTGCAGAGCCTGGCTCAGACCCCTGAAGCAGCAGGAAAGCCACCTTAGCAAGGAATCATACTCTGCTCAGGCCATTCGAGTCTGCTTTTCATTCAGCTGGAGCTCAACTAAGGGTCTCGCCTCCGCTGCCTGTTTTTACTAACTGACACCAAACGGCATGAGCTAAATTCTAGGACAATTCAACCAGACACAGTTATGCAGAAAAGACACACTGCACTTCACTCTCAAACATATGCTACAGGATACCAAGCAAGTGGGTAAGAGAAATACTGTGCAAGAAGGAACTAGATGCGCTAACTCATGCTGTACATCCTCAAAGGTGACTTCCTGTTTCTTGATCTCAAGTACAACTGACACAGCCGAAGCACCAGGGGACCTTTATGCACCACGGAACAAACCTGACCCAGAAATCTTCCCATGGTTTCTATCTTCTGCAAATAAGTAGACTCACAGATGATAGAAATCAATTTTAAACTGTTCTGTTGTGTTTTTTTTTTTTTAAAAAAAGCAGCTCAGTGTGTGAGCTGCTACACAATTTAGCTGTTCCCTCTTCCGCAATATTAGGAAGATAATCCATAAAGAGGAAACAGAGAAAGACTGGACACTTTACCTACTACAGACAGCTTTCTGCATATCCTACCGCTAGCTCCAGAAATTCTATGTAGCTGTGTTTCAGGGACAGTTAGTGGGTTGTTGTTTTTTGGGGGGCTTTTTAAGCTACACCAAAGCGACATTATGCAGCTTTTATCCAAATAATTGCACTAGAAAGCACACTAGAAAAATTAGTAGCAATGAACTGTCTCCAAGTGGTGCAGTCTGAAAATATACAGCCATGACAGACTTCAAAGTGCTGTTGCATTATAGTCAGTCTGAATTATTACCAAAGTAAATTATCTATCCATGCTGAGGTTACACCAAGCAGCATTTTACAAAGCTTTCTAAATGTCTGAACATTTGAGGAGAAAGACACTGCTGCTCCCAGCCTATTATTCAGAGGAAGAAGCAGTATACAGAAGAGACAAGTGTTCTTCTGTGTGCATTTCTGCAGCATATGAGAAAGGCTTTGCAAGCCTTTTAGGCAAGGTTAATGAGGGGTCATCAGAGGAGAAGCTAGCAAGACAGTGCCCTGATATTCAGCGCTGTTAATGGAACTGAGGCTTTGTGGGCTGCAGTGTTCTCATCCTGAAAAAATCTAGCAGCTAAGAGGAAAAATGAGCACAGTGACCATTGAGCTAGATTAACAAAATATCAACAAAGAATCCACTGAGCTTAAAAATCATCCAGCATTACACAGTTGGTACCGAGAAATTGAAGTCTAAGTGCACAAGAACTGCATCTACTTTTCTGTGTCAACACATGAACCACATTCATCTACTTTTCTGTGTCAACACATGAACCACTTCAGACTTTTCAGTGTAAAAGGCTAAGTAGAGAGAAAAAGGAAGGGAGGGGGAAGAGACTGTTCAAAATGCATCCCTGTACAGCAGCAGACATTAAAAGTGATGAAGGATCACCACAGATCCTTCCACCAGTATACCTTTCTACAAACCACACAAAACTGAACACAAAAAACTGATTAAACGGAGCTGAACAGCTGCTGTTCCAAAAGTATGCATGCAAGGGTTTTTTCATTTAACAGCAGTGTTTCTCAAACCCTCAGAGCATTCAAGCACCCCACTTGAGAGCTTAATTGCATAATATAATGTTTGTACAGCAACATAAACCTTTAGCTAACTACTGAGCTAGGAACCAGGTCTGCACACCTAATGGAAAACATTCAGCCTTCAGACAGCTCCCACTTCATGCGCACTTCTTGCCACAGCTTTCCTACCATCCAATAGTCCAACCTTTCAGAGGAGAGTCTCTACATAAGATCGTAAAGCTTGATTCTGAAGTTTGCACTTGATAATAATCTGGGGGCTCTCACCACACTGGGGAAGATCATCAGCTGCCAAGATTGCCAGATGCTCAATAAAAAGAGTTTAGAAAAGCAATACATTAAAACCCTGGCTACTGAGGACAGCGAGTGCCAGATTAGGATACCCTGAAGTAGTATCTGAGAAGTCACTAGGCCAAGAGCTGCCAGAACATAGCTGCCAATGCTTCCAGGCTGCACTCCATACACGTATGGAGTAATCTATTAAAGCAGACTGCCTTATTACACACTGTTTGTTCTTTCGATAAATCAAGTATTATTTCTCCCCCTAAAAATACGTGCATTATCCAAAAGATAAGCAAAAAAAAAAGAGAGAAAGACCAAACCAAAGAGCTACTTGCAAGGGCAAGAACAAAAGATGAGTCAGGCTTACATGCCATAAAAGTTGCAATATACAAAATCCTGTTTAGCTTTCAGAAGGCTAGGTATCTTCTAAACTTGAAACTCCTTAACTATCCCTCCCAGGTCAGATATCCCCAAAACCAGCTCTGCAAAAACTTCTGGAAGTTTTTAGGAAGATAGGGTTTTGCTTCCTAGCTACTTCAGTGTTGCTTCCTTATCCCCACTTCAGGAATTCAGAAATCAAGATCAATCTCTGCAGGTGCACAAAGTCACATGGCTTGGGAGAAGGAAAGAATACCTTCTTGTCATTAGGCTGCAGCATCCCAAAACAATGACTTGCAATAGAAGAAAAGGAAGTAGTCATATCAATACAGAAGAAATAGTCAGTGCATCTGAAGATCTCAGTATTTCTGCATTTCGGATGCCAGTAACCAGTACTTTTCAGTGCCATCCCTCCCCATCTTAGTTTGAAGATGGAAAACAAAGTTCATGGGACGTGTAGCAGAATGAAACACAATGCCAAGTTAACGCTCACTTACTGAAAGCGCAATTTCACATTGCTGCTTGGCAAGCCTCCACAAGATGAATCAATTTTATATAAGCTACAGATAGTCTTTGTGGAGTAGAATATACATATCTAACACAACCATTTAAAGCCTACTCTTTTCCATTATCTATTACACCTTTTAAAGTTCCTGAGGAAGAGTAAATATTTTTTTGGTAGGCTTCCTCTTACACAAGGTATTCAAAATTCTTTAAGTTTCAGGAAAGTACACAAGTAGTCAACTTAAGTGTATGGATGGGGGATAATTCACATAGTTGTACAGTTTCCTGGTGAAAAGCATCTACCTGTACATTCTCTTCTATATTTTTATTTCTGGCATTTCAATGCACAACAATCTCCTGAATAGCACAGCACAGAATTCATTAGAAGATGCTGATAGTTTTTAAAAACACACTAAAAATTAAAACTGCTTCTTGTACTTTCTCTTACAAGTCAAAGAAGTAAGCAATACAGCAAATGTATGGAAGTTTACTACTGCTGCTTGAAGGTTAGAATTAAAGAAATGTTAAACATATCTTGAAAAGATGATGCTTGGGTAAACTGATGGTGGGACAAAGAAGAGGGAAATGAAAGTCTCAATGAAGGGGAACAAAAATAAAACCAAACACCACCTTCATCAGCCAGGATTTAGCATGAAGAAGTCAACTCCACATCCTGAAAGAGTGGATACTTGAGTAAGCTTCAGAAAATAAGTACAACTTCATCTTAAGATTGAAGTAGGACTATCTGCAACTAAAGCCTATATATCTGACTGAAGAATAGTAGCACTGTTCCCCATTTTATCCTACAGTTGTTTGTCAGTTTTGATGAAGCTATGATTCATCGCCACAGGGGAAGGGGGAAGAAAACCACCAATTACATTCCTCTGGTGCAGTCACTTCCTACTTTTACATATGCAGTAGTACCTGTGCCAGCAGCAGTATCTAAGACACCTGGTGGGAGCAATTTCATAGACTTAACCTATGCTTGAAGAAATATCCTCAGTGAGAGTCTCCTTGAAAGAGAGAAGGCATCAGAACTGAAGTTTGTGCTTGCTTGCACCAAGTTCTAGAATAATTAAACACAACTGACCCATAACTAGTCACAATTATATGTTCCTTCAGGGCCTTCAGCTAGAAAAAAGAAAGTTGGCTAAATCCTCAAGTTTCCATGATCCTATAATTCACAAGAACATTCAGAACAAGTCTACTGCTAACATTGTTGTGGCTGTACAAGAAGCAGGCAGTAAGGAATAACTAGAACATGCAAAACCAAAGATGCTTTTAAAAATGAACTTAGGAATACTGTATCAGAGATGAGCTCACTGACTTGGTGAGATACGAAGCCATTGTGCCTCACTTCCTCGCATTGAGCAAATGGCAGAAGTGGGATCAGAAGTGTAAGGAGTATGCAAATACAACATGTATCACGAACACCACAGCATAAAACACACTTTTGTTTCTCTGCAGGGTAACAGCAGATCAGAATGTTTCCTCTTTATGTAAGGTCACAAGAAATCTTGAAGTACAACTCCCAATAACAAAGTTTATCTTTTGTTACAGTAGCACTGTAGGAATTTTTATTTTCAGCAATGCCAAAGATGACAACACCGCTACACTGGTGTGTTTCAATATTGTCTGCAATAGTAGGTGGAAGGCTCGTGGCCAGCGCTCACCAGAGACAGACAGATGTCAGCACGCTGCTTCGAGACTGTGGCAGCCAGCTATACCTCAAGTCCCTCTTGAAAAGATAATGACAGAGAAGAGAATCTGTACAACTCTAAAACGGCTGGTCTGGCCGTCTGGGTTACAAAGAATTCAGACAGTGTAATTTTTAGGTTTCCACTTAAATTTTAAGATGAATATGATATAGCTGGCAGTAAAGCGCTTCACTTTTCCCAGGAAAATCAAACATCAGCAATACTGTGCCACCTGTGAGTCTCTATTGCATTACTAGCTTGTTTTCCAGAGCTGTGTTGTCTGTGAATGCACACATCACTGTAAGTCTACGCTACTCCTCTCTGTGCTCTCTCACAAAGCAAGTAGGCGAAATTGAAGAACTGAACCAAATTCCCCTTCTGTAGAAAACAATGACTAAGACCAATCAGCACATGGACTAACCCCACAATTTCCTTTGGGAAGCTTGGACTCTTCACAATACAGCCATAAAAACTGCATAGCAGCTTCAGAGTAAATGAAGAACTATACTCATACTTTATCAAATCAATTATATACTTTACATTGCTCTCTGCACAACCAGTAAGAGAAAAATTTTAAACAGTAGATATGAAACCATGGCTTAGACACAACCTCTGCTGGAATATCTCAGGTCCTCAGAAATCTGGTCTAAGAATGGCAAGCAACTGTTTCAAGCTTCAGTTATTTCTATTCTAAGATTGTTCTAGGCAGCTTTTGTGTTTCCTTACACAGAAGTCTGGAAAAAAAGATGGCTAAAAGTTTTATTCTTCCTGAGAGGCTGAACATAAGGGACAGTAATCAAAATTCTCGGCTGTACAAAAATAATCAGTCTTGTAACAGAGAGCTCATCTATTTATTTTCACTTTAAAATCGCTATTTGATACACGGAAGATAAATGGGTAAGTTTGCTATCTGATACCAGTTCACAATAAGGCTTATGTTTGTTACATATGGCTTATTACAGAATTGAAGTGTTAGCTAAACTGAATTCTTGATGAGCTATTAACCAGCTGGACCATCTTGTCACTTGGCTCAGATACCTCATTAAAAGTTTTGAAGCTCATGTCAATTCTCATTTTGCACTGAATTGATTGCTGTGTCAGTGAGAGAGAAGGTACATCCAGTCATCTCAGTTTAATTTTACTATGAAAATCCAATTCTCCATTCAGGGGTTGCATTCTCCATTGCAGGAAAAAAGCCTCCTCCACAATCCATTCTGGTTACCTTGCAGATTTATTAACTCATTGTATCAAAAGAGCAACTGTAGCTCTTTTTGTTCATGCATTTCTGTATGATTGTAACAGTCTTTTATGAGTAGGTACATGTCTAGAACATTAGGGTGAACCCTTAACTGGTTCTGATAAAGGCAAAACAATTTCGAGAATCAACAACATACCACAATTCTTCAATCTATATACTCCACAAAGCCATTGTCAAAGAGGAAAAGTTAGCTACACCCACTTTTCAGCAGGCTGAAAAAAAGTTGCATCAATATGCTGGCTGGAAACCATGCAGAAGCATCAAGATGACTCCAAAGATTTACTAATAACCATCAAAGCAGGAGGTACACAAAAACTAGTAATGTTCCTGTGCCTCTGACTTGTTCCCTTGCAAAAATCCCAGCATAAAGCCTAGAGGCAATAAATTTGCCTATGCAACTACTTAAGCAGCAGTCCCTGCAAGGCTGCCCCCTACGCTCCCCCAGTTGTAAAATGAACTCACATCAGCCTACAGTACACATTAGCTTCAACTTTACATACAACATTGGGACATATATTGCATATGCAGCCTCATTACACTAGAGGAGTTACTCTTCCCAGCTTTGCTTCTTTTCCTGCAAACACATCCAAAAAGAGTACTTCATTTCGTTTACAAAATTGTGGATTACTATCAGTTACGGCAGGATGCTATACAAAGTGTAGGCCAAGTATTGTCAGCCAACAAAAATCCTTACATCATCACTAGAGAACTCCAGGCCAGACATCTCCTGTTCAGAAAGAGATCTCTCATTCAGTGATCCTTCAGGGATTCATCATAAACCCCTCCAATAATTGCCAGGTGTTCTGCATGCTCTTGCAAGACAGACAGAAAATCAAAAAAGGATGTCATGTAGGGAAAGATTAAAGAGTTCCAGAAACAGTGAGTTTTATGGGGTAATCAAAATTTGCATTCTAGATGAGGTCTCAGGAATACCTTGCATAAATACTAGTATTAGTACTAGTATTTCACAAACATGAAAGTCCTAACACATGCTGGAGGAGCACTTTTCTATTTTTTTCAGCCTCACTGCATCAATGATTCAGTCTTCCTGTGATCCACCAGAACACCCATCTTCATCTCAGGCTTCTTTTAAAGGGAAGCAGCAATAATTTTTCCGTGCTTACCTGACAAGTTGATTTATGAAATCAGGTTCTGGCATCACTTGCATGTTTATTATAGACTTTTACAATGTTACTATATATATTGGAGGCACCTATGTTTACAACTGACAGTATCATCTTCCTTGGCAAACACCATACAAGGTGTTTGCCGCAAAAGCTACTCACGAAGTCAGAAATATTGCAGACAGTACCAAATGTGCCACTAATAAGTATATTTTAAAATATGTACATTATCTTTCACAGCACAAGTAAATTGAGCAAAGTTGAATCAAGTCAAGGAAAACACTCAAGTGTTTAGCAGTAGGCAAGTGTCAGGAAGAACATGCCTAAGAATACTGGCGTGATGGAGCATATTCTGCATCCAGAAGCATAGTTTACTTTTCAGTTCAACCCTGAATAATTTTATGAGTTAAAATACAAGAGAAGACAGTTTAATTGAAATGCAGCTAAAGGGACCAGTCAGCTCTTATTATCTAAAGCAACCCAACCTACAATACATAAAAAACAGCAAGTGTTTTGCAGTACCATAAATCAAGGTAATAATATACACACCTCAGACAAACTTCCTTCACAGAAGTTGAAAAAAAAAAACCAAAAACCCAAAACCCCCTAAGTGTTGAACTGACCTGCAAGAAAAGACTTTGACAAGTAAAGTCTAGTGTAAAACAGCTGAGAATAAAGATTATCAGAGTAATCTCCAAGGTGACTCAAAGCAGACAGCTACAGAAAAGTGCAAGAGGAAGTTTAGGATGAATATTCAGGAATATTTTTTTTGGAATCTGGGGACTATAGATGGTAGTATTGCCATTAGCTGTTCCATATTGAACTAAGGCTTTTTCTGATTAATATTACTGGCAATATCCTTCACTGTCAGAAGATGAAACATGACCTGACTCCAGATACTCACCACAATCTATCTATGAATCAGCTATTCAGACTTTTACAGCTTATCCAAAAAGTCTGTACATTAGTCACTGTCCTTGGTCTGGTGCCACTTTGTTTTGATTGTTTGAACATGAACACTTGAAGGAATTTCTTAAAGACAAATTATAATGCCTGAGGATGTCATAGTCCAAAGGGCCCACCTTAAATGGGTCATCACAACCCATAAAGAGGCTTCCTTGTTTTCAATTTACCTCCTACTTTGTCACACTGAAGAACTCTACTTCTTTGAACCTCTGCAGTTCAAAATTAATTTTACTTGTGAACTAAAGAGCATCATCCAAAAAGAAAAAAGTTAGAAATATTCTAATACTCTTTCCCTACAAAGAAATATCTGATGTTCTGTGCATCATATACCAAAATTAATAATTAATCACATTTAACATTGAAAAAGTTTCCTTAGCCAAAAAGTTATCTGAAAACATTTTTAGCACCATGGCTCTGTGTCGTGGTTTTGGCCAAATCGGCTAATGGCAAGTGACAGATGCTCTCCCCCAGTCTCTCGTGCACAGGTAGGAGGAGAGATAAAGAGAGATTTACGAGTTTAGAAGAAACTAAACTACTTCAGTGAAATATTAATAATAAGATAAAAAGGGAAATAATGAAATAGATACAATATATACAAAACCGTATTAAGCTCCCAGGGTGATGTCACCAGCAGGCACTGGCGAAGTCCCAGGCTGGACTCAGTGATGGGTGGGAACCAGGTTCCAGAGTTGGAGTCAGGAACACACCAATCGGGACTAAAGACAGACGAACAGACAGGGTCCTTCTCGGACATCAGCCACTGAAGGAAGAGTCTCGACCCTTTGATGCCTCAATCTTTATACTGAGCATGGGGCAGATGGGATGGAATACCCCTGTTGGTCAATTTTTGGTCACCTGTCCTGTCCGCTCCTCCCTGCTGGTGAGACCCCTCTATGCACCTCCAATGGGCAAGTAACAAAATTAGCTGACCTTGGTTGTTATAGAAATAAGTATAAGCAAGAGCCTCGCTGCATACCGTTCCTTGGCACAAACTATCTTATCACTCTGAATGAACCGTTTCAGACACAACATGCTGTTAATTTCAGAGAGTTAGAAGAGGCCTAGCTAAGAAATAAAATTACTGAACAGAAAGTTGGTTCTGTTTTAACTCAAACCAGAACACTGTCAAACACACTATGTGTTCAGCGAGCCTGCATACCCAAGAAACCATGGAAGCTGGAATTTAAATGAAAGTGGTTCGTCAGGGAAGCTGCACAAGCGTTCTGGTACTGCATCCCTTGCTTCAGTAGCAACAACTATATTTCTGTGGGGATAAGAGTGGGTAAGTTGAGACATTCCATATTTCTGTTTGAATTTCTTGCCCTACCACACAACCACAAATAACATTCCAGTAAAATATTTTTAATTAAGCTAAAGACCGTATCATAAAGATACTAGACACTCAGACCTGGTTTTAGTCTCAAATCCACTTTAACACATACACAGACTTACTCTTTCTAGAAAGGTTAGACAAGAATTATCTTTTCCCAGTCTTGAGACAAGGCTACACAAGACATTTTTTACAGGCAGAGACAGGATCCAGACAGGTATCTGTCTGGAGATCTAATAGAGCAGCCATATTCATTTTCAGAATAAGAGCCTCTGCCCAACTATCAGGCAACAGGATATGAGTATAAGCAGGACAAAGTCCATATATAAGCAGCAGTGCGGAAGCATCTGAGTATCAATTCCTTTGCCCATCTTCTGTTGCCACTCCTACATTTTCTTCAAGTAGCTCAGAAACAACCCAAGTACCAAGATAAACTTTCCAATCAGGATTCTAATATTTGAATGCTTAGTATCCAGAGATATTGATGAGAACCTCAACAATTCCTTCAGAAGAATTTCAGGTGGCTTTGTGTATTATTTTTTTCCTCTTCAAAATCCTACCAATGGAACGCAAAATAATTTTTCCACAGGATGGCTAGAGACCTCAGTACTTTCAAAGGACAGGTGTGCGAAACAACCTCTTGGAAGTCAAATTCCAAGACCTCTTTTGCTGAAAAGGAACAAAAGATCTAAAGATAGAGGTGTCATTAGATAGATCTAAATCCTCAAAAGACGAGAAAATTCTTAAGATCGTTTTCTTGTTACCACCACAGGGGTTTGTACTTAGAACTTCAAGTTTCTCACTTTGGGCTACAAAATTCAATTCTTACAAAAAAGGCAGAGAGGGAAGATAACTACTTTATCCATTCCATTTATCCATATCCATTTTGTATGCACTTACCAGAAATAAGGGTCAAGTGCAATCACCTGCTGCTGCAACATCTCAGAAATATTGGAAATAGACTTCAGTACCCAACAATATTATTAGAGTACAGTAACAAGTTTTGAACTTCACTATTTGTTATTAACTGCACCAGCATCAATACTTAACAGCCTGCAAGTGTGAAAGAGGAACAAGACCAACAGGCTACCCAATAAGCAGGAGCTGGACAGGTGAATCAGTCTCAGAGTTAGTCCTTTCTTCAAAGGTTCTTCTTTTCAGCTCAAAGGCTGAAAAATTTACGAACAGGCTTCTTCAATATGAGTTGAAACATATCTGCCCATCAAAAACTGACATTCCTCTTGTGATTTCACTTTGCAAGTAATAAAATCCAGACTGCGTTGTAAACAAAGAACTGCAAACTGCCATTCCCCCACTGCTTGCTCTTGCCCTGAGCGCTCTGGCTACAGAGGCTGCTAACTTTTTGATGCTATTTTAATCTCTCCTACGCTTCCAACACACGCTGAATCTCACAGAAACTTTCTTGTAATTTGCTATTTTGAAGTATGCTTTCTCAGACAGGCATGGTCCATATACTTAGCCAACTTCTGTTGAAGGTTCATGTAACCAGTGGGCTTGGCTCTCCATCTGCAGAGCAAATTAATGCTCCATACAAACCAAACTGAGATAGCCTGAGCACTTTCAACATACTAAATTGCTGACTCAGTCCAAACGACTCCATTTCAGAATTAGTCACACATATAAGGCTGTAAGGTTGAAACTGAAATCTGGGCCAATATGAACTTTTCTTATCTCAACTTGCTTCGTATGCTTGCATCTAAATAAGGACTTCACAAGTGATCTGTGGGCAGTGATCAACTTCGTAAAAATAGGATTCTTTCCTCCAAAATTCATATTTTTTCCAAAATCAGAGAGTGGAATGGGATGGTATCATAAGCAAGAACATCATGAAGTCTTAAGACTATATAAAAAACTAAGTACCCAGAATTACATAAAAATGAAGGAACAATTTCCAGGTAATCCAAGGGATAACTGCCTTTTCCTATTATAACCCCCTGCTAATGCTTCCTTCCAAAACACTTTCAAGTTTCCACTTCCCAGGAGGGGCAAACTACTTTAGACATAGCACAGACCTGGCTCTGAGCTAACGAAAAAGGAATTCCCATACAACGTGCTAGATACTAAACACTAGAACAAAACTAAAAGCAGTCAAATACTACTCTGATTATAGCTATGTTTAGACTGTTTAGATTTTTTGCACTTGTTCCATTTACATACATTTTTTTTTTACTTTTCTCCTCCCTCTGCACAATCATGACTACCACCATTAAAAAACCTAAACATAAACATTTCTCTGACTCTGCAGTCTGTATAGAAACAGCGCTTGCTGGTGTCCCTATTTTGCTTAAACCCAGAACATCAAGAGTCCTGTTTGATGTGAAAAAACAGAAGGTATTTAAAAAGTCAAACCATCAACATAAAAACTTCTGCATTTTAAAATGCATTAGACAGAAAAGGATGAAAATAATTGCCAAACTTCATAAATATATAAATATATATTCCATTCTATCCATATTGTCTTTTCCCCTCAAGGGAAAGCACTTTGACAAGAGCATTTGCTTTAAAAATAATTTTAAAAATTACTTTACAAGATCTGAATTTACTATTGAAGCCATTTGAGCAGTATATTTTCATAGATGTTTGCATCAGACTAACTACAACATCCCAAAACCAAAGCTAGTTCTCCATCATTTGAACGCTGAGGTTAACAGCTGCAGAGACTGCTGCTCCTGCAAAAATAGAGGCTGCTGTTCCACAAAAGATTTTCTACTTGAAAATTTCAATTCCTATTCCTCCAGAGAAACTTATGTCCTGATGAAGGAAGCCGTTTCTAAGGATCTTAAACTTTACTAGCTTACTAGTAAACTTACTAGCTTACTAACAGTAAGCTAACAGATCTTAAACTTACTAGCTTACTAACAGTTGCAACACAAACAAGGGAACTGCATTATATTGTACAGCTTTCTGTCTCACATTTCCCATCTGAGGGTTTGACTTGCACAGGCTGTACAAAAGTAATTATACACTCGTAAAACAAAGCCAACACATATTGTAACGTGAACACACTCCTTCATATGGCATCATATGGATGCTAACTCAGACTACCAGCAGTCTAGAACATAGATCAAGTCTTTAGAGTTTAAAAAAAAAAAATACCGTTTCCAAGTAAGTCTGATCTAGGTGGCATCACTTATTTTAAAGCTTTATTATCTGAAAACTATTTACTTGGAAATACTTCCTCAGTGTAAAGACAACTCACCTGTCTCAACACTGATTTTTAGGTCTCTACTTCACAACTCTGAAGTACAAAAGCTCAAGGAATCAATAGATGTAACATAGCAAGCACTTTTTGCTGAAGCATCTGTACCACCTTAGCTGAAGCTTCTTAAACAATTAAGCTCAAGACAGACACTTGGCTTGAAAACTTGCAGCCCAGGCGGTTAAGGTACACATCAGAAGGGCAACTGAAAGCAGGATCTCTTGCCAGGGATCAAACTTAAGTGGTGCTACCTAATGTACTAGTCCCGTGTGTCCCATGGTGAAGAATTTAAAAGTAGATGACCATGTAAACACAGAGCACTACCAACACATTTCTTCCAAAGACAGCTTGCAAAATTACAGATGCGAACTCCAGGGAAGTTACACACTTATGCTACAGAGCTGACTGCTCTATCTGCTTGATTGACTGTGCACTCACTGAGTTCGGTCAGCAGCGGGTAACACTGGATGAGTGCACCCTGTTCACACTGTCAAGGCAAAAAGAAAGAGACCTGACTGACATTCATGTTAAGCATGTGCGTCACCTGCACTGCACTAACTCAGAGTATTACACCAATATATACTACTGATTTCTCAGTTCTGGGCTCTCAGACAGAGACTCATCATTTCACTACAGTTCAGGTTAAAACCAAAAGGTTTCACGGCATTAGACAAAAATTTATTTCAAGAGCATTTCCAGTGACTGGTGAAGATAGAGCTCATCTGGAAACACGCATGTTATCCCTTTAGATTAGGGTCAGCAGGTCTACTGAAGGAATCCAGCCCATCATGAACATGAAAGACAAATGTACCAGCTCTCATACTTTCAGAAACAGCAAAACAGGTATCAGCTTGCACATTATGGCAACTAACTGGTGGTAATGCGAGGAAATTCAATTATATACAGCTTAATAATCATTTTAACCATCATTTTAGGCATTGTCACCAAGTATTCAAACATTCATTTGCTGTGGTGGGATTTTTGCCAGCAATGCCCAGAGATGCAAGCAAGGTTTCCCTTTGCATCTCTTCACCCAGAGAACTCCCCTAAACAACTTTTGAAGCTTCATCTTGCTGCTACTATAGTGCTTGGATTTTTATTTACTCAGCATGAGAGTATAGTCCTCTCATGCTTCTTGAATAGAGTTACTGAAAAGAGCTAGCAGCAACTATTGCTTTTCTGAATAAAATCAGAAAACTCTTAGTGCTCTACAGCTTGCGTTCTCTAAAGCACAACACTCAAAACATTACACATGAGGCTCCATCCTTTGAACTACTGTTTAGTAACTCCAGAAGGTGTTTTCTATGTAAAGTTCTGCAATATCCCAATTGGATCAGCAAGTAATCCAGTGGGTAAGTTCACTTCTTAGGAGAAGACAAGAAGAAACAAGAAAGATAGGAGACTAGACAATACACATCATTTCCATAACCCTGAGGATCAAAGAAAACAACACTTAACATCCATAGCCCATAAGGCACAATAACCTAACATTGTCCCACATGTGTAACAACTACGGAGAGTAGCTGCAGTGCCCCAAGCTTAATCATAAGTCTTCTTCTGTCCTTAAGCTTCCTCTGGATCACTTCTTTCAGGGAAAGTGGCATACCTGTCATGGAATAACCAACTGCATCCCCATGGTTAGCTTACACAACATCATTAGTGCTGATCAGACATTGAATTAGAAGCCAAGATACAAATCAGATGAAACAAAGCCTCCTCATCCAATAAAACTTTGTTTTCATAGACACTACAAACATAAATCATGTAGAAACACTGGAGAAAACAAAAAACACAGCAAGTGTTTCAACATGAACATCAAAAAATAAAAAAGAAAACAAACATGCTATTATTTGGAGTCTCCAAGTTATACCATCACCAGTCACAGTCCTGTTAGATACTCTGGGGTAATGCAGGCATGTGGCTAGATACAAACAGCTTCTGTGCTTCCACCATACAGGAAGAACAAAAAAACCAAACAACGTCATAGCTACAGATGCTTACAAAAAAGTGAAACTAAACTGATAAATATGCAAATTAATTCAGCTCACTTCCCCCAATAAGACAGTTGACCCCTCTTATCTTTGATGAACGCATCCCAGGATGTGATAAAGTGCATAGCACCACAACCTTTGATCTCTGCTTGACAGAAGTTGTCATTCAAAGCTCAAGATATTTTGTTATCCTACCATGTCTAACAGACTGTTCAAATCCCATAAAAACCAGCCAGGCTAACAGCTACACTTGCTATTTCCAAGAGCACATGTTGACAACTTCCAGACCCTCAAACCGTAAGTCTGTCACAACTAAAAAACACCCATTCAGATGAGGTTCCAAATGAAAGACCTGCTAGGGCAAAGCAAGACATTCCACAACAATATACATCTGAAAAAACCCCAACATTTGTCAGAATATGACCTATCCCAGACAACTTATTTTATAGACAGTTAGAGAACAGGGAGAACTGAAGTCCATCGTGATTCTGAAGCAAGGAATTTGCAGACTTCTCAAAATATATATCCATAAACGCCATCAATATGTCAATGAAAAGCATGCTCACAGTTCCCATCGTCTAGAGCAACCAGATGGCTTCAAACATAACAGAAGTTTTCTTTGAAGGACACATGTAATTCAGAGGCCACAAAATCCTCATTAAAGGTCTCCAGAACAGCTTCAGCCTCCCTAACTCCCACTAGACTCCCCAAACATGTAGAGCTGCAAATCACCCATTTCATACCGACTGTAAGGGCTTCTATCACATAGGCACCACATGAATAAATTTTACAAGCCAAAAGAAAACGATTTCTAAAACACAACATACCTGGAAGTAAGAGTGAGATCTATGCAGACAAAGACGCTCCAACAGATAATGTTTTAGGGTTTTGTCTTGGTTGTTTTTTTGGGGTTTTTTGTTTGGGTTTTTTTGAGGTCTGCAGACATTAGGAGCTAGAAGTATAGTTAATCACATTTATTGATCCATTATATAAAAGCATTAACCATGGACATTAAAAGTATCTTAAGTACCCCCTCAAACCAGAAACCTTTTTAGAGCAACAGACACAACCCCTCTTCAAGGTTTGAGAAGCAGGTGGTTAGACTAGAAGATGGACAATTTCCCTAGGGTTTGTTTGTTGTTTTGTGGTTTAGTTTTGTTTTGGGTTTGTTTGGGGGTTTTTTTTGGAGGGAGGGATGTGTAGCTGAAGTCCATAGTTATTGCAAGTTTTTGTTTTATTTCTAATTCAGTTTCATTCCTATACACTGCATTCTTCACTACTCAAGAACTACAACCTCGCTTTACATTAGGTTTTTTGAAGCGAAGCTCTTCTAAGTTAATGACCATGCCCATTCTCCCACTAAAGTGGTTTTTTTTCAGTCATTGTACTTAGCCCTCGAGTTTTTTTATGGCACTTTGTTTCACATTATGCTCAGCAGCCCATGCAGCACAGTGCAGCATTTTGCAACCAACCAGCCAATGGACATTGGCAGACTTCCACCCCCCCCTTTCTCAATATTATTGGAATAAATCAAGGCTCATTTACACAGGGATGGCAGCAAAAACCCTCTGCAACCTGCAAAGTCAAGTTAACTCACTTAATTATCAGCATCAAGAAGATTTATTACAAATCTCATTACACTTGATTCATTGTTAGCTAGTATCACATCAGGTATCTCAGGGTTTTTTGCTAGAAATCCATACTGAAACAGACTGAGGAGTATAAAACGGCCGAAAGACCACTGGGTAATAATCTGAATAAATGTTCTTACCTAGTAAAACTACAAAAGGAAAGGAGACAATTAGATGATTTCAGAGCAATCCTTTTAGCTACTTTAGGAACTGCAAGTAAAATGGAACATCAGTGGATGAAACATTTTCATTAGTATAAAAGGACTTCTGTAATAACCTAGAAAAAGAATTATAACTTCACCTGAAAAAGGAATTCACATTTAAGTGGTTTGACTTCATTTCTTCTTCTTGCAATGAGTCTTAAACTGTTTCATAGTACAGCTTTATTTCAAGTTAAAGTAATGCTTACAGCCCTCTAAACTAACAATTTGGTCATCAACTTGTGATGCCAGTGACTCCTGATAAACTCACAGCTGTTGGGCTGAGTATTTATACATGAAACAACTGACGTATTTCCATCTGCTCTTCATGACACGAGGATGACTTTATAGAATGGCAAATCACTACTGCTTCCAAACAAAACTCAGGGAAGAGGAAAGGGAAGCTGCTGAGTTGGACTGCCCTTGACCCATGACACAAACAGACAACTCAGCTGTCACTTATGTTTTGGTCATTTGAGAAGCAGCAAAAAGTATATCTGAAACAAGACACCCTATTCAGCTGAAGCCCAATCTAGCCCATGGATTTTTTCCCCTTCCTGGAAAGAGATTTGGCTTGAGAAGGGGGAAGGGAGAAGGCAAGAGTTATAAGGCGAATTCCCAAGAGAATTCTAAGCACACTTCCATGGACAAGATTTTCCAGCTGGTAAATCAATCTAAGTTTGGAAGAATGCAGCTCTGGGAGTCAAAATTTAGATGCACGTTTTAACCATGCTCATTATTCTTTTACATAGAGTATCTGAACACAGACACAAAATTTGCTTCATTCCAGAGAGCAGGGGAGGGGAGGATCCTTGTTTTGCCAGATGGCTTATACAGGGACCACAGGAGGATTCAGGAAGGCCAAAGTTAGAAAATAAAGCCAAAAAAACTACATTGGCAATGACTGATACAGTGTGTTGTTGGGGGGGGAGGAATGAGAATACTTCCTGAACAGGTAAGAAGCGAGAACAATTACCATTCCCACACAGGAACAAGAAAAACAAAAGATACCATTTCCCTGCATATTATTGCCAGAGAAGATAAGAACAGTAGTCAAAGAGAAAGTGGAAAATAGTTTTCTACATAGTCAACCAACTCATTCTTTCCATTCTAAATTCCAATGCCAACTTCCTCAGATTTCATACTCATAAGTGATAAAAAATACACTTAAAACATCGCTACGGTTACAGCTTGCTTTTTAACTGCACTCATCCCCACCAACCTAGTTAACACACTTATCGGTTGAGTCATTACCTGTTATTTATCACTGATTTTAGATAAAGCAGTTGCACTCCTTCAAATTTTACAAGGTTACCCAAACCATGTGGTTTGTTGCAAAAAGTTACCAAGATCAGAAGTTGAGCAACATATACTCTTGGACATGATACAACAGTAAAGTCACACAACACAAGCATACTTTAGAAATTCGGTATTATCTTATAAACTGCCACATTAGAAGCCACAACTGTTTTCTGACAGAGGTCAAACCACTGAAGAACTGTAGTGAAGCAAACCTTCAGTTAAACAATTTGGAATACCAACCAGCAATTTGCAATAATAGTAAATAACAGAGCCTACCACAAGAAGAATTTGGGGAATTATTTCGCTGATGTTGAAAGTCCAGGTAGCTGCTTTAGCACAGCTGATCCTGGCTTACTTTCTTTGATTAGCCTGACCTAATCTAAAACTAATTCAGCTTTCTTCACAAAACTGAACCATTTCTTTGCTTTGCTATTTGAGATAATTACTGTTTGCACTAGTGTGAGTTTTCACATGTGAGAAAAGGACAACCAGAGCTCCTGCAGATTCTTCTGAATCAGTTTATCAGCAATCTCCAAATCAAAACCGTATCACCTACATGTTATAGAATCTAAGGATGCTTTCTCCCACACGCCAATAAATAATGAGATTTTACAGTATTGGTTTATCAAGCAGAAACCATTTATAGCATAGGTACATTAGGAGTTTTCCCCAGCATCTCTACATTTAGGGCAGCAATACTCTGCAAATTTTTTCTCACTTGTGTTCAACTTAACACTTTAGAGCTCTTCATCTATGTGTCTTAGAAAACAGATCCAGAAAACCTGAAACATCTAGTCATCTACCACTAACTAGGCCGCAGATGCTGGTTTGGGATAGATGTCACTCCAGTTCAGAAAAAAAAACCAAACAAAAAAACCACTTTCAAACACCTGAATTATGGTCACAAAGTTTTACCTTACAGACAAAATGTGCAGGTTTACAACCTATTACAGAACACTAAAAACTCACAACAACTAGCATCATTACTGGCTGATGCCCTTATACAGCTCAAAGTTTGACTACATGCATAAAATTACATGTTTATGTAAGTTACACAGATATTTAATCCACAAATCTATAAAAAACAGAGAAATTGATGTATGTCAACAGTAGGTAGCTTATTCAATACGATATTGCTAAACTAAGAATATAAAGGGAAGTATTTTGCCAAAAAGCAGTGAAGAAATCCACAAACCTTAGTACAAGTACTATGTTAATGATACATTCATGAAGTAGCAATTCACAGTAACGGGAATTTGCAGAATTAATTAATTGTTTTAAATTTGCGTGGTCCTAGAACTTTAAGATGTCACACACATCCTAAGAAACAATGTTTTTTGCTATTCCTCACCTTTGCTTTGTAAATGCCTTTTCAATACTTAAGATTCCTTAGAAGAAAACACTCAAATCAACAGTAATGACAGACTTAAGTCTCCAACACCAATAAAACAAACTTCACTTATGCTTAGTTTTCTGGGATTCACCCATATGAGAAGTAACATTTCATACTGGATGGAAAGAAAAACAATTTTTTTGAACCCTAGTCCCAAGATACAGACAAGACAACCAGCTATTTTTCTAATTTGAAATAAGTGCTATCCTATACATTTAGTCATGTTCAGTTGCACTGATATACTGCAATTTGTCATGTACTACTGTTGTGGCACTTTTTTTTACTTTCGCCATATGTACACAGGTCCCCAACAAGCCCTATATCCCATTTGATGCATCTATGCTAACACCCTGGAAACTCTAGAGACACACCAAATATAAGAAAAATCACCAGTCTGTCAGAAAAGAAAAAACGGAAGTGAACAGTATAAGATATTAAGCTATTTCAGGATAAACTGACAGTAGCAAGTTTTGCTTCATAGGCATACTACCTGAATAAATCAAGAAACTCATTTTTGACAAAATTATTTTCATTACTAACATCCAGATAGAAGGGACAAATTACAAGCTATAGGACCATTCTTAAGTAGTTGCATCACAACATAAAGCAACTGGAAAGATCTGTTCTCCTATGCAGACAGAAAAAAAAGCAGTTCTTAAACAGGATGTTAACTACCTCTCTTTTTTCTGTACATGAAATTTACTTCAAGCACAAATGCAACTCAAACCAGAATTCCCTGGCATCTTTTCATGTTCTGCAAACACAAGACGACAAATGCAACTTGAGGAGGAAGAACAAGGGATTTTGGCCTCTCCTTTCTCACAGTTGGTTACTTTTTTTTTTGGTTGCCGCAACCACTGAAAAGCATTGAACATTCAAGTCTACAAGACCAAGGGGAGTCCATAGAAAACACGTGCACATTTTCCTAGAGGAAACTTGGGTATTAAGGACAGATTTTTAGGACAAATCTTCAGGTACAGACCATGCACAATCTATTAATGTACCACAGCATTTGAGTCTTCAGCAGCAACCCAGAGGATCTTCATTTTTTTTTTGTTCCTGAGAGTAAATGCTGAACCTCTCAGATAGGTTCAGGCTTGTATAATGAGACCAGCAAAAGCTATCATGCCATCACCTGAACTGGTTCACAGCTGCCATCAAGAGGCAAAAAAAATCAAATTAAAGTGCCCTGTGTAATTTACACACACACACCCCCTGCAGGTACAGGCAATCTGAAATGTATTCTGCTTTTGAGCTGCTTGTCTGCAAAAAAAGCACAAGCTACATGCAAAGGAAGTAGACAAAACCACAGAAAAAACATTCTAAAACTAAACTTAAAAGTCTTATTTTTGTATCAGACATTTCTGCAGTTTCTTCATTTTCAGCACACTGTTCCTGGCAAGCCTAACAACTCACTAAGCCCCAAACCACGACAAATGCAAATAAAACCCATGGCCTCAAAGGCCATTCTGCATACTGTCAACTCTCTGCTTGTCCACATCCGGAGAGGGCAATATAAAAAAAAATAAATCAATCACTTCTCAGGCAGTATTTCTTACTGTAGGATACTTGTCTGAATGGACTGCTTCTCAAGAATTCAAGTTTAGTCTTACTTATCATATTCGTTCTTCAGGGAAAACTCAAAGGTTCCAAGTCCAAATAGCAAATCAGAGCACATTAATTTAGCATCTCACATTTTTATATAGATACACAACCTGCATTTCCCAAACGAAAGCATACTGTAAGCAGAGAATAAAGAGAGAGACAAACCAAAAACTAGTTTTATGTTGGAAAAGAGGTGCAAGAATAAAAGCCTCACTTAAAAAGAGGCAGATTTGAGAACAGACAGCGTAACATTTTGCAACATTTCAGCAAAACCTGCTAACAGTTCAGAAACTGCCATTAACAGATGCATATTACATAAGTGTGCACAGATTTGCAGATCCTTAAGATAATCAGCCTGGATTGCTGAAGCTTTTAATAGCAATATTTGTGGGTTATTGTTGGTATGTCATTAGTCTTTGCCAGGATAGAAGCAGTCAAAATACGCTCAGACTGGGGTCATAAACTCACCAGCATCAGTCAGCAAAGTAGGAACAAGTCACAGGGTTACTCTAAGAGAGGAAAATGTCCAAGGAAAACTAACTGGGTAACACTATCAGTTGGATAAACTATCATGAGACTATATTAACCGGTCAAAACCAGATAAAGCGCACATAACTCGGTATCAGCTTTATACTATTGTCTGTTTAGCTCAGCATTCCTACATAGCTGTTTCAGATTTACCCCAATTACAGAGAGATCAGTATCCCTATTCTTTTCAAATTCTTCTAAATGGTGGTAATTAACTCTCAATCACTTAAATGAGTTTTTCCATTTGTAGCTTTCTGCTGCTAGCCCCAGGTCTGCTATCAGAATCCACTATCTTCAACTACTGATGCAATGAAGTTAGGAATGGCTGAAACCATCCAGATGAAAAAGATGATCCAGAACAGCTAAACAGAAACAACAAGGCTTCTCCCTCATATAAGGCATCTAACAAAGCTTATTTTCCACACCATCTGCTGTCCCAAAGCAGAAAAATAGCTGTTCAGTGGATAGTTAACTAAAGTTTCTATCAACGACTGCTTATTAACAGAGGCAATACGACCTGAACCATTCTGAACTATGGCTCAAAATATAGCATCCCCATCATAAATTATTTGAGCTGCCCAAGCTCCCTCTTGGTTTTGATCTTACTGGTAACATGCTAAAAGGAGTTCTGTCAACCACTCATTAAATTATATGACTTG
Organism: Rhinoptilus africanus; assembly: GCA_013400135.1. Classification (NCBI taxonomy): domain Eukaryota; kingdom Metazoa; phylum Chordata; class Aves; order Charadriiformes; family Glareolidae; genus Rhinoptilus; species Rhinoptilus africanus. The sequence goes on from VXBO01014151.1 coordinate 752,602, forward strand.
AAAAGCACCATAGTGATCTTGTCCTGAGAACAGATGCTTCAGAGAATTGCTGCCAAAATTAATGCCAATAGATTAACCAGCTCATTTCAAAATCATGTTCTTGGGCACATGGAGTACAAAAAGAAATGGCATCCCCTACATTAAAACACACAGCCCTGGACAAAGTATTAGTTCCAGTGTCATCAACACATCACTTCAAAGCTCACAGATATTTTAGTTACAAGACAGACGGCCATTAAGTATAAACATACTTTTTGCAGGATTTCTAAACTAAGAATGCAGGTAGCAATCCCAAAGATTCTGCTTCAACCTAAAATGATAAATCCAAGCTTGGCAAGTTTGCCTCCATGAGTGATTTAGAATGAGTTACCCTTGTAAAAACTCCTTACTGCCTTACATAGATAGTATTTAAACAGATTCTGGAAGAGAAGAAAAATACCAACACAAGTCTGTCGTTTTTCAGGCTGCAGTCTCCTTTGCTGACAAATAAACTAACAGCATGTTAAATTGCCTTTAAGCCACACAAAGTAACATCCAGTGCTATTAGGAATTACCCAGGGAAATCTGGAAGTGCTTTCAAATAATCCAAGTAGATGCAATGCACCTGTCATCGCCAGGTGAAAAGTTCAGAATGTGTTTAAGAACTGAATCTGAGTTCTTCTGGTCACTATATTCCATCCCAGTTATTTTACTCTGGCTTATTAAAAAAAAAAAAAAAAGACGACGACTTAGCAACATCTGCTATGATCCTGATGTAAGGATCTCCTTTTGGGTTAAGAAGATGGCATCACATAGCACAGAACATCATTAACACAAAGTTTATCCTTTGTTGTATAGAGTTAAGGAGTATTCTGCAGGTTGTGCCCATAAGGCCAGAAGTGAGCAAGCTCTCCTTTCTCAAGGATGACCTCAAGTGAGCCACAGATCCATTCCTAGTCACCTCTTCACTTCCCCTGGCTCTCCCAGGGGGAATAATGAGGGCAACCAAAACCACACATTGAGAAGTGCTGGCACAACAATTTCTAAACATGCTGAGGAAGTTGAAAGTAAGGTAGAAAGAAGGGTATCTGTAGTATCTTGACCAGAGACACTCAAACACTGTTTAAGTTTCAGCATCACTCTCAAAGTCAGCTAGAAGAAAGTCCTGGGGACTGTAAGCTGATTCCACACAAATGCTCAAGAAGCCAGTATAAAAATTCGAGTCTCATTCATTAGGACAAGAATTTTAACACCATATTTGAAAAGATTTTCAGATGCCTCATGTTAGATAAGTTTTTAACTACTCTAAGAAATCAATTTTCAAGCAGCACAACAAATCCAGCTATTTACAATAGGAATTGTTTCAAGCATACTGAAAGTGTTTTTCCAGACATGGTGTACACGTCATGATCAAGTTAAAATCATGGAATCATTATCTAAAGAGTCGAAAACAGTAACTTTCTACCATATGCTATTAACAAACCCCCACACATGCTCTGCCAAGAGTCTTATGCCCAGCTGCAGAAGCACTGCAAACTTGCATGATATTTATTCTTTTTCTTATAGCCCAAATGTTACAGCCATTATGTCTGCATTTCCATTTTTCTTAAGTCAATAATTCTCAAGACTAATACAAGCTTGAAAATACGAACTTAAAGACTGAAACAGAAAAATACTCCACTTTTATTTCAACTCAACCTTGATTTGGAAGAATCAATTAGTGATCTCAAAAAAGGAGGTTGCTAATCTTTACAGGAAACGAGAGTTTCTGAAGAGAGGCATGACAGGAAGCAAGAAGGCTGCCACTGCTTAGCACAAAGTTAGTGACATGCAGTACAGAGAACCTGGGTGACAGCCTGAGCCATGCTGTTTAACAAGCTGCTGGCGTGAAACAAAAAAAAAAACAACAAAATATGAAAAAGAACATGTGGCCTGGAGGGACATTGCTAACCAAAAGGTACTGAATCTACACTGCACCATGCACTGCATCCATGGAGACTACCACAGATCTATTACTGCTTGTTTTATTTATTACTCTGCTAGACAGCTCTCAAAGGACTCTATACAGGGTGTCTCCTGGGAGTTTTATCAGGTATGGTGGTTTTTTCCCCTCCCCTTTCAAAGAAAGATTATAGTCCTGATACTTTTCCTTAGCTCTCTCTAAAGTTTAGTTATGTAGTTTAAAAAAAAAATGCTGAACTTCAACAGGCCAAAACAAATCTCATTTAAGAGATTTAATACTGCAGCTCACAAACCCACCCGAACTGACAAACAAAAACCTGTTTATTTCCACAAGAAATGCTGCATTTTCAGAGTCTACTTATCCAATTATATTTATTGCCTTGCAACCAGCCAGTTACAAATTGAACCACAGCCATCTCCAAAAGTGATATCCCTTTGAGGTAAGATTATTTTCCTAAGTAGAGGTCCCCTAACAGCTGCAGCTCCAGAATGTACTTTAAAGCTCCCTTCTCTCTTTCAGGGTCACCTTTGTAAAGTCTGAGGGAGCCTGACCACTGTTTATATTTCTGCAGGTAATTAGTCTGGCTCCTTTCCCATGTCATTTATCAAGTTGTCAATTGTATCAATTACAGCACAAACACTCAGGAATATGGCTGGGTTTTGTTCATTAGCCAAAGGAGAAATTTTCACATCAGCAGCCTGAAGCCACTAAGTATCAGTAACTTGTTCTACCCTGATACATAAACCAACAGAAAGTTTAGACTTTACTGCACAAAATTTCAAGCTCCCCATGTGTGCACACCTGCAGACCCCTGGAAATCCTGTGTAAACTGTAAGTGTTATAAGCCAATTACACACTTACGGTTTTACAGCCTTTTGCTTTCAGTACTTTGGATTTCATAAAGCTGAGAACAGAAAGAGAGCTAATAAGGACAGAATGATGTTCACAGAGATTGTCACACACCTTTATTAATCTACATTTGTGACAATTATGTATCTGATCCAGAAGTGGTCATGAACAGGAGGCATACTGCTGCTGGTGTAGTGACTGTAGCCACATACAGTTATGCTCACAGACTAGTACAGATATTTTAAACATTAACGTGAAGTACAGGGTAGGAATGGGAGTCACAACATTGGATTAAACTTGAGCTTGATCTGTTTCAGTAGAAGTTTTGTAAAATATATTTTAAAATATTCAGAATTAAACCCCAGTTAGTGCTTTCAAAAGAATATGGTTTGGGTTTTTTTCAGGATGTTGACTATTTCTCCAGAACTAGCAGAATGTAATCATTTTCCAACAGCACTTAACAGACAGATGAATTCCAGGTACACACTCAGCTTCCTCTCACTGCACACAAAGATTTTGATCTTTTTTTCTATTTTGCTTTAATACAGCTATACGATTGTGCATCAGAGCTATCATCTTTGCAGTCAGGCCTCCTAGTGAGCAATATGAAACCAGCTTTAAAAAAAAAAAAAAGACTACAGGATGCCACAGTTATGTGTTACAAGACCTTTTTTGGTTGTCAGACTTGAATGTGCAGCTTCTGAAACGCTCCCAGCTCAGCCAGTCCAGAAAGCAAAGAGATTTTTAAGAATTATACTTTGACTTCAGTAAGCTGATATTTATCATGGCAAGTCTGCAGTGAAGTCTATACTCCAGAGTATAGAAACTACATGCCATCTTTGTCTCCTGACCTAAAAATCAGTATTAAATAAAGCTTTGAGTCTAAGAGATAAAGGTAGGTATAGTTAAGTCTGAAGTGTCACTGAAAGTGAAGATATACATCATATCCAAGCAAATTCCGTATTCTAACTTCTATACATTTTTACACTAAGAAAAATTCTGACTATGGAAATATTATTTAGCACCTCACTGCTTCCCATAATAAAGTGACAACCAGGTTCATTATCAGTTTTACCAGAGTGCACTACGGAATCAGATTAGGTCACAGTATTATACTTGTTCTTTACTGTTTTTTCATTGCTACTGCCCGTGTAAAACAAAATCCATTTGTAAGTCGGAGTATTTGTACACTACACTCAGTCTGCAGTTAAAAGTCTGCAACAGAATGACATAGGTATAACCTACACTAGTTATAAATCTTCTGAGTAATAAACTAATCAAATTCACATTCAGCTTCCCCTCAAAGTGGTAATGGGTATAACATACTCTTCTTGCACCGCTGTCACCTCTTGAACTCATTTCTTACCCCCAGAAGGCTCTATCTCACTTAGAGACAACCCTCAACTGCTTCTTCCCCTTCAGCAGCTCACGTTTAGAATAACAACCTGACTAACGCTATACTGGTGCCTGAGTAAGAATGACCAAGTGACACATCATGAAGAAGATGCATTCATGAACTGTAACTGCTGACTGACCAACCTGCCCTTTCTGTCAAAGAAATACAAAGGACAGGAGTGATACAGCACATACCAGACAAGCAGTATAGTTCTCCAATGCGCACATCTTGCCAGAAATGCATTTTCAACTAATGTAAGTATCTTTCTAATAACAGCGTCTAAATCACACTTCCTTTAAAAGGAGACACTGCCTAAACGAAAGGAGGTAAGTCTTCAAATGCCCAACAATACGTAGCACAAAAGAGAGCCCAATTTACCTTCCATATCACCAAGTGCACTTTTGTATTTCAAAAGTTACTAATTTGTATGACAGAACACAGAGCAGTAGCTCTAGACACAAGATTCTGCAGTGCAGCAAGTGACTGTACCACCCTGTATTGTTCTGTAAACCAGAAGTTAAAGGACAGTCTTGATTTAAAACCAAGTCAAACTCCAACAGGGACCCACAGGATGACACATTACCCCTAAAATTTGTCTTTTACAGTCAACTATGTGAGTCTTGCTACCTTTGGCATGAGAGTATTACTTCACAAAGACAATGCGACAGGAAAAGGCATCACATTTTAGCCACAATGTTACCTGAGCTGTACAGAGGCGGCAATAAGATCACTGCTCAGAAATGCAATTCAAAAGACTAACCAGTAACATGATTGTACAGGAGGAATTATTTTAAATTAAAATAGAAAACAGCTGCAGTAACCATTTTCTCCAACTTCTGCCGACTTAAAAGACCATTAAAGCAATAACCCTAACTACTACTTCACTCAATTTATGAGATGTGCTAATGACAACAGTAGGAGGCACACTTGACTGAGAATAACTAGAGCTGAGATTAATATATACAATGGGAATAAAAGTATTTGAAGGCTAACACTACACGAACAATTTCCTTGCAGTAACTGAAGCCAAGAACAGGCCCTAAGCAGTTCAGTTGCTGCTGAGTTCTTCACAGCTCTATCACATTTACAGCAGGGCAGATATCTCACATTTAAATACCTGCACCAAATATTTAAGCTAGGTTCAGTTACAATCTGCTCCATATAGACAGGCCACAAAGTAAACTGGGACAGTCCATCAGTCACACCTTTCTTGGAATTTTGTTACACATCTATATAAGTAACCTTGAAATACTCAGTTCCTTCAAACCAAATCTTCCCATCTTCCACAGATCGAGAAAAAACAGGGTCTTGGCCAGGACCTCCCCTGCTACCATTAGGTTGCCCATAGAATATCAGCTCTTTCTCCTATTGCCTCCACAGTTCAGTACATCAAGTGTAAGGGGCATTATAACACAGTTCAAGCACCTCCTTAAGGATGCGGACCAATATTCTCCAGATTATCATCAGCAATTTGGGAACCCATGCTGTGTTTGATAAACAGCAGCCAAACTCCCTTTGAAAGGAAGCATATTGATATTCTCAGATTTTACACATTATAATTACAGAGCGTATACTTAAAAATTAGGTACAATTGCATTATTCACCATTAAAAAGTCATTCTGCCAGAGACCATCACATCTTCTGTGCTGTCCTTGATCCACAGGATTCCTACTATAGAACTTGCTCCAATATTTAAATCACACAGTTTAACTGAGATGAAAGCAGCTGACATCTTGCTTCCATCCAAACAGCAGAGATTTTAAAGAAATGGAAGCATTTGAGGTATGCTAGGAAAGCCTTAAAAGAACATACGTCCAAAGACTCTGCAAAAGTACAAACCGTTCTCACTCCATTCTGTTACATATCTTGCAATCAAGAACTGTGATACACCTTTATCAACTTTGGACAAGCCAGGAGAGGAACAACTTAGTCACACAATCATGATAAGCAGCCTCATTCCGGCTGCACTACAGCAGCACTGTCGAGAAGACTCTAGGAGAGGTTAGACACCCAGGATGCCTACACGCACGAGCATGACTATAGAGAAGAAAAGCTCTTCTATTGCTAAGGAACATTATTTCAAGACAATTAAAAGTAACTATCAGTTAGTTATGGCTGGTATAATACAGCACTGAAGAAAAATAATTCATGTTTCTCTAATAAAATAAATACGCTTTGAAGGTTCAATCCTCAAACCACGGCATATGGAAAACCAACAGCACCTACATTTCAGTCGATCCTTGTGAATCCAGATTGTATTTTAACACAAATCACGTATAAGAATATCACTAATCTGTCAACAATTGTATTTTCCTAGATAAAGAAGAGGATATACTCATCATACCAACAAATACCAGAGTTCCTCCTTTTATTTCTAGATGCAAACAATAAAACAGGACTTAATCTTAAAATATTCTAACTGTGGAGAGCCTAGCTTCTTTAGCAAATGCTTTTAACAGCTATAAAACATATATCCTTGTTTCAAACTTGTCATTTTGTATGCAGTCTCATGAAGAGAAGAAAGCTACAGCCTTCAGAATAATTCAACCCACAAGGCATTCCTGTAATGTAGCTAGTTAACCTCCAAGTGAGACATCAAGTATTTCCCTCTTACAAATATTTTCATTCATGCTTTTTGCAATGTGTCATTGGAAATACTACTCATTAAATTCTTCAATCAATTTAAAGCTCAGCAACGTGCCCTTTATAAGTGAGCTTCTTTATTAAATTACTTCAAAGAAGTTTCTCCTTTTGACAGTTTGGCCACATGGTACTGATGATGATTAAGACACTTCAGTAGACACAATGTTAGCAAAAAGTGACTGATGCCAAGCTGACATTAGTTTCTGATCAGTAAGTAAAGTGTCAAGATTAAAATGGATTTCAGGGATTAAAATCAAGGAACTCCAAAATTGCACAGAGTAAAATTTCAAATAAAAGGCATATAATTTTGGTGGATTACTAATATCCTCTCAATTCAAACTGCATGTGAAAAGCTTAAGCAGAGCCCAACAGTGGATCATTTCGCTTTTTTAATTTAAAATTGATGTTCAAAAGACCACCAAAGTAAGTACATCGCCAGCATGGAGGAGTGGAGCATGCTAAAAGGTCACAAAAAAGTGGAAGCTTACTTCCACAGTCAGTAAGTGTGGAGTAATGACAACAGCACAATCAATCAAGATAGTGGTAGAATGCTTGAGTAATCATCCAAAAGCAGAGATGAATACAAATCGAGAGATATCTTCATAAATTCTCTCAGTTTGACCGAACAGATGTAAAATTGAAAGTTTTGGTACAGTCACTGTGATCAATCATTTGTGAGCAGCTAACCACTTAAAAACCCCTCAGACTTCTGGGATTTTGACCCAATGCTCTCTTGTCTACCCTAAATTGGATGGGAACACACACAACAATAAAGCCATACTACATGAACCCCTCCATATAATGCACCAAAACTCAACACTAAAAGCAAGCACTATCCATTTAGTTTAATACTGAGGCTTCAAAAACAAACTAGCACACCAGGTATTTGTTCCTGGTACTCCAAGGTCTTCCCACTTTTGAGGTTGTTGCACAGCAACCTGCGTCTCAGTTATACAAGCTCTGACTCGCTTGGAACTAAAGGTGTTCTTGTCATCTTTAGACTGGGCTTCTAGAGAACTCTGTCTCTGCTCAGATCAGAAACTTGGTAAGAGAGTAGCATCTTAGTCCAGTTCAATCCACCAGTCATTTGGAAAGGTTAAACTTCAGGGTTTTTTTTTCAAGGCCTCAGAAAAGCAACAATTAGTTTCTTCCTTTCCTTATGCTTGTTATGAAGTGTGAACTCTAGAACTTAAAATGAAAAAAACAAGTAGCTTTGCAAAACTAAACAGTGTGATGCACTACATGACTTCATTTATATTCTAGAGTTACCCCCTACAAGAGTTTACCGCCGCAAACACAGGAAGCATCTGTGAAATTAACATTTTACTTTTCTTTTTCAAAAAAAACCTCCACACCTAAACAAATTTTGAAAAATTAAGGCTAACTCAAATTGACGTTTGCTTACACATTTTCCCTCTGACTCCCTGAAGCTGTATACAAGTCTTTTTACAATCCTCCAAGCTACCTTTGGGAGGCATAAAATGCAAGATACTGTAAGGAACAGAACTATAGCACGTTTTCTGATGATAAAGCTAAAAAATTATTCAGAGAGCAGAGCATTTACAAGAATTAAAAGGCAAAGTGACTCCAAAGGAAGGCCGCACCTTTCTTCCAAAGGAGTACCTCAGGTAAGGTCTGCAGCTCCCTGCCTGAATAAAGCTGATGGATTTTACCTCCTCCAACACACAGCCCAGCACCTGGGAGAGTGACTGTGCTTTGGTAATTCACAGTTTTTATTTATTTTACCTGCAGCTCACACCAGGCAACTTCCACAGTGGTATCCGTATCCAGTCCTTTATACACAGTTTTGAAAGAGCCTCTTCCAATCTCGATGTCAAACTTCAGGAAGCGGCCATCCGGGGAGATGCCCACTGCCTTGGTCTCAAGCTCTTCAATGTCTTCCTGCTGTGCTCGCCGCTCCTCAAATTCCCGGCTGGCAGCTGACGTGCTGCCAGCTGCACTAGTAGGGGGTAGCGCGGTTGCCTCGTCTTCCTCCTCCTTGGGCAGCAGCGGGGCGGCATCCTTCGGGGCAGGGGGCTCCTGAGCAGACTGTCCTTCGACGGGAAGCGGGGCAGGCGGCGGCGGCTGCTGCAGCAGCAAGGGAGCCTGGGCGGCGGTGACAGCGATGCAAGAGGTCTGGCTAGCGCACTCGGGAGGAGAGACCAAGGGAGCGGCGCTACCTCCCGAGACAGGGGCCGAGGGCGCTGCGGGCTGCAAACTGGGTAGCTCCAAGGCCGTAGCATTGGAGTCGCAGATCACGCTACGGCGGAAGAAGCGGTGCTCGGTGGCTGCCGCCCCTCGGCTGNGCCAGCTCCACCGGCCCCGGAGGCTCCGTGGTCGGCAGCGGCTCCCAGCTTCTCCCCGATGGAGCTGTCCGAGCTGGAACCGTTCTTGGGCGGCGGCGGTGGGGGAACAAGGAAGCGAGGAGCCGGGGTGCCGCTGTCTGCGGCGCCCCCCGACATCGTGCCCCGGGGGAGC
>VXBO01014151.1:762274-788632 GCA_013400135.1 Rhinoptilus africanus
GAGGGGGCGGGGAGGCGGGGCGGGGGGAGGGGGGCCAGGCCCAGCACGCCGTCCGCTGAGGAAGCTGCCGCGCTCAGTCACTCGCACCGGGCGGGAGGCGGGGAAGGGAGGGGGAGAGGCCTGGGCAGGCCCAGCGCCCTCACCCCGGCGNGCCCGCGGAGCATCATGGGAGTTGTAGTTTCCTTCGGCGGGCTTCCCTCTTTCCCAGGGGAAAGGGGGCTTCCGTGGCTTCTCTCCCGGGAAAGGAAGGAAGGAAGAAAGGGTGGAGGCTCTCAGAGTGGCCAGGGGACCGAGGCTACCACCCCAACTCCTGCTTTTGCCAAACCAAGGCACGCAGGCGCCCCCTTCTCCACCTGCCCGGCCCTCAGGGCGGCCTGGGCCGCAGGAGGTGCGACAGGGGCTGAGGCGGCTCCCGTTGCTTCTTTCTTCAAGTCGTGTGTTACACCTATTTCATACATTAAGTATTTAACTTCATCTTGTCCAACGGCCTTTAAAATTCTTTAAAACTGTGGGCAACAATAACTCTTTGTCAGTACTGTGTGACCAAGCCAGGGTTTGGGGTTTTCCTCAGTTTAGGTCATCCGAAGCGGCATTAATTGGCCAGGCAACCTAAAACGCAAATAATTTCCATGTAAATGTGTCCTCTCCATATTTTTTTTTTTAAATAAAACACAGTTTGCAGCCTTTTTCCCTGAAAATGATGGCTATCCCGTGGCCATTTCAGTCATGACTGCGGCTGCAGCGGTTGGATCAAGGCTGCGGAGCAGCGAGAGCCCAAGCGAACGCTGACACAAATCGGGAACTTTCAGGTTAACAAAGCATTGGCACACACGAGTCATCGAGTTTATTTATATCGTGTTCCTCTTTTGTGTTAATAAACCAAAACCAAGCACTTTCCTTCTTACGAGAGCGGTCTTTTGAAGTCAACGGGAATATACGGAAGGAGGAGCAAATGATTTGCTACCATGCCTTTCAGGCAGCTACAAATCAAAAATTATGTTAGGGGAAAAAAACCAAATTTAGGAATTTTCCCTATGTAAATAACATGTTTCCAGCAAACACACTGGCATTTCAAATACTTTTTTTTTAAAGTTACTTTTAAACCAGCAGTTTAGAGGAAGTTGTGCATTGCTGATGTCAGGCCTTAACTCCTTCTGCACAACGTAACGCAAATGGGCCTTTCAGACCTCCACAGCCCCCATCCACAAAATCCCAATCTGAGCAGTCCCTCACCTATAAAATTTAATACCACACAGTAATCGGAATACTGTTACTTTCTGGATATCAACTACTTTCTACCAACAAACAAAATGGTGATGCAGTCTTCACAAAGGGGACAAAATGTACTTTGTTGTACAATTCTTCAGTAGAGACTCTGCATGGCTTAAATCTTCTAGAGCTTGCCTTCACTGCCAAAGTTAATTTAGTTCGTAGAATTGTTAGTGTGCCGCATGAACTGCGTTGGCACAAGAGCAGAACTTCCCAAAACAATACTGAGCTAACCGGGGTATATTTTATTAGCAGCAAGGAGTGACTGGATCAAGACTGATTAACTCCTAACTCAATCAGCCACATCGCCACTGCACTGCCAGGTCCCGTGCCACCAGCAATTGACCATCAACATCTCTAATACCAAGCAGGGTTCAGCTTCACGCAGCACTTGGCTACAGGTATTTGTGCCTCTCTAGACACCAGAATGAAGATTCATTTGTCGTATCGGCAGGCATATCTGTGCTAGCTTTATGCTGTTAAGAGCAGTAGGATGTAGTAGGCAAAGCCTGGCAACCGAGGCCCCATCACCTACCCTGGTCTGTGCCACTCCATCTTCACCGCTGTTGTTGCCTTCTGGAGGTCCATTAAAGCAGAGGTCTGCTTTCTTCCAATGCCTGCTGCGTTTTTACTAACCCTTTGTACGGGATAAGTAGGAGTAGATAGCAAACCTTACTCCAGCTTGATGCCTGTTGTAACTTCATGAGCATATACCCAAAATAATACAGTGATAAATCATTCCTCGTGGTGTAAGCCTGCAGAGCTGTTCGGTGAATTCCACTTGCATCATCAGTAGGTTTTGGCAGGCAGCTCCCAGCTCTGCGCCCAGCCACGTACCGTATGATCTACTGCAAAAGGTAGACGGGCTGCAGCTGGGGAACCACCGCCCTGTGGTCTACACATGTGGTTTAAATGAGACCTTGCGTGTAGCCCCTCTCTTACTCAAGTGCCTTTCACCCATTGTTCTTAAATATATTTTCCCTTAGTTAATTAAGCAAAAGCTTTGCAAAAGAGAACTACAGCCCAGCAGTGCATAGCCACAGGGGGCCTGAGGCAATCTTCTACTAAAAAATTGGGGTAATTATGTAAAAAAGCACCTCCCCGGCGTCTAATCCAGCACATTCCTTAGTACTCTTGATATTCCAGAAGGTTAGTCCTCTGAGCCCAACGTGTTCAGTGCGAGGTCCTTAACACCTGGCTCTTCTCACTGGCTCCTCTTCTAGGCAGAAATAGGTATAGCACTTATCTCTGCGGGGAAAAAAAGAGCTGAGCAGCTGACCTGGGGGTGGGAATGATGGTTTTTGTCTTCTTTAGCTCTGAAAAGTGAAGTGGAATGATATTTGCAATTATATTTTATGTGGGTGTTGTTTTAATTTTGTCGTTCTAAAAAAAGACGAATGTAATAAAGAGTGTGGGCTTGCTTTCCCTTCAATTTTATTTCTTTTAATCTGTAAAACTATGTTTAGGCTAAAAGGAAAATTTCAGTATTGCAGCAAGATTTAATAAAGCATTAAAGTAAATTCTATATGTATTCTATGTTTAGAAACAAGTAATTAAAATAGTTTCGGTGCCTCAGCCAATTAAAAATATTTCTTTCGTCCGTTGCTGTAAGAAAAATCCACAGAAATAAGGAGCCTGACTATACTTGAGAAATTACAGGCAAAGCGACTTAAATGATCTTTTGATTAAATCCAAAGGGCTGACACTTGACATAGTAAAAATATCCTCCTTCTGACAAGCTTTTTTTACTTACAGTCATCTTGCTTGGAACAATAATAGTTTAAGTAATTACTCTGAATGAAGTGTGATTTTGAAGTTGACTGAATCAGAAACTTTTTTTCTGTTTTGCTTTCTCCAGTGAAATTTCATTCACTGTTGGCATTCATGACCTGCCCATGTGACAAAGTATTAATGTGAAACAGCTATTCTGTATTTTCTCTTATGCAATACATTATGCAATACAGAAGGCTATGCCATAATTTTGATGCATGTGATTTTATTCCATAACCTAGGTGCTTTTCAAAGCAAACTGTTCATCTCGGTTTTATTGCACATTACCAGGTTGCAGCTACAGTGGCATATAAGAACAGTGACAATCCAAATTTTTCTACCAAAATTTTGGTAGGAATTTTTTCCGTGACATTTCTTGAATCTAGGCTTCTGCCACAGTGTTCACTTTGTTTCTTAGTGCTGGAATTTAGTGAAACAAAGTGTTTCAAGACCACATGCTTGAGAAACGAGAGTATTTAACTCTCCAGATATTCTGTTTTGCTGTGGTTTTTCCCCCAGCAAATCAAATTTAATTGGAAACTTGTTCTAAAACCTTACATTGCTTTTATACTTTGATCTTTAGCAAGGTTTTGTATGTGCAAGTAGCTTTGGAGGATGGGTCGATTATGAAGTTGCAAACATCTCTAGGATCTATGGGCAGGTTTAAGTCTTCAGACTCTGTAGTAGGTGATCTATCAGATGATGCTGGAAGGTGGCTCCTGCCAAAACTTCTGAACTTCATGAGCTAGTCTCTCCATGACTAGTTTCTCCATGAGCAGGGACCATGGGAACTGAAAAAGAGCAAGAACTACAAGTCTTACAAGGCTCAAAATTAAACATCCTTCTTTGTGCTCTCCTGGCTTGCAGAGTTTGCTAGTTCTGCAGGAAGACAGGTCCACACCATGACCAAGAGACCCGGGCAAAGTATGAGCTCTAACTAAAGGACTAGTGAGAGAGGCAGCCAGACAGTAAAAGAAAGACTGAATTCTGAGATAATGAATTTATGTGACATTTCTCATTTATTGATTGAGAAAATGTCAACAACCTTGCACCATAAAACTGGAGTGTAGCATGTGCTTCTTCATCAGATTGAAACCTACATTTCCCTTTCACCCACCCGTCCACCCCCATCCTAGCTACTAGAATAGAAAGCATAACTTTTTCTTTCCTTTCTTTCACTGTTCTCTTGATCTACATTAACAAATGTATTCTAACCACATAAAAGTAAACCAGCAAGAGAACCAGAGAGAACCAATATATCGTTGTTTTGTTACCTGTGTTTTTTAATGACCGAAGTACAATTTTCAGTTACGTTAGTAACAATTTTTAGTCTAGAGCTCATTGTGGGCTGCATTGCTGGCTCCCTGTTGTTTGTATCTAATCAACTATTACATTTATTATTAGCATATCTATTTCTCTGTGTATGTTCTCCAAACATAATTCATTCAGATAAAGCCAAACAACAGAAACATGATAAAAGGACATTCAGAATAAGTCAAACACTGAATTATATCACAGATGAGACTTGGTAATTGTTCATGCACTATTTCAAATTCTATCAAGCCATAATGGCAGGTGCTGTGGCCAAATTCAATGTTACCCCTATTGGAGGCAGAGGAAAATCATTGCTTACTTCATTCTTTGTGCATTTTCATAGCTGTTCTTGCAATGTTTCTTTGCACTACAAGTTTGTGAAGTAGTCTAACAGTGAGTAAGTGTTGTGTAAGCGTGGATATTTGCTGAAATCAGCATCGTGTTCTTCCTTTTTCTGTGTCTTTAGTCACTGCTCAGGATGCCTCATTTATCTTTTTTCTCTCTTAGGCTTTAGGGAATTCTGCGCTTCACAGCGGTGTCATAACACTTCTAAAGCAAGCACAGAAGCAGGGGCACTGCTTTAATGAAGAGGAGCTGTTTGATGAAGGTGGGTGGAGGGGAGTGTGAAAAAGATGGTGATGCTGTGTTTGTGACTGAATCTCTTAGTGATGCCGTGCAGCAGTCAGCCTGCCCTGCTTGCTGTTTGCCGCTCACAAGCTGATGAAAATCAATCACTCTCACAGCAGGTCCAGTCCTGCTCCTCTCTACATCAAAGTACACAAATAAAATACTACTCGTTTCAGTCAAAGCAGGAGTAAGCTTACAGTCCAGCATAAAGAACTTCCTCATGTCCTTCAAAAGCACAGTCTGGGCCAGATGCAAAGCATTAGTCTCTTGCTGTGTCTATCCCGGCTCCAGTACTGGAAGGTGCTCGTCATTTCTGAAAGGTGTTGAGCATTTCTGGAGGATAATGAGAGCTCTCCATGGCCACTAATGGCAGGGAAAGCAAGAGCACTCAGCCCCTCATGGCAGGGCTCAACACCTTGCAGAATTGAGCCCCTAATAAGGCAAGAGTCCTAATGAAAAAAGAAACGTGATCATTTGGCCAAAGGGAGCAATATAAATCTGGAGTAACATCCTCGGATCACTTCTCTCCTTGCAAAATACTTAGCGCGAGGAGTGATTGGCATGTTGTGCACATTACAGAGCTGTCCTCTTGCGGACTCAGTCAGCTGGCTCTTCTTGCCCTCCGTGGAGACCAGGAGCGAAGGCACAAAGCTGAAACATAACACGTCCTGGCAATCCGCAGTGGATGCATGGCCTGCCATAGTAGTTTGTCACTAGTGAAAGTGTTTATTGATGATACAAGCATGCTGGTATTAAAAGTGACTTAAAACAAAGCTCCTTACCTGAATGACTTCTGCTACACACGTGCAAAGTTTTCACACTCATGTAGTCTCAGTGGTGTAATTCCAGTCTAATGAAAAAATATCCTGTGTAAACAAGCTCTTGCGGACCATTGCCAGATGACACAGGTCAGAGCAGCTCTCATGTTGCTCAAATCTGTGTCCAAGGCAGAGAATCAGGGAGCTGTAGCTGCCTCACAGATAGCACTAGATCTTTTGCTGCGCTTGATCTTAAGTGAAACGTTCCAGGGAATCTACTTCATGTTTATCAGAGATCTCGGGAGACTGGTGAGTGTCTTAAAAGCTCCAGATGAGAAGGGAGAAGAGATCTGTGTGGATTTAAAAACTAAAAACCAAAAAAGCTCTCAGTTTCCTATGTATCCGTGTGATACTACCTAACTGCAGACAACACAGGAACTCACCCAGTAGCCTCAAGTAAAGCAGAATAGAAGTTCATAGTTCAACCACCTTTGAGACGTGACAAAAATAATTTTAGAAGCATTTAGAAGCATTTGGATAGGGCTTTGAGCAAGCTAGTTTAGTAGAAGGTGTCCCTTCCAGCTCTAACCATTCTATGATTCTATGACATACATATATGACACTTCTATTTTGATGTCCTTCTCTGAGAAACAGCTTGCCCAATTAATCTACTTTTGATACCAGCACCATGGTTCTGGCTGTTTAAGTCCTGAAAGATCAGTCTTTTAAAATATTTCTGCTTCATATTCTTGTTCTCTGAAAACAACTTCCTCTTCTTATATATCCCTCCACAAACTATTAACTCGAAAGCAAAGACGTTGCCCTGTGGGGACACAAGCAACATCAGACTAAAGACCAGACTATGAAGTATAGCAGGAGCGATGTCTCTCTGCTCAGGACACTTCTCAACTGCCTTCGGTAGATAGGACAAAGCCTCGGGAAACAGATGTGTTTAGAACCAGCCACGGCTTCAAAACTTTCAGCTACACAGAGATTAAGTAGACACACTGTCCACACCAACACCAGTAAAAAGAGCAAATTTTTTAAACTTTTTGGTGAGTCAAACTCATTTCCTGTAGTTCGCTCCACCCTCTTTGGGATGCAGTGCTTAACAATTCCTGCTGCCTGCAACCTGAACCGTGAGCTGTTTTCTCACAGCACCTTGTACCCCCGTCAGTAGCCTCTCCACTGTGGCTGGAGACGGGCACACAAATGTGCATTGTCAGGACCCAAATCTGCAAACACTTCAGCCGGGAAACAGTGCTTAGTCCTGTGAACAGTCCCATTGACATTTTACATTGCACACAGCAGTAAGTGTCTGAAGGATCAGGCGCTTAGTGATTATGCGATTACAGGTACAGCAGTTAAGATTCAAAACAATGCAGGTCATGGAAATGCAAATAATTTTGGTCTCTCCTAAAGCACTAAAAATCCCCAAATCAAACATCAGTACCTAAAATTAGATCCACAATCAAATGACAGAGATTACACAACATTCATTACAAGGTTTGCCAGGATTTTCAAGCAGAAAAGACGCAGAAGGAAATATAGATTCACTCATTATGACTTCTAATATCACAGTGAGTAAATTACTTTTTAAAAACATCTTGTGTTACAGGGAATATATAATCTCAGGGGAACCAAACAGTCTCTGAGCAGTTTACGCTTTTGGCAGCAGCCCAGGATACCATGAGGCACAAATCACACAAATGTCTGAGTTTGTGTAAATTCTATGCACAACATCTGCACAAGCTTTCTTCCTAACTGTAAAAAAATCCTAGCTGATGCTTTATATCTTTGCCCAAAATTCAAACATCATATATGTTATTAGACACATCAGATAAATTATGGTTATTCCTTGAATCTAAATCTTTTGTGTCCCTGCACTGTACCAGATATGCAACAACACGTATGATAGATCATGTATTTACAGTCAATTACAACATAAAACCAACAAAAAGGAAGATGATTACAATGTTATGATGATTTCTTCTTTATGAAGTCATTATCTACCTCCTTACAGGGCCTGGAGTTCTGTTAATATTTAGGTATTATTACCATGCAGTTATTATCAAGGACTAGAAATGTGATTAGTTGGGCATTATAACAGTCTGTATATATTCAAAGCATTAAACCCCAGAGAGAGTTAATATAATAAGGAAAGTAACATTAGAACTACTAGGGTGAACTGTGGAATGGAAAAATGGAAAAGTTTGAATATATTTGAGTGTGGAATAATTTCCCAATGAGACACAGCTGATACTGCATTACTTGACATAGTTTCAGTGACGATCCCAAAAGAGCATTCCAAATCTACTGAGTTAAAACCTGTAAGATCAGAGACATATTAGAACATGAAACTGGTTACTTGCGCAAACTGCTATAAAAAGTCCATCACCCTGATACTGAGAGTAATGAGTTCATCGTTGTCAAGTGAATGGTATAGTTGGAAATATTTGGTCGAGGAAAAAGCCCACGCTGGTTTACATCTCTTAATTTTCACACCCTGAATATGGACACTTTCTTGGTCATCCACCCCTCCTGTTTCAAAACCAAGACCTACACCCTCTTCAGTGCCTGTAAAACTGGTAACACCTGTACACCATGCCAGCGTATTAAGCTGTTCATATCATTTTATCAATGCTGTTGAGATCTGTGTACAGGAGAAAGAAGTAACCACCACTGTGGTGTGGTTTCTGACCTGCTTGTTAGCAGCTCAGCTAACTTGGCTGGCTGGTTCGGACTTCTTAAAAATGCAAGCTGACAACATGTTCTAAATGTTAGACTAAGCAATTTCAGAGTGCATATTTAGCTTACTGTCTTGAATGCTTTTTCTTTCAAGTTTCTTTGGTAAGAATTAAATAGTTTGCCTTAAAAAAGCTGATCATAGACAGCATTTATCTAAACCTGCAGTACACAATGCAGGCTCTACTTGTGCAGCGGATGCTCTTGGTCTGGACACATGTTATTGGGAATGTGAGAATCCTAACATAATCCTGACTACTTGTTGTTTGAGTCTCCTTAAGCCCTCCCAAAGTAAGCCAAAAATTATATATGGGAAATCAAACTAAGACATCTTGTTAAATCCTCTGTTAACACTCAGAACTTTCCTCTGTGGACTTTGAGAACATTATACTTGCTCAGGATCTGTGGATGTCCCATATCCCTAAATACTTCCCTCCAAAGGGACTTCTGTACATCCAGGATTTTGGAAGGACCTACACAAAGCCCTTCAGAGCGGCGTTCAGTGTTCCAGGTGCTATAGCAAGACATGTGTAGGAAGTTCAAATGCATCTGCCCGAGAAAAAAGTAGGAGAAAGGCAGCTCACATTTCTGGGGCATTGTGAATTCAAGAGGAGGATGAAATACTGAGGCNAAAGGGTTTGTATTTTTTTCTGTTTAGAGAATGTGGTTTTCATAATATGAATAAACATCACCACTGACACTACACAGTGGATGAGATCTCTGTCAGAAGGACCACTGCACATTTTCATGATGTCATGAGAAAGGAACAAGGAGAACTTAGCTGAGTCCAAGTAACCCACATTTCCTCCAGCAGTGTCAGTTTTTAGCTTCTTTTAGTCTAAAAAGCTCTGAGTTTTTGTTCTTCACACTTACCAGCATGAAGTTGTCCCGATAACCCATTCAACCGCATCCCTTCTCTGTGGTCCTCAAGCAGCTCACATCTTATTCAGGTTGTTGAGACACCCAGTGCTTCTGTCTTAGCCATCTATGGATTGTTTTCCTCTCTGAATCCCAGATTGCACAATGGGTATGATTGCCGCTTACCTCATGTTTGTTATAAAACCTGTGACAGCATTTTTCCCTTGCTGCTCTACAAGAGGAAATAGCATTTTATTTGAAATGCTGTGCTGAGTGTCAACACAAGAGGTGTTTTCAAAGAGCTGAGAAGTATGCTGTCAGGAAAATGTTTCCAGGCCTACCTTCCCTCCCACATCCCACTGTGTTGAAATAATCAAATGCTATACCACTTGTACTTGGGAAGAGGATGACTAACAGCAGCTAATTACTGCTCAATCTGTTGCCCTCAGCACCTATTGGTCTGAATCACACCTGCTGGGATGGAGGGGGACAGTTTGCAGTGTGGTGCTCTGGAGGCAACTTAATTTTCAGGGTCTCCTTTGGGAAACAGCAACTGGGACAAGGACTGTGATATTAAGATCCTATCTCAGAGGCTGCTACCACCATACCTGACTCAGCAGATGGCCTGAACACCCTGTCTCTGAGGCTCTCCGGGTCAGCCCTGTCCTGCTGGGGGCCCTGGACCTGCCCATGTCGTACTGCATGGAAAGGAGGTGGTGGTTACTAATTTCTTCCTGCTCCATCCCTCTGCAGCAGAGACTGAACCTAGCTCAGTGGTACCAGATATTAGTTTCTGCTTTCCTCACAGTTTGCTGCTGCAGTAGCAAAGAGTTGGCAGAGGGCCTTCTGTATCATATTTGATCTGTTGACACTTGCAGCAGTGCTGGACTCTAACACTGTAGGAGTTTCCGTCTGGAGAAATATGGTAGCCCTTCCTGCCTCCCCATTCCACTCCCTACGGAAAACCTCCCTCTTGTTTTCCCAAATTCTGGGCCAAATAAAATATACCAAAATAACACTGGAGACAGAGAAGGAATCTCTTGCCTCAAACTTGGCCTCGGAGCAATACGTGCAACCATTACTTGTCTCAGGAGTGAAGTCACGCGGGTGGAATCCAGGCAGGGTTTCATCAGCAGGGACTGCAGGTTTGCCCTGGATCCTATGCACAGATATCCCCCTTGTTTGTGGTGGCCAGAATGACCACTTTTGTCTGTTTTCGTGCTAGGTTGAGTTCACGAGAGTCCAGGCATTATACTCTTGAGCTGGCTAACTTAAAACTTTCTAGGAAGGAAAGGGTCAGAAGGTCTTGAACTGTGGTGGTGTAGCTGCCTGCTGGCCAATGTGCTGTGACTTTTCACCAGTGCATGGAGAAGAGGCAGGAAAGCAATATTTTTATCAGAGTTGTTAGAGATCCTGCCTCACTTTAAAGCTTTTTGTTACTTCAGGGATGTTTTCCTGAGTAATCACGTAATTCTGCTGCCCTTGTATAATGTATTCAACACCTGACATGTGAGCCAGAGGGTGGCTTTCTATAGCATAACCCACGCCCTACAAAGCAACCATTATTACAGGCTCGATGCAGAGCACAGCTCTTTTATAGGAAGCCTCTTGCATGTGGGGCAGCAAGGCCCTGCACAGAGATACCACAGAGCATCCTTTCTTACAGTTCCTCAGTGTCATTCCAGGCTTGAGCCATTACATCATCTCACCATCAAAGAAACTGGGATTTGGCCCAGAGCTGATGATGAAGTATAGTACTGTTCTTTACTTAGAAGTAAGATAAGCATTATTATCAAGCTTCTGTCATCGCTGTCTCACTTGGGGCACCTTTAATGCGTCATACTTCTGCACAGTTAGATTAATGGTGTAGTCTCTTTAAGACAGACAGAGAGGGGGTCTCTAAAATGCAGCTTCTCTGTCTGTTTCTGCCAAGATGTGAAAAGCATATTACTAAGTAAAACCCTGTTTAATTTACTCAATCTTATATGGATTTTCATCCCTGTGTGCAATCAGTGTCAAGACAGTGTGGCTGGTGATAATGAGTAGCCATGTACTGCATGCTCTAACTTCAGCTCTTTTTAGGGAGTTTTAATCTCTTCTCGATTTCCATCTGCCTCCTGTTCTGACAAAGGCCATGTGGCTTTTCAGAGCTCCCTATGCACTGGTTAGGTGGGATGCGAGCATTTGAAGTAGCTCTGTTCTTCTGAGGAAATTTCCATTGTAGGTATAGGTTAAGAATGGGGTTACTGACTGGTAGGATACGTGGCAGGATACTGACACTTCTAGGATACGTGAACTTCACGGCCAAAAGAGATCATCACTAGTCTGTAGAACGACACCTGTTCTTTCACTCACATATGATAAGCCTAACTGGTTGAACCACATTGAAATCGTAGAGGTGTTCAGTATCTAAACAAAGTCCTGAGGATGCCCTTCTGCAATTTGTCTCCAACCCTCCAGGGGTGTTGTCAAGTCAGCTAGTACAGGCAGCAACCTAATTTATACCAGGTGAAGTGCTCAGCCTCCATTTTCTCCTCCTTTCTCTTGCGTTCCTCTCCTCACCTGGTACTGGTCTACTCTTTTCAGTAGATACAAATTGCTTGTAAAAATGTATATATCAAGTTCATTATCTTAGAAAGAAGTTCTCCTAATGGTCTAAGAGCCTCTCAGTGGCAGCATTATTTGGCAGATGCCCAGGAATGAACTTCATGTCGCTAGCTGGGCTTTCACACTTGACTAGTGGGCTCTCACCTTTATATGGAAACACTTAAGTGCTGGTCGTGAGATCCTTACTCATGGATCTATCAGTTACAACAACCACCTCTAGACCACAAAAATTCATAAAGTGTGCTCTGGGTATCTACAGAGACTTCAAGGTAACAATGCATGGATGTTCATAGGGTCATTGGTTAAGCAACAGGAAGAATAATGTTTTAAAATATCAAATAATAAAATGTGCAGGGAATTCAGCAGTAGTCCACCTTTCCTGCTACACAAGTCCTCCTTCTCTTAGCTAACTTCCTCCTATGTGAACTCCAGTTTTCCTCGACTAATTCCTGACAAACAGCCTTGCTCTGGCTTTTCTATCCTATGCCCCACATTCTTTGGATTTTTCCTATAGATGTTATGGCTGAGATTTTTCACTTTTTTCTTTTATCACATTCCCTTGCTCTTGCACCCAGCTCCTCCTGGTTAACTGGTTCTCCACCTCTGTCTGCCTTTCCATCCTGCCATTCCACCTTGGGTGTCATCGGCACCTGTCCTCTCCTCTCAGCCTGCAAAGCCTCCGTCAGTGGAGACCTTTAAGAGCAGGTTAGACACATACTTACCAGAAATAGCATAAGTACAGTTCATTCTGCCTTCGGGCAGGAAACCAATTAAAGGGCTTACCGAGGCCCCTTCCAGACCTTCATCTTTCTGATTCTATTATCCTTTGCATTAGTGGGAGAGCAGTAATGGAGCCACGCTTCTTGGCACAAATGTTTTTGAGTGATTGTTATCTTGGACTCTTGGGCTTGCAGCTGGAGCTCCCCTTTTGGCTGTCTGCAGGGTAGCACAGGCTGCAGCGAGCCCAGGGCTCAGGCTTGCCATTTCAGCTTCGGTGATGACTTAAACATCCGAGCTTCTTCCCTCCATAAAGTTATCTAATTAATTCCATTTTCAGTCATTCTCTGTTTCCCAAGTACGACGACCGTAGATACCTCTTAGTATAATAGGGGTCTTTCCTTTCAACTTCCCTGTTAGTCATCAGCTATTCCCTCCCACTTTCATTTTAGATCTTTTGAGGCAAAATTCACTCTTGTGCACTAAAACCGTGCAACCCTCAGCAGAGATCAGTTGGACTGCAGACATGTAACTGAGAAGAGTTTCATTCTTTTTGTTGTGTTGCATGTTGTTGTGTTTTGGTTTTTTTTTCCTCATTGCCATTCTGATTATATTCGTCTTTTCTGGTAATTTTGCAGGTAAAGTAGGCAGCATACAACACTCCACAGTACATCCTGCAACCGTTTTGAGTATAACTAGTCTTCCGGTCGGCAGCCAAATGTGCTGTCAGGTGTGCAGGCAGGATATGCCACTTAAGGAATCCAGCCCTTCCAAAATTATTAATTTTCTCTTGTATTAAATTCCTTGGTAAATAGATTTATAAAGAGTAAAAAAACCTGCTTTACCACATGTAAAAACATTCCAGAATGAATACCCCATTATACCCATCCAGCTGCAAATTGCTGTTATCTGTCCAGAACAATTAGCCTATTATACATCCTCTCAAAACCTGATACCAGTCCATCATCTTGGAGCCCCAAGTATAAAGCCATCCATTAACTTCCTTATACTTTGGATCAACCCGCAAAAACAGCTTAGTGTTCCAGCATCCCTCGCAATAGGGTTGCTCATTATCAGCTATCAGCTTTTGTGCTAACAGTTCCACGCTGAGTACGGAAAAGAAGCCAAAGGGTTTGCCTGCGGTTTTCTATTATTTTAAGCGCTCTGGACTGAACTTACATCAATATTGTCATTGGTGTACTTAAAATAATAGTAAAAAGAATAGATGACTGGAAAAAGGTGAGGTGGTTTGGGGAGGAGAAGGAAATGCCGATGCTGCTGGAAAAATATTTCTTCTAAAAAAACCCCCAGTGTTTCAGTGAGGCAGATTTTACAACAAGTGCCACTGATTTCTATGGAGTTGCTCTTAAATTGTACTGAAAGAACTGAGGAGAGAGTAGAAATTTTAAAGAGGTAGAAAACAGTTAAAGTATATAAAAAATTCAAAATGGATCTTTGAAACCATCGGGAGAAGTTTTCAGAACTCTGGTACAGACAGGCCAAAGCTCAAGAGGCTTTCAGGCTTGTGTAACCCTCTGAAGTAAATCCATGCAGCTCACTGGGCAGAGAACTCCCAAAAGGCATTTTCAAAACCAAAAGTCTGATTGTCGTATAGTTTCCTTGGAAAATTAGGTTGTTCCTGTTCTGTTGGCCAGCCTTTATTCACCTTTAAAGTACAACATGATGTGTATTTGTGGGCCATAGCCATTTCTTTTATTTTTGCCTATTCCTTGTAAGTACTTCTGGCTAGCCTTTAGTCTGAGAGGGAGTTTGTAAGTGTAAAATATTATCTTTTTTTTTTAGTTGTTCTCTGTTTTGTTTCCTGACGTTCCTTTTCTGTAGTCCAGTTTTCTAATTGTGTTTATTACCCATTGGGTCTGTGATATACTAGAATACAGGAGAACCTCAGCTAGACAGATACATTTAGGTAGGGACAAAAAACCCCTGACAATAAAACCTTGTGATGTGAATGGAATTTTCTTTTTCTCTCTATCGCTTCTGAAGAAAAGCTAATTGTTGTCACACCCTGCTCCACACACGAGACATCACGCAGCAGGCTGCCCATACCAATGAAGATGCTCCTCCGCCTCCCAGTGCTGCTGGTAGCACCATCCCTCTCTGAGCATGAAGTCTTCCTTCATGTCTGCTTTAGGGCTACTGAAAAGTGAATGGCGACTTTCTTTTTTAGGTAGGGGCTGGCAGGAGGACAGACTGTCCTTCTCCCCCTGCTGCTGCTCATAGCAGGGCACGCTGGCCTTCTAAGAAGCTGGCAGAAGCAGCTGGTCCAGCTCTGGAAGGAAAAATGCACTGGTGCTGGGAACTCGCCCGAGGACACGGGTCCCAGATGAGAGGTGCAAATAGGGAGGAGTAGATGCCATGCTCGGGTAGGGGATGGGCACAGAGACCCGTCCAACAGTCCAACACAAAGGCAGACCTTCCCTTAGGGTATCCAACAGGCACTTCTGCCTGGGCAGAAGCACAGCAGAGTTTTTTTCCTATTTGACGGGTTGACTTGTTCCTTTCCTTTGATTATTAGGGGGAAAAAAGCTTAAATTGAGACGCTTTCAGGCGAGTGTCCATGGTGTTCATTACCATAAGTTGGCAGGAGGCAAGACTGTCCTGTGATGGTGAAGAGCGGGAACTTTCCTCTATCAGCATCACTCCATCCAACCTGCTTGTAAAGCTATTCCGCTTTCTTCCCTCCCTTTCCTCCTTCCTGACTGAGGGATGCACGCTGACAGCAGCCCTCAGTAATGAGGGAAAACATCTGGTGATGGTTCAAATCAGGGAGCAGGTAGTGAAGGCTGAGAGCCTCTGCCTGCAGGCGACTAGGATAAAATACCAGTTTCTAAAGATGCTGTTTTCACTCAGATGGCGGGTGCTGTCTGACAGGAAAAATTTCTAGATCAGTTTTCAAGGAAGAACTGATCCTGAAACAGTAATTCTACTATAAAGAGAGGGAAAAAAAAAAAGTGAGTCAGGATGAAGTTTGATAGTTATAAATTGTGGGTTTTGGAAGTCCTGTTTCAGGCATGTATAGGCAAGGTGGTTACCTTCTCATGCTAGCTCATAATCGCTTTGCGCTTGCTATGGATTATATACTGGGAAAGACTATGGTTCTCCTTTGCCTGTTTAGGTCATGGTGACCTTGTAACTCCTACACGATGGGCAGTCACAGATGCCTGATGTAATCAGGTATCACGGTCAGCATTTCCACAAGCCTGGTGATGTTTGTGAGAAATGTTTTTGTTATCATATTTCTTGGCTTCCACAGTCCACGCTTTTTTTTGTAAAAAATATAACAAAACAAGACAAGCCACACTTCATATTAGCTAATGGGCATATAAAAACCCAAAACTATTTTCCTTTGGGAGCAATTTTTTTCTAGCATAATGATAGATTTCACTAGGAAAAAATTCTGTTTATTCCAAAATAAACTGTTAACATTCTAAGCCATTTCTGTGTGTTTCTATCTATTCTGTCAGTCCTGCAGAAATAAAACCTAATCAGAACTATTTTTAGAACACAAGTGAATAATAATATTAGACAGTACTGATCTCTGAGACAATTTGAGACTCCCAGTCGGGTTTCTGCTAGAGAAGTGTATCATAAAAAGCACCATCACAAATTTGCCCCTTTGTTACAGAGGCTGCTAGGCAGATCAAGGACTTAGAGGGCCTGCCATTTGAAGTCTCTTCAGTTTGAAGTTGTACTGTCAGGGATCAGTACGGAGAAGGCTTTTGTTCTGCTGCTGGAGTAAGTGTTTGTAGATGAAAGGAAAACGCCTGCGCCTGGGCCGTCAACCTGACACTTTTCATAACATGAAATTCACTTAGAACTAAGCATGGGATGGTGGATTGAAAAATAAGGTATATTTATTTTTCCTTTGCTTACAGCCTAGAGGAGTATCCCAATCACTTTTTTAAGGAATGCTGATACAAAATTAACCTACTGGAATGGAGGATTTACAGCATAAAGAGCAAACATTTGAAATTGCAGAAGCATGGTGGCAAAGTGAAAAGTTCTGAGGCTACGTTATAGCCACTGGGAATGTTTCCATTACCTTCAGCGTGTTTCAATCAAGTCCTTAAAACTTCTGGAGCACAGGTATTTGGTCACCTGTCACTAAGATCCATGTCACAGAACCATCACTCCAGTAGACTTTAACATGAACATAGGCATGGAACATAGGTTATCTCTTATTCCTTGAGCAACCTCTTCAGATCCCAGAGGAAATACACTGGGTAAGACAGCAGAAAGGGGCAATTTTTTTAAAGCCACTGAGATTATTTTAGTTTTTTAATGTCTTTGACACCTTTTACTTATGCGATAGAAAATCCTTTTTAAGTGCACTTCCTTTTGTAACACTGAAAAATTGAGTATGAAAAGAGGAGAAAGGGTGCCTCGCTGTAAGCCTACAGTTTATGTTGTTAGATTCTCAGCACTCCTGGCCTTCTCACTTTACCCATCATCCAGAGACCACATATACTCCTGCCGAGGAGTGACTGCCTTCATGCTCTATCCTCTGTCCAAAGATCTCCAAGCACCTAATGAAATTCACCACCTGATTATTTACTGTATAGGCAAAGAGCGTTTTGCTCATCATTGTAATTCAGCCACCTCTGGGATGAAAGGCAGTGTTTTAGGCAGAGAGCATGTATTACCTGAGACATCTAAGCACAAAGTACGGAATATCATGTTCTTAATAAAACTAAGAGGGAACTTTAGACAGAAATTAATTACCCATCAAGGATGTTATCACAAAGAAGGTGATACAGGATTTTAACTGACACAATTATTTAAGTTCTTGGTTTTACTTCTAAGCTGAAAGCCACCACCATCACTCTACCTGCTAAATAACGTATTGGAGATTGGCTCAGAAGAAAGTACTACCAGCACTGTTTTCTAATATTTTTTAGGAGAAGATGGACTATCCCTGTCTGCATTTTGAGTACCTCGTAAGAAGAATTTGTGCCTGGAGAAACAGACATAATAAATGAGCATATGGATGTAATCCCAATGGTAAGTGTCTGACACAAGGTCTCTGCTTTCTGCCAGAGGATCTGAGTCAGCTATGGGTCCCTGGGAAGCAAGGCTGGTATCAATAGCAGCACCTTTTTTGCCTCTCTTCTACCTTGGCAGAGTCCTGCCTCATGGCTCAACCAGGAGGGACTCACTGTCACTCGGAAATCCCAATACTTTAATTCATGCATATGCAGGGAAGAGTGAATCTTGCTCCTGTTGCTTTATTTCAGTGTGATTTAGTGGGTGCAGCAGAAAGTGGATACTCACCGGAGTAGATTCTGGCATCATTTGTACTAGTGTTAATTTGAAGTAAATTTCTGACATCAAGTGATCTACTCCAAATATACCGTGGTATTAATGAGAACAAACCATGACTCTAAAGTACTAAATTTACTGTTGCTGCCTGCATGACTGTCAACACTTTAAGAAGTGTTTCAAAACATTTACCATCCCAAAAGACTAATTTAGCAACAGCTCACCCTTACAAATTGAAAGTTAATTTCTGATGGGTTACACAGTAGAATGCTGTTGGTGTTCTCCAGTTGTTTTTTCCATTCATTCGTTTCCTTTACCTGCAGCCTGGTCTTCAGTGGCAACAGCAAATGAATGACTTCAAGATGGGAGAAAACAATTGCCTGTAACTTCCATAATCATTGAAGATGCCTTGGACCTTTTAAAGAGATGAGTAAGTAGCTTGCTGTAGCCTGGCTGTAGTAGCCAGGTCTCAGGTTCAAGCACAGAATAATGTGGGTGACCACACACAGCCTTGGCTTCCCTGTTCACACAGGGCTTGGCTGGGCAGGTTGAAGAGCAGATGGGTCATTTGGTCACATTAGTCATTCAGCTAAAGCTCAGCACTTTGTTTAATGCTTTGCTGCTTTAAGATTGGAGTGGCCAGCACTCTGCAGATTTGAACCTGTTCTTCTGACCACATCAAAGAGATCTGGATACTGGGGCAGATTTGGATCTCCCACCAGTTTTAACTGGTATAAACTATGTGATAACTGGTATGAACTATGTGTAATAACTATGTTACTTAAGATCTCCAAGCACCTAGTATGAGCACCAAGTGAGTTAGCCTCTAGTGAAAGAGCAGAAAAGCCCACAATACTTTGAAACCAGTACATCATATATTAATTGAAATATTATAAAAGTGATCCGAAACCCAGAATTTGTACAAAATCTGTGGCCAATGTTGTATGTTAAGCATCAGTCATTATACAAGCTGATACTGAGCATAGCACAATGATCATATTAAGGAGCCACTGTAACAAAAGTACTTATATTAGGAAGGATTTATAACTTCATTTCCCAGTGGTAATCAGAAACAGTCCTGCAGAAATAAATGCAGTTACACTAGTGTAAAAGCCCAGAATTCAGACTACAGGGCAAAAAGAAGATCATGTGTTGTTTAGTGGATCCCTGCAATCTATTTTTTTTGCCGTATTCCCTCATCTCACAAGCACATCTGGTGTTTTAGGAACATTGTATTCAACAGTGGTAAAAGGACGCTGGGGCCAAGAATAACAAATGAAAAATGAAAACACTGGGGCCTAATGCTGATCTCATATGGGTGTAAATCAGAGGGATTCCAGCAAAGCCTTTGGAACTACACCAGTGACATACTTGTGTCTGATTCAGAATCAAAACTGTAGAGACCAGTAATTTTCATCCAGTAAGACTCACTGTCGGGCCTGAAATTCTCCCATTCCACTGGGAAATTTTACTGCAAACGGTCTTTAAAAGAGCTTCTCACAAATATCACAAATGCTGAGGAAGTGACAAAGCTAAAGCAAAAGCGCTTTAGTAGCTCTTGTGTCCGCACCATATATCATAAAATACCCATCAAACCAGATTAAGCACAAGTTTTTGGTTTGCAATTTGCAGCACAAAAAGGGAGTTTGACAGCAAATAAATACATATTTTGCACGTAGTTACTGGGTTGCTCTTAAACCCTTTAAAGACAGAGAAAGTCTCTCTACTGACTGGATGGTGGGTTGTCCTCATGAACAGGACCTGCTGAATAATACACATTACAGCACTTTGTATTTCTGGTCTTGACCTGAGGCACTGCCATAACCACAGCACTTGTAACGCTTGGCAATTTAACTAAATAGACTGTCTTTAAAGTGTGAACAGATCTCAGCTGCTTGTTGACAAAATTGTTTGAAGACACCAGACATTAAAACCTCTTAGTCTTCATTTTTTGTAGGGAGATCTTAGCAGGGAGGAACAATATATCCATAAAAGTCTGTGCGGAAACCATTTTTGAGCCTGAAAATTCTGTTTTTCCCTTGGAACCCCACAGCAAGAAAGCAAAAGTACATTCAAGACACAGAACTAATAACTGCATTACATTCCCTAATCCCACCTTCCACCATAAAATTCAATTGTTTTGTCCTGTTGCTGTACACTTCTCAGAGATAAATCACATCAAATTTGAACCATCATAAAAACGTGGGTCTTCCTTTTTCTGGAGACATGATGCCCAAACCTCAGTAAATTTTGTATGATTGTCAGGTGCTGCTGTTTTAATTCCATCCCATTGTACTCATATTTTTACCTCCTTAAATAACTTCCCTCCTCCCCCTCCCCTGCTGTCTCCCTTCAGGGCTGCTGTAAAGCTAACTGCAGACAAGAGGACTTTCTGTGGATTTAAAGGGGCTTTGTAGGAGGTACTGACTTTAGCTATCCCCTGCATGCTTGGCTTTTAAAACACTTCTTTGCAAATTATGTCTTTCACTGTCTTGCAGTCCTCAATTGACGACTTGAAGTTGTCAAGCTTGAGTTGTCTGCAGTTCATCAATACCGGGGGACAAAGCAGCCCACTGAGAATGGTGCTCCAGGTCCTGCCATGCAAAATCTCTCCCTACTTTTCTCCGCTGTCCTTTAGGTGAGGATGCCCTTTTAATGCCCACTTTGCCAGAAGTCAGTATGCTGCTTGCTTTGTAAACAGAGGAATAACCTACTCAGGCTTGCCCCTTGTTTGACTTTGTATTCAATGATCATCAAGCCAAACAGCAGCTAGAATGCCTGACCTTAGAGACTGAAGTTCAGTAAGAAACACTCAGATCTTGAGTTGAAGGGTTTCATATTACTGACTCCTGTGTCTTCCATTGATTAGACGTTTTACAACTGATAGGGGGTTTCAAGGTTTATTTGGAAACTTTGTCAGGAGGGGAGAGATGGGGGAAGGGAGAGAGTAAGCGAGGCTGAGGGTTTCTTTTATATTTAGTGAGTGGCATTAAGATGGGAATAAACAAAGGTGGCAGAAGGGAATGCCATTAACATACCATTTCCAGACCTACCCCTAGGCTTATCGTTTGTCCGGTTCTCTGCAGCAGTAGGTGGGGAGATGGAGGCAGACACTGGAAGGCAGAAGGGTACGAGAGAGGGAATTTGGGAGCTGTTCATCGTAGAGGATTTGTTCACTTTCTGTAAAATATATTCAGCTCCAGCTGAAGCAAATGGGAGTGATCTGAATATTATGAATTAGTCTGCATGAATAATCCACGCTTGTGTTTGAGCTTCAAATTCTAGGTCCTTGCGAAAATGCTATACAGGTTGAGTGCCACGTAGGGAACTCTGCAGCATTTGTTCACAGCATGCAAAACGTGCCCATGGCAAGATCTGCTGCTTGGGTCGGACTCAGGAAAGACTCAGTTCAAGCAGAGAGGAACACCATGAAAACTACCAATGCAGAAAGAGGCAAGAAGGGGAGATCCTTATTTTGCCCGGTTCCCAAGGGCTAGATTCAGACGAGACTTCCAGAAGAAAAGCAAAGGAGCACGAAAGAGGGAGTCTTAATTGGATGAGCTTTCCAAGCTTTACCCTGGAAAATGGCTTTCAAAGCTGCCAGGCACAGCAAGACTGGGAAGCACTGCTGAGACCAAAATCAGGTATGGACCAAGGCCGTAAGCACTAAAGTCGGTAGAAATACCCACAGTGAAATTTAGATAGCAGCAAGTTTTAGAAGTGTCACGGAAGATGGTTTGGTAATCGCTGGAGGACTCGGGGGTGGGGTGGGGGGGAAGTATGTATTATGACTGTCTAAAGGACCGTGCAATGTTAGACACGATCATGTAACGGGGGGTGTGCCTGTGTGTGTGGGCGTGCGTGTGCATGCCTCCTGACCCACTGGTGTTGAAAAAGCTTCAAGTATCAGTCTGTCTTGAACTAATGAGACGAAAAGAGAGCATGAAGCAACCTGTAATTTCTGTAGGCTGTGGCTAAGCTGTTAAAGAGTGGGGGTGTGTACTGGTATGCACATAACCCTTTTCTAACCTCTCACACCTTCCAGTGTAGAAGATAAGGATTGACATCGGAGTTATTTGTCCACTTGAGCTCTCAAAGAGCTCAAGGAAGTGCCAGTCAGGCTGTAGTCTGACTGAGCTCCCTGGTTCTTGACGGATACCTTTTCCTGCCAGGCCTGTGGTTAATTAATGTTCTTACTCTACCTTTCTAGTGCAGATGTTTGA
The DNA here is from genome assembly GCA_013400135.1 of Rhinoptilus africanus. NCBI lineage: Eukaryota > Metazoa > Chordata > Aves > Charadriiformes > Glareolidae > Rhinoptilus > Rhinoptilus africanus. The sequence continues at coordinate 784,443 of VXBO01014151.1, forward strand.
CTAAGGAAGACAAAATCCAAAAATCTAGCAACCAGGAAAGAGCATTCAGGCTTCAGAAACTATTCTCCAAATGCAACATGGTTTCATCACTCCAAATCCTTCCTTTGAGAGCCAAAGCAAATCTGGGCTGCTAGGGTTTCTGGGAATTATCAGTAGCTGGTCACATGAGCTTCAGCTGGTGCTCAGGACTCCCTACAGCCTGATCCACCTTTACTCTATTCTCACTCTGACTGTGGCTAACCACAGCATTTTAAAAAGCTGAAGAGTGCTAAAATAATCTTTCTTGTCTAGCATCTGTCCTGGCCTTCTAGTGGGAAGTATTGTTTTTTTTCTCAAGGACAGACAGAAAACTTGCACTTAGTCAGACCCCCCCAAAAATTACAGTCTGTGCTCCAGACTCCCATTATCAATCCAAATATACAGAAGATTATTTCTCCATTATTTCTCCCACTTGCACCCCTATGACTGTTTTCACCTGTGCTAATGCAGACTGCCAACAGTTCAAAACTCTCCAATAATTCAACAAGAAACAGTTCAGAGAGCAACAAGAGCACCCAGAGATCTATGAAATATAACCTATGAGGAAACAGCAAAGGAATTTTTGTTTTCTTAAATATAGAAAAGAGAAGACTGAACAGAGACATGATAACAGTCCTCAAAAATGTAAACGACTGCAACAACGAGGAAGGAAATAATCTCTTCTCTCCCACGTGGAAAGGATAAGAATAACAGGCTAAAATTGCAGCAGGGACATTTTTTGATTGGATATTAGCAAAACCATTTCTAGCTGTTAGGGTGGTGTTACTGAAGCACTGGCATAGTCTGCCTTGGAAATCGCCACGTCTGGAATGCTTTTGAAGCAGGCTGGAGCAGCGTCTGTGCTAACGGGACAGGTATCACTGACCTGCTGTGCTCTTGAGGCAGGAGAAGGAATTGGTGACTCCTTAAAAACCCTTCTAGCCTTGCTTTCATATAATTTAATGATTCATTGGATAAGTACATGTTCATTTATCACCTCTGGGAGGATTTTAGAAGTACTACTTGCATCTTTCTGTTCTTTGTCTCCAGAGCCTTCCTTAAGATTATTACTTTCCCAAACACTAGGCTATGCTCTGTGGTTCTCTCCTATAAAAGGTGAAGCTAGTCCTGCCAACTGGGAGTTATAACCCTATCATTAATTGAAAGACAATGGGACTAATGCTCCTAAAGAAATTGCAAAAAACGAGCCTTCGGCTACCTAGTCACTTGCCTTCACTTTTGCAGCAGCATGCACTACCGCATTGCTGAGTTTTGCTCTTCAAAGACAACCCCCAGTGAAACACGGGAAATGGGACCTGGGACAAGAATGGTTAGCAGGGTCGGCTCCTGGCTGCCACAGGCAGCCCCATCAGGTAATCCTTTTGGTAAGCTCAGCAAACTGCATCTCCAGTCCAGTTCAGTTTCTTGTCCTTGCTGCTATCACTGGCTGGCTTCTCCAGAACATCAGCACTTAGGCAGCCAAGAGCCCTCCTCTAATTTCTAACCTAGCATTTTTTCTTGGCCAGTTTATTAATCAGTTCCTGTGCTAATTCTGCATTTCCATCTCCCCAGAGTTTTCCATCTTAGTGGATTTGTAGTTGGCATCAGTATCCCTCTTGGTTTTCATTCTGTAAGGCTAAACAGGGCAAGCTCTTTTCATATCCTCTCAGAGAATCAGGTGAATGCACCCATAATAGATCAGCACCACGATTCTTTCCTGATATAGTGAAGAGGTGGCCCAAAATTACAGGGTTGAGAAAGGGTGCCTCAAAAACAATACCAAACCACTTTTATAACACAAAATTGAGGCCTGGGCAGAGTTAAGAAGTGAAGTTGCCCTGTTATTTGCTCTGTGAGAAGTGTAGATGTCCTACAGAAACTCTTGCGGTCATGGTTATGGTTCGCTCTCGAGTACTGCAACAAATCTGAGTGGTGGGGGAGAGCAATTCTTCCATCAGCCTTCACACGGCATGGCCTGCTTTCTGCTGCCAGCAGTCTCTGCTGGGCAGCGCTGAAGCCCAAGAACTGCAGCTCTTCTTCCCATGTCCAGCCCCACTGGTGGCACCAGCGCTGCAGCGCTGTGGTTACGCATTGAGAAGCAATGCTCCTCGAACCGGCTTGTCCCCACCCTTCTCCGCTCCCAGCTGCTTTTTCCATTTCCCGCCGGGCGCCCTCCCTACTGCCAGCATAAGTGTTTGTGCAGTTATGTGCAGAACCAGGTCAGGGATCTGATCCCAGCCAAAAAAATAGCCTGCAACTTTTTTTATTTTATTTTATTTTTTTTCCCCCAGCTGGAAGGAGTTCTTCTGTCTGGTTTCTTGGGTGGCTGCACAAGCACTTTGGCTGGCATAAGGGAGGGAAGAGGATGGGGGTGGAAATAAGCAACTTTGCCATGTGTGCTCCTCCCAAGTGAATGTGGCTGATCCACAGAGCCTCCCCTCCACTCTCAGCTAGCGTGGGTTGATCTTGCAGGGAAAATCACATACTTGTTCTTCGTCATGCCCCAGATGCTCCCCACCCTCCTTTCAAGGAACACTGCTCTTTCCCCATCCGTCTCTAGTATGCGTTACCAGAAAGACTCTCTAATCAATCAACATCCATTAGAACAACCAGGTTTCAGAGGTCTCACACTTGTCTTGCATTAAAAAAAAAAGACTGGAAGAGAGTTCAGGGGCTGCTGAGTTTGAAACTGGTGAGTGCTGCCACTCGTGTCACACAATCCCTTACAGAAGTCAGGCTGCATTTTCCATGCCTTAATCTTTGGACCATTACAATGGTGCATTCTTGCATCATAATTAACAGTTACTAGAAAGATAATCTAAAAAAAGCAGTTCTTTGTAATCACATTTAGTAACAAGTAAATGTTAGTTATAACTGTGTTCATTGAGGCACTCCTTTTTTTGGGCAGCTATTACAATTCAAGTTACAATAAACCCCCTCCCCTCTCTTCTCACGTTTTTTTGGCTCTGAGCTTTGCTATTAGTGACATAGACGAATTACTTCCAAGAGAAATTTGATTATTTGAAGTTTTCTCATTCCAATGTGTTTGGCTCCAGACACTTCAAGGGAGGCTGATACAGCCATTGCTGATACACTTTGCAGGAAAGCTCTTTGACTCCTCTTTGACTCTTTGAGTGAGAGGGCTTTGGAAACCTGGTTTGATTGAAGCATCTACAAGGACACAAGGGTTACTGCAAGTTCTGACTGATTTCTGTAGGTATTCCGAGGACATAGTGCAATATTATTACTCTTTGCAATACCTCTCTGTAGGTAGTGAAACACACCCCCCTCCCCAGCATAACTTTTAGATATATTATGAAGAAATAGTTTTAAAAAGGCACACTGTTACATATCATGCAGTTTTGTATGAAATTTGTACTCTGATGATATTTGTTTGTCTACTAAATAAAATGATAGGTACTTCATTCCTGTCTGACCACTAGAAGATATTTTGGACTTGTTTTTGTGCTTATGGCACGTATAGGAACTCAAAAAACTTTGGCCAGCATTCATGGGTTGTTTGCTGGAAGCCTGTTCACAAAGGACCTGCACAACGTGAAGTCCTTTTAACTCCCAGGAGTGCCTGAACAAACACAGTGGACACCTACCCAGAGTAAATTACCTATTAATAAACAATATTTATTTATAAACTGATCAGCCATAGCATCTTTTTATAGACTACGCTAAGAAAAGTTAATTAAAACAGGTAATAATGTATATTAACATCTGTGCATACTTATTGGGAGTTTTTAGTTAACATACAGGTTCCCACCAGGAGAACAAGTCAACAGCAGCAGCAGATGGCTGCATTTTGGTTTAAATGCTCCTTAAATTAAAAAAAAAAAAAAAATTAAAAATTAAAGAGCCAAGAGGTGCTGAAGAGTAGCAATGAGTGGCTTCTTTCCCCTCATCTCCATTTCCGTGTAGGATTCAATCCCTTCAGTGATAACAAGACACAGGGATCTTAATTTTCATTCAAAAGTAGGATCCATGAGGATGGCTTTTGATTGCAGAATCAGCCTCATGGTTCCTGATGGGCTTTCAGCCTTAGGCCAAACCCCAAGGATGAAATGAGCTGTATCCTAGCCCTGCTTTCCTGTGTGACATTAGCCCGGTCCCTAAACACATCGCACTGCTTCAGCTCATACATCTGTAAGTTAAAAAAAAAAAAA
>VXBO01014151.1:788646-805300 GCA_013400135.1 Rhinoptilus africanus
AAAAAAAAAAGCTGTTTGAGAGGAATGCAGAGAGGCTAAATTCATCAGCACTTTGAAATGAACTTGCAGTACTAAGCACTGGTATTTTCACTGCAAAACAAGGCCTTTCGCTGGGAAGCATCAATGCAACAGGATCGTCTACTGACAGACTTGTCAGCACTTTTACTGAGGCTGGAGTACTAGAACATGCATTTAGCTAAACTGTTTAAACAGAATATATTACTTACCATAAATCTGCTACGCTACCGTAACTACAGAAATCATCCTTCAAAAGCCAAACATGCCTACCTGATCTCCAGGTAGTACAGAGTAGCAGAGTTTCTCTAAAATCTAGAGAATTACAGTGATTTTTCTGCCTGAGGATTTCACCTAATAGTAACAACGTATTTTTCTACACCGTGACCCGATTCTGGCTGCACGCGTTTCCATTCCAGTGTCATTCACAGTTGCTTATAACTTAAGCAAAAAGCAAGATTTAGTTTCAGCTAAGTCCAGGCGTATCAAATTCAACTAAAAAAAAAAAAAAAAGTGTTGGGGAGGGGAAAGGAAGGGCATTTTGGCTGGGGAGAAAAATGAGAAGACGGGACTATAAAACAGAGTAAAGTGGAAATTTCATCTGAGCCGTAACAGTATCTTTGCTGCGGCAGCATCAGGCACAACTTTCTGGACCTAATCGCTTCAACCGTTAGTTTTTCAGCCCTACGCTCCACTGTGGGCTGGGGAGAGAGGGAGAGATCGGGATGGCTGCCGCGGCTGCACAGCCCATGCCAGGAACCTCTTGGTACGCTGGCTGCATCGCCGCCTCCCAGCCCAAAGTGAGCTCATGGGGCTCAGCTGGCCTCGCAGAGGTAGCACGGACACGTAATGAACACAACTGTCACGGAAAGTCTAAGAGGGACGCTTGTTCCAGGGGCTAGCCGGACAATGAAGAATTGGCATGCCCCCCCCTCTCTCGCCCCCCCCAGCCGATGCCAAGGCGGGCGGCCGGCCGCCGGCAGATGAATAGCAGGTCTGTTCCAGCAGCTGCGCGTCCCGGTCCAGCGAAGAGAGAGTCTCCGGGAGCATAGAGTGTCCCGTTCCGTGCGCTGTCTGCGGAGGAAGAGACCTGAGGGCAAAAGGATGGCCTCGGAAGGGGAGAGCATCAATCTTCAAGTGAGTCCATCGCGGCGAAATAGCCGTGGGAGGGAGAAGTGGGAGGGAAGACCCCCGGTTTGGGGGAAATAGCCACCACTCCTAGCATTCGCTCCTCAGTTTTGGCAGCCAATTTCACTTGAAAACTCAGCGCTGCTTTTTTCCTCTGTTCTCCTTTGAAGAAAAGCTAGTGGCAGGACCTCTGCCCTGTTCTGCCAGGAGCTGTTATGAGCATTTTTCCAAAAGAGGGTGGGTAAGAAGAGGGGTATTACTAAGAAGAGCTGCTTTTGGGGGGAAGGAGAGGTAGCAGGGGCAGAAGTTAGCCTTCAGCTCTCAGAAGGAGGCAGCATATACTTTACAAGCTGCAAAAATCTGAACCATTCCTCATCTCACAAAGCCTTTCTCTGTTTGGCAGAAAGTGCTCCCAATCTGGAGAGAAGGAAAAGAAATAAATACAGCAAATGCTGAAGGAGCGCGGAGGCCAGGGTTTCCTACGTAGGGTTTACAGAGAAACAAAACTTCTTGGTGAAGCTCCTTCAGTTCTCTGTGTTCCTCTTCTGAGTGTTTGTGTTTTTTAAGAAGGGTGTTTCTTGTGCTCAGCATGTGTTCTAGGAAAGGGCAGCTACCCAAGGGTTTGGAAAAAGAAACTGTTAGAGATGAAATGGAATCAAAACCCCAGATCACAAACACCCGTCGAACTTCAGAAGTTCAAGTCCAGATCCGCACTTCAGACAACTCTGGAGAAGGGGAGAATATGAAGCATTGCCCAGGGCACAGCTTCCAGCAGCAGCAGGGTACAAATTTTGCATCTGATTTTTCTGTTTAACCATCCTCAGACTCAAAAGAGGGGAAGTCCCTCCGGGGTCTCAATTTTTATTTCTTTGGCCCATGTCAAAGAAACTAAAATGGAAAGATTTGTGCCTTTGGAAATAATTAGGACAATTATCCCTAACTAGAAAGAAGGACTGAGACTCTGATCCTGCAGAGTTTATTTCCAATGAGATATGAGGTGCAGAGCAGTTTTTTAAGACCTGGGAACAGTTATGCTCAGAGAAGAGACACAATAACTGAGGAAGATACACAGGTAGCTGTGACAGTCGGTGAAAATGTACTCTATTTAGGAGTGAGGAAGAGAGAGGTTAGGCTTTCCTAGAACTAGATAATAAGGGGAAAAATACAGGAATCAGTAAGCTAGGAACTGGAGGCAAAGGGCAAAAAGGAATTATGCTAAATAAAAAGTCAAATTAACTCCTTGTATATTAAAACATTCCACCCGATGGAAAATTTCAGGTGTATCATGTATTTGAAGCCCAGGTTTCATAAATTAAAAAAAACAGATTAACTAATTAAAATGCTTAAATACTTCTGAAAAATCTGGGGTTTAGATTTTTCTCTTTTAACCCATCTTCAAGCTAAGTGAAGAGCCAAAAGTGATCCTCATCATCTTCAGCCTTACAATACTCAAATAAATAAGTCCAGAAGGTCAAAGGTTCCTTGCGTCACAAAACTGAGAAGAGCATACCGATCTGTTTCTAGAGCAGGAAGGTGTGGAGTGTGTCTGTCCACCTCTACACGTGTTGCCACATGAAAAAGTCATGCTGCTGAGATTTTCTTTGTGACACCTCCCAGGGGTTTCATGGAGCCACAGACGGTACAAAATATAGGCAAATGCATACAGATTCCTGCATGCTTATGACCAGGAAATATACAGTGCTGGCAGGGGAGAGAAAGTTACATTCAACCACAGAGCCGAGACAAGCAGCAGGTCCTGGCAATGACGCGACCTGGCAAGTGTGAGGTAAGGGAAGAAGTGATCAGTGGCAGAGCGAAAAAAAGAGAAGTCTTTCAGTTGAAAGTACATTTAAAAGCCTCTTTTAAGTCCCTGCTCTGGGCACTGAACGCAGAGCAGGTGTCTTCTTGGAAGTTTCCAGCTGTGGGTTTATGAAGAGCTTGTGGGAAAGTGCAGTGGGCGCTGTGGGGTGGTAATGCATGACTCACTCCTCCTGAAGGAGCTCCTGGATGGAGTAGCAGAAACAGTCCTGAAAGTTCACTACCATACAATACAGAAATAGGGTTGGGTTTTTAAGAGGGAGAGGGTCCTGTGCCTGAAGCAGTTGCACAGTACCTACTAGCATTTCTTATGCAACATTTACATGGCCAGGCTAGGCAGGTAACAAGAGAGTGAAAACAATAGGAGCCTCTGGCCTGGCATAGGAGAGGGCTAGAAGAGGCAATTAAGGTTTAAGAAGGATCAGACTGATCAGCCCCCAACCTTTTTTCTCATCCTAAAGCATGAGAAGAGGAGCTCACTCAGCAAAATTAAAAGTCTCCATAACAGGAGACACTCTTTCACCCAGTGTGTCATCAACCTGTGGAATTTGCCATCTCCCAGAGCAGGTCAGAAGGTCAAATGTTGGAGCAAGCATTGAGAAGAGGTCGAGAGGTCCAGTAACAATATTTACAGTTATGCAAGCTAAAAAAGGTACTTTCAAATTCCATAAGCCAATAGCAGGACAAAAATAAATACCCTTTTCAGTTCCCTGCAGGCGATGGCTGACCAGACTGAAAGTGGTAGCTTGCTTTAGAGAAGTTATAAGCCAACTATCCGCAAGTGAGACCTAGGACAGCTTTTTGAGAGCAAGAAGTATCTCCCATTAATCCACTTTCTTCCTTACAAAAATTCTCTTGTTCTGTGTGTTTCAAAGGAGTCTGTTTTCCAGTTCTGACTTCTAGGAAGACCAAAAAAACCTCAAACTGTGCACAGAGAGATGCTAAAAGGAAATGGCGCTGCAATGGCAAAAAAAGCCACAAGGCTGTAGAGCAGCCTCACCACGTCTACGCCAGCCAGCCAAGTGCTAAGACCAAAGATAAAACTTGAATTAAAATATTTTCATTAAAAAGATTGATTTACCTATTAAAAGATAAAACTTTAGCATGAATTAATTTGAATGATATATTTTTCTTCCCAGACATCTCTACTTGTGGCTTCCAAGTAAAACTTTTACCTTGCCCTATTAAGCATCTTCCATTGACAAGAAACCAGACAGGCAAAAAGTAACCTAATGAGATATAACAGAGTACATCCTGAGATAGCTGGGATCGGAAAAATGTGTCTGGGGTAGGAACAAATAAAACAACCCAACAAGATCTCATCACAGATTTCTTTTCATTTCAGGAAGCCAAAGTTTATAAATTAGACTAGAAGTATGGCTTTGATAGTCACACTCTGGCTGATTTATCTGCACTTCTTTATGCTATTATTCCCCCTGGCTCTCGCCTCCAACCTTTCCATAGAGATTTGCAGGGGGGAGAGAGGAGGAGGGAGCCACATAGGACCGTTCTTTTCAGCAGCAAAAGACCCATTAAATCTGTTTAGCTGTGTACCTCAGCTGCTGCAGTTCACGATCTGGCACCTTAACACAACCCTGTTTCATCAGTGATTTAAGCTAATGTACCAGACTTTGAATGGGAGCGACTGAGACAACATCCGTTCCACCACTCCCACCACCGCGGCAGTAGCCAGGGGAAAGCCTGTGGACAGCCGAAATCAGTAACACTCACACATTATTGCCATGGCTAAGCCTGTCAGAGCCCCAGATGAATATTGCAGAATGGAGCAAAGATTGGGGCTGATACTAAACGGCTTCAGAGTTTCGTTCCGTTTGTATTTTTGCATTTTCTTATTCATGAATGAGTGTTATGTTCTATATAAATGGGTGTTTAAGGGATGCGCACCAGAGGAATGCCATCCATATTCATAGTGCAAAAGAAGCTATACATTGTATGTTGCATCTTTCTTTTTATAGTTTCTTACCCTTTGGAAAAAAAAAATCCACAATCCTCTGGGACGAGCAGCAGAAATAATACCTCACCATTTAGGGAATCATTCATACACCAAAAGGAAAAAGAGTAAACAGATAAAATAATCATTCTGGAAAACAGACCCTACACTGAAATATTTTGGCAGAAGCTGCTTGGTGAATACTCTGAATGCAAAATACATCTGCAGAAACAAAGACAGGTTTACAAGCAACTTGCAAGGAAAAAAGATTTTAAGTACTTGGATAATTTACTTCCAGTGCTCAGTTTTTGCCCAGATCTGCAGCAGGAGGATTTTAGACAGGCAGATAAATAGAGGCACTTCTATAGGTTAGCTATGTGGACTTTTCCAAAAGGCCCATGAAACAAATGGAAAGTCCCCCTTAGCACTGTAAATCCCACCTCCCACTTCCCACTTTCAGTCTGGGCCTGACGAAGAGATGCAAGGAGTGTGTTCACAACTGGGTTAGACTTTTGGGTTTGTGGTTTTTTGTGGCTTTAACCTGTGCCTCGAGGCTGTGATGGGCTTACAAGTTCTTGGCTTGGGCACGTATTTGCCTGCTTCTGCAGCAACAGCCAGCTTGTGCTTTCTGGTGCCGTAGGACCTTTACTCTCCTTCACTAGTTTCCTAGAATGGTGGCAATCTAACATCGCCAACCAAGAAATTTACTTGCCCCTGTGGGCTTCAGTAGCATTATATGAGTTCTGTAATTCAGGCTTGGATAATGATAGTCTGCACTGAGAGAGAGAAAGAGCCTTTCAGCAAGTGCTTCAGAAAGCTGTTCCTGTGACACCTCTGTATGGTGCATGCAACTCAGCCGTCAAGACTGTTAGGAACTTATCTCACCATGTTTTTAATTAAGCTAACCCGATTACCGCAGCCCCTCAAACAGGATCCCACTCCTCACTCCCAGGTGTACACTCCACTGCCTGTGCCATTCATTTGATCCTGATAAAACTGTTTCAGGGACCTAAACTGGGAGAAAACTAACCACTTCTTGGCAGGGTTGGTGTTCTGGTTTGCTGTCCTGCAGTGGCTGCCAGGAGGATCAGACAACTGCCAATGACTAGGACTGCATGGCCACGAGAACATGTAGAGGCAGCAGAATCTCTCCTTTCAGTGGCAGCTACACCTCACTTCGGAACAGTTATCTGAAGGTGCAAGTCTGGGTGTAGCCAGTGGAAGAAGCAGGGACGGCCCAAACAGTAGCAATGACTGCTCTCACTAGTGGACGTCACTCAGATCGCAAGATTTCAGGCTGCTACGTGAGAGTAAAGCCTTTACAGGGCTAGCTGCAGGGTTAGGGAGAGATTCACCGTGCCGTAGTTGGTCAAAAGACAGGCGCGAAGTAGGATATCGTGCTTAGGAGCGAGAATGATCCTATGCTTTTCTCCCCCAGCTGCATGGACCTGCCAGTCTGTGTGGCACTACCCGTGCTGGTCCCAGAAACCAGTAACTCACACTAGAAGGCAGCCAGTGCAATCACTGCATGCTGAGAAGAAGGAGACTTTTTCTTACAGCCAGTACTAATTGGTCCTTTGTTCTATAGTCAGATGTGGCATTTCTCCTCTCCTCTATACATTCCTCCTGCCCGCTCTGCCTGGACACAGCCAGCCTTCTCACTTCGGGTGAACGTTCATTTATTCCCTTCCCAAACACGGGGATGGCATTTTCTCATCTTGAGAAACTGGACCTGAGATTTTAGAGTACCTGGGAGAATTGAGGCACATGTGGAGTCAAATATATCCTTGGAGTTATCCCATGGAAATTGGCAGCCTTACACCAGAGGCTGATCTGGTCCCTTGCACCCCACCTTGTTGAGGGGTGGTGGAAGAACGGTATCGGCGTCTTTCTGAGAGGGGGAGCCTGGTCCCCTGCTGGGCACTGGGCAGGCCATGGCCACCGCGAAGCCCTGCGTGTGAAGGCAGAGAAGGGCAAGGGGCGAGGGGGCTCTTGATAGAGGGCACATCAAACAGCGAATTAGCCTGACTGACCAATCGCTCAGTAAATCTGCTCTTGCTGAAACAATAGGCATGCGGAGGCCTCACGCAGAAGAGCACAAGGGACTGTTGTTAAATAGGGTTCTTCTGCTGTGTTTAGGGCTGGGTTAGGATTAAGGTAACCCTGCAACAGAAAGCAAAAGGCAATGACGTGCCATTACAGAATCACAGAATCCTAGGGTTGGAAGGTCCCTCTGGAGATCATCCAGTCCAACCCCCCTGCCAGAGCAGGGCCACCTTAGAGCAGGTTGCACAGGAACGCGTCCAGGCGGGTTTGGGATGTCTCCAGAGACGGAGACTCCACCACCTCCCTGGGCAGCCTGGGCCAGGGCTCTGCCACCCTCAAGGTAAAGAAGTTCCTCCTCATGTTTAGGTGGAACTTCCTGTGCTCAAGTTTGTGCCCGTTACCTCTTGTCCTGTCACTAAGAGGACTTGTCACTAAGACTGTCACCTTGTCAGTGTCACATTAGAACAGTCATTTCCTCTGATGTACGTGAAAAGTTGCCCACCAGGGCCATAAGGTACAGCAAGGAGGCCGTGCTGCCAGAGGATGCTGCCTGCAGGGTGCTTGGACCCTGTGCCCATCTGCGGTGGGGGGCAAAGCTGCCGTCTGAGCAGAGCTCCTTGCCGGCCTCGCAGGGGCGAGGGATGCCCAGACCTCCCCAGGCTCCAGGAGGGGCTCTGCCTGCTGTTGCACAGAGGTCCGCAGTGACAATGCCTGCTGGTCTACAATGTGTGGCACTAGACATTCGGGTTTCACTCAGAGCTGGGGCTGCCTTAACAGTAAATTATGGGGCATCTTCCCTCACTGTCTTGTAGGATGGGTTCATTTCAGACTAGAGCTCTCAGCACCTCACCCCCATGTCTGGTAACCACACAGAGCTCAGGTCACAGCTAGAGACGGTCAAAGTTGCAAGGGAAGGGAAATGGGCTGTATAAAATAACCTGAGGAAGCCCAGACATTTCTGAAGAGGAAATAGGGAGGGAAGGAGGGAGTCCCTTGTGTGCTGCCACCTTCCCTGAGGTAAGGGTAGGGGACCCCAGAGGTTGGCAGTTACAAAGGCTTAATAATAAGGGATTTCTGTGCCTGCTTTATAAAGCTCGTACAACTGAAGCAGGGGGAGCAGAGAGGGAGAGAGGCCCAGGAGGCATGGGGTCTCCCTGTGGGGGTGGGAAGGGGATGAGGTGGCACAGGACCTGGGGTGACAAGATGCCTGCACAGCACCAGGGGCCGAGGGGCACTCAGGGCTTTGCACGATGGTGGGTCCATGCCCCACTGGGAGTGGCAGCAGGTCAGCATGGCTACACTCCGTTTGGAGGACAAGGCCAGCCAGCAGCAACAGCCAACCACCCCAGGACAACCCTCCTGCTGTCCCTGTCCTACACAACCAGCTTACCTGGTCTGCTCACAGCGCTCACACATCGATGGGCCCCCAGCAGGACCCCCTACCCTTCCTTCCACCATCTCCTCCTCAGCCACAGCCCTTAGGGGCATCATCTCTGGCCACGTACCTGTGTCACACATTGAGATACAGCTACATGTCACCCACACTTGCACCTTGCAGATCGGAGCGCACAAGGAGTGGGGGTTATTTAGTGAGTAATCATAAACCTGGTTATGGTGGTGGCAACACACGATTCTCCTGGCTGGCCAATGGCAAAACCTCCCACTGAGACGTCTTTGTGAGTAGGAGCCCCCTTCAATGTGAAGTACTGGCTAAACCACATCTAAACCGATTTTTGTCTCTTTTGTCAAAAAGTTACCTCCCTCAGCTTCATTCCAGCCCACACCTGGGAGCTGAACCATGCACTTATTTCTCTGTTCATCCTCATCTGACAAACAAATACAGCACCTCTGCTCATTTAGACACTAAAAATGGAAGCCTTCAGTCCAAGTTACCATTTCTCAGCCCTTCCTGAAAAACATGTATTCGTTTGTTATGTTTCTCTTCCAAGAACCAGAAATGGGCAATGCTGCATGCATACAATAACCATACACAGAAGTGTGAGCTTCTCCAAGCACGAAAAGGCACATGGGTGTTTTCACTGCCATTTCCCCATCCCTGGCTTGTGAGTCAAACGTTTATAGAACCCTCTCTGAGAAAAGGCAATACAAGAATACTGTAATCTAGACTGCCCCAGGTATGTAAACACATAACAGAAACATTTGAACTGGGCAGCAGAATGATGGAAGAGCCCATGTGCAGATGCAGCAAGATTCACATCGCTAGTTACCATACACCTTGACATACTCCTTTGAACCAGGCAAGTTATAATTCCTTGTCAAATTACATGAATCAGATGTGTGACTCTGTAATTACAGCTGTGAAAACCATTATACTCAGGATCTTAGAACTTTCTATCCAAAATAACCCTTGGGGAAGAAATTTCTCATGAAACTGCTTAGGTCAAGGTTCAGCAAGTGCTGGAAATTCTGGGGGAATCCTGTCAGCAGGTTTAGAGAAATGAGAATAAGAAAATGAGATGAGGTACTGCTTTGTGGATTGTTCAGGCTCCTTTTTTTTTTAAGGTCTTTAATTTTTGCAAATATTTATGCATATTTGCGTGAGTTTTCTCTTTGCACTCAGGCAACTCCAAATGATATTTTGGGGATTAAAAAAAGCCTCAAATTCACCGCAGACCTTAGTTATGTGAGAAAAATAACTGCTCCTACCAATATAATGAGAGCCAAAGGGCAACCAACCCCTTTTGTGTAGCCTGTGCTTTATTGAAGGAATGTTTCTGTAGAAAATAACAATACAACAATACCTTGTACTCTCAGGACTTGTGTGAGAACCAAGTTCTGCTGTCCCTTGTTGTCCAAGCATTTTTAAAATACCAGTGAATTCAATTTCACAATCCCCATATGGAGCAAGAGGTGTTTTCCTGCCTATTTTACAGATATTAGGTGAAGGCAGAGACAGTTAAATGGCCACTGGTGTACCCAAGGACACACAAGTAGAAAGCGAGAGAAGCAGAAAGGAAAGACTGAGCAACTCTGGATGGGTGGATTGCCACGCAGCAGCAGCGTGTTCTGTGGTTTCCTTTCTACTTCTCACTGGCTAAATTCTTACTCTCCATTAGTCTTTTAAGAAATTGTTAAAGATTGTTTTATTTAGCCATCAGAGACCACTCTGTTACTTCACGCAATGTAAAGAAGAACATGAATTGAAGCTGCCGACAAGGAACAAACACAATTCCTTCCCTGCTGAATGTAACTTCAACATCAATTGGAGACAAATTTCGACACACTTTCAAAAGCTCAGGCACACAGCTGTGTTTGCACCTCTTTCTTGGTGGAGCTACAGTCATGCTCAACCGTGTTGGGGTAGGAAGCAAACCCCAAAGCCAAAGTGAAACAAGCTAAATTATATTAAACATAAATTCTGACTCAGAATGACCACGCAGGTTCTCGATGCAACTATTCTACTTCAGGGTTACACCTTTTCTTAGTTGATTCGAGATGAAAGGTTCCTGCATCTCCCTGTGTGATTTCAGGCTGTGGCCACACATTTTTTGCTGACTGGAGCTGAAGCGCTGAAGAGGGGAGGTTCATCCTTGTCACCACCATCAATTATTATTGCTGCCTCAATGCAATTGCTCAAAGTAATCGCTCTATCAAGACTGTCTGGGCTATGAAACTTCCATTACTGGGTGTCTAAGCTAACCCAGATCATTGTGAAAGAACTTGTTTAGTGAATATGCAATTATGTCTGCTAAGGAAGAGTCCCCTGTCTTCACAAGTCTGGACAGAGACAGAAATAGCAGCTCCTTTAGATAGGCCTTCATCCATCTTATTGCAATGGGATAATTGTTTGCTTTCTTGTATATTTCTTGGCTGGTCATGTTAGCTGAAGATCTAGTTGTTCTGGGAAGATCAGAAGACCATGAGATTTACAGCCTGGGTTCTTCTTAACTTAGACATAAAGAATAAGGAAAACGGATACAATAAAAAATATTCTTGCATAACATAAGCACCTCTTTTTTTTCATCTTTTGCCCATGGTGGTACCTTGACTTGCAATCCACACTGATCAGAGGGGCATCCACAAAGGACTAATATACTACACGAAAATATACACTGCTGTTTTCCTCCCTGTTAACAGAAACAGATTTGAACTCCATCTTTGTGCGCTGGATTCTTGGGATCTGACTCTGGACCAATTCCTCAGCCAGCCTCCATTTTTGGCATGTGGCTGTGAAAAAGTTGCCGAAGGGAGCTGTGTCAAAGGGCTTTTACTTTGCTCTTAATGGCTCCACGTACAGTCTGAAGGAATCTGAAGCGCTCACGAAATGTGGTTTCCCCTCTGGTGTTTGCTGTTCAGCTGGCTCAGCAGCTCAACCATTTAAAACCATTGTGAGTGGATTTAGCACTTGTGAAATAATGCTGGCCTATTCAGATCCAGAGAGGGATGGGCAAAGTCCACTAGCACAATAAAAGCCCCTCTTCCCTCCTTCTCAGATGAGGAGGCAGGGTGCAACGGAATTCGAGGGAGAAAACTACTCCTGTCCAGCTGCAGCTACACAGATCTTGGGGGAAAGAGATATGGGCCTAGCAAAATAAAAAAGCTAACACGCACTCAGAGGAGGCAATATCTTCAGCATCCCAGAAAATAAAAAAGAAAAAAAAAAGGAAAAAAGCCCCAAGCAAACAAGAAAAAACCCCAAATCAAACAAAACAAAAAACAGTGCAGCCTCAGAAGAGAGCTCCAGCAGGTTGTGGTTCACAAAATGACATATTATCAATGTTGGTAAGCCAAACGCGAGGAACAGATGCAGAGAACTGAGAGTCCTGGAGGTCTCTGTCCCCAGAAACCAGAGAAGATGGAGCTCCCCACTCCATCCTAGCCTGAGCTACTAAGTATAGCAAGAGGTGTGTTTCATCTCGGAGCTGATCTGATGCTCAATTATTCTGCTGAGATCATGAAAAAAAAGAGATAACTAAAGCCATCTCTGATGTGGACAGTGTTGCAGGCACGCTGTAGATCTGTATCTTTATGCAGAGGTTTGAACTCAGGTCCAGGCTCAGACAGGCAGCTCAAGAGCAGATGGCAACAGGTCCTGGTGGCTACTAATTAGGTTAGCTTTTGGTTAGCGGTGTTGAGGCAATCAGCCCTCTGATTCGTTTCCAACCCACTCTGCTCTACCTTCAGCCACAAGCCTCCAGGCATCACCCTGAGTTACTGAACTAGGTCAGTCTTACGGTGTTCACGTTTTTGGGCCACAGCAAAATGTCATCTCTCTTATGGATCCCCAGGTGGGGGAATGGGCTCAGGGTTTGGGTTCGGGCCAGCATGGTGGAGAACTCAGGTGTTGACAGCCAGGGAGGGGCAGGGGCGTTTTAAAGCGCTTCCTCCTGCCTCACTCACACAAGGTACATCCAGGGACGTTATGTCTCCTGTGGGAGCAACTGACTCAGATGCTTGGCCAGCTGCAGGGAAAGGTGTCCCTGTAGCCACCAACAGCAAAGAACAGCTCAAAAATAAAAGCATGCGTGATGGCTCTGTGACTGCAAATGATAACAATACATTCCTCTCTATTCTGATCCAAAATAATTTTTTTTTTCTTCCTTTGTTCCCCTCCCTGTTTTTTCCTATCTGATGAGAATTTGTTTCCCAGCTAGGAGTGCAGTCTGTCTGTTACTAGTGGGCCTAACATCATCTTTCTATTCCTCCCATTTTTTTATTTTACATATTATCAAATGACTTACGAAAAGTAAAGTTCGGCCAACTAAACCTCAGAGGAGTTATGCAAGAGTAAGGAGCGCTGAGCTTTACCATAAGCCCTGTACAATTAACCATGTATGTCCAAGGACTTAATAAATCTGTCTGTGAAGTACATTGTGGTATCTACTGTTGCAGATCTGGCTGGAGCGGTCTGAAAGGATACCAGTCCCAGTGACTATCCCACAATCAAAAGACACTGTCTCTAGCACTATTCTTGACCTCGCAGAGAAATAAGGGCCAGTATCCAGCTGAGTAACACCTCCAGCTATATCAGCCATTTTCATACACGATATATTTTTGCCCAGTACATGACAAATCACTTCTTCATTTGTTATCATCTGCTCAGTGGGCGTATTTGTAAGGCTGACACAGCAGAAATGAGAGCAGCACTTGTGGGAAGTTTGTCTTGGGACCAGCAAAATACACAGGCTAAGAGAGGGCTGTGATCTACTGATCACAATCTGTGTCCTTTGATGGCCCTCTTCTCCTGGTGGATTGCGAAGGGCAGGTAGGACTCTGTGACTCCTCTTTGTCGTGCTATAGATAACATTTGGTGGCCCCAAAACTGTGGGAATATTGTAACTGTTACCAGGCAGCATTCAGTCTGCCTTTTGCCCAAGGCACCTGTATTACGTACACAATCAACGCTAACATGTTGATACCTGTGAGCAGAGGGAAATTCACGTTCTGTACTCAGATGCTGCAGGAGCTGAGGTGTTAGGAGGATGTACAAAATTAAGGTAGAAAGGGCACAGAAGGAGGGGAAAGACTTCACAGCTACATTCAGATGTAATAGGTGTAGTCAAGTGAAGGCCTTCAGGACTGAAGATGGAAGAGGTATCCTTTGAGACAGTATTTCTTCAAAAAGTAAATTACAAAGTAAAACCTCTCCAAAAGGCCCAATAAAACCAAGAATATTTGATGCCAGGGTCAGGAACTGAGAAGAACAGTTGTGATGATTTCACTAAATATTTATCTTCCCGTCAGGTAGGGATAAATATAGATTAAGAGTCACTGGTCATGGTAATGATATTAATAAGTGGAAAGGAGTTTCTTTTGTCCACCCTCTCTGGTCATGTCAGCAGCAGCAGCATCAAACAGGGTGTCAGAGTGCCCAAACAGGACATGAGAAACTCTGAATAAGCAAAAAGGGGCAGAGTGGCTTTTGTTTTTGTTTTTGCAGAGAAACAGACTGTAGTGAGTGCACAGAAAGGCATCACAAAAACCCTTCACAGGGCCACTGCACAACATATGGACAATAAAGCTGAGCTGCTCCAATGGCAGTGAGCTCTGCTGGGGGAGGCAGAAATCCGAAGAGGAAAAGTGTGATCAGAAGTGAATAAACTACCGGTATAAAGTCCTCCATCGCCTTGTGCTAGGTATGTGTAAATGCGCCAATGCACAACTAAAACTGAGAGCTAATATGAGCTGCTTCTCTGAGCCCATGCCAGTTAATGACGATCACAACCACCATGGCAATCCAATCACAGGCATCCAGTGCCTAGTGCACTGCACAGGGTCCAGGTATTCTTTTCTTCTCCTTCTCCCTAACTCCTCCATCCATTCTCAAACATTCAGGAGTTCATTTGGACACAACTTTTTTTGCGACTCCCCTATAAGAATCTAGCTCTGGTACAAAGTGCATAATCAGCAAACTCCACTTGAAATCCAGGGCTTTTGTTCTGCATCAGTGGTTCCCATTTCTTTTGTCTCTGGGCCATCTTGAAGTGAGAAACTACAGGACAAACACCCGATACAATGATACAGGAATCATAGGAAGCTGCAGTTCCTGCAAAATTTTCTTTGCCACTCCAGAAACTTACATGTTTGGTGGCTGGATGTGAATGCTTTTCAGAAGAATACTATATTTGCAGAATTTGGGCATTCAGTAGTCACAGAAATGGTTATTCTTCTTTAATCTCCTCCCATTCCCATTCTGGCCCAGAGGCATTTGCTTCCCCAATACAGTCTCCTAGGAAGGCCTCATTTGCTACACTCCTTCCCAAAGGTCTCTCAAAGCAACATCTACCCAGGAGATCTCTGGAAAACACAATTGTCACTAAGGGGATTTGGGCCTCCCTTTAATTTCTGCCATGCTGTACTATAGCTCCTCATTATAAAGTTAGCTCTTAAAGGTTCTTTGTCTCTGCAGGGTAGAAAGTTGCTGACTGAATGTCTGGGTCCAATTTTCCACCAGTCTTCCTTTAACTGGCCATTCTCAGCTATGCAAAGTGTTTGCATAATGCTAACAAGATCATTCACATCAATCTTATTTAACATTTTGAACCTGGCTTGCAAAGGGGTTAATGAGAAAACAAAACACAACCTGAATAATAAGTCACCAGAAAAAAAAGTACTAGCCTAATCTTTTAATATAGAGCCTGAACAGCAGTTCTTTTCACAGAGGGAAGAGGACTGACATTTTTTCTAATCTGAGAATGTAACTCCCAGGGACAGTGTATGAGAAAACAGCAGTAATCTACAGAACACCCAGGAACAGTTGTTGAAAGATTCCCAGGGTGTTACTTTTGGCAGGACATCAGGTTCCAATAAAACCCACTGAAACACTAGGCTAACAACAATAACAATAATATTTTACACAGATGAAGCGTCTTTCATCTAAGGGTCACAAAAGACTTCTGCATATGGTGAACAAGGTCCTTGAGGAGGGGTAAATGAAAATTGATGCTCTGTAGATGTTGCCCCTGATTCACTGATTCAGAAGATAGGTTACTGTGTACAGTGTCAGAGGGCACAGGAAGAAAAGAGTTAACATGTATAGGCAAGCTGGGGAGCATTCTTTGTAGGGCACTTGCATAGACATAGCAACCTATTTTTTAATGTTTTCAGTAAATCAACTGCTGACATTCCACATGCACAATTTGAGCACCTGCACACAAATCAGGTAACCAAAGATTACATTGTGCAAATACACAAAGTGCTAGGTGAGTTCATGCACAGCTACCTGACTCTAATGTGGAAGTCTATACACTATGCTTGCAATTCCTGCTTGGCATGCTCTTGAGTGTTCTCTGAGACTAGTCTGGGACTTTAAAAATAATGACAACCATATTTAAGTATATGAAAAGTTAGGGATTAGAAATAAGAGATAGGTGTGGGCCACTTGTGAACTGCTGGAAGTTTTGGATCTAGACCCACACTTTGCACTCTTCGCCTTTCTCTGCTGGGCAACTGTTCTACAGTGCAACTGCCTTTCACCCAGACGCTGCAGCACTCTGGGCCACATGTGAATCTCAGCCTATACCTCATATACCTCATACTGTGAAGATGTTGCTGACGGTGTTATACTGGCAAAGCTTCCAGTAGAAATACAGCTTCTACTGCATCATTAACAGCTTCTATGGCTTAATTGAATTGCTTACAACTTTTTGGCACGAGTATACCATGAAATGTTGCTGTGCTGACCTTACCTAAGTGACCTTAAGAAGACAACATATATCGAGATAAGTGGTTCCTTTCCTCAGGGTCTCTCAGTGTGTATTTTTCATCTTGCTCTTTGTAGTCATTTCCAGAGTCAACACTGCTCTTATTTCCCAGCCCAGCACTCTCATCAGACAGCAAAAGCTGTTGAGAAGTCATTGTCTGTGCCCCGAACACACAGAGACATGAAATTCCTACTCACTGTTTACATGAAGGAAATTACACGCAACAAGTCATGATTCCTCTGTGTCATAAGGGTAACAACAATAGCAACGAAGGTTTTGTCATGACACCTCCAGTCTAAGGCAATGACTAACAACCAGAAAGATTAGATATCAGGATGATCTAATAGCCTGCTGCTCCTGAAAGGGGGAGGTCCTGCTCCCCTTCAGCCTATGACCCCTTGCTCCCTCTTTATCTCCTGCTCCCAGAGACACATCCCACCTTCTCCTTGTGCTGGTATTTGCCAAACCCTTCTCACAAACATTTCAGCTCATTAAAGCTGGGGAAAATGGTCTATTTTTCTTTTCTTTTTTT
>VXBO01014151.1:805330-905087 GCA_013400135.1 Rhinoptilus africanus
TTTTTTTATTTGGCTTGGCTTAATGCGCTGAGTTGCTCAGAACAGGGTCTTGTGAAAGCGAGAGTGTAAGAGAGCACAAGACTCATAGGAGGAGCATTTGCTCTCAACTCTTCCATCACCATAGCTACAAGGTGTAACCCCCAGACTTATGCAGAAGATACTCTCTTGTTGGGGGTTTCACTTTTTCATACAGATGACCATAGCTACTTTCTGAGATAATTTTGTCGATTCAGAAGGGGGATTAGCAGAATAAATGGTGTAATTCAGAAGTTGTATTCGGCTACAAATGCAGAAGAGAGAATAATTCTGACCTCTCAGAGCTGTGCCATACAGTACCACAAAAGAATGAAGACGGGCAATCAGAATTGATGACACACACAACTGGAATAGCTTTTATGGGTTGAACATACCATGATGGCAAGGCATCACAGCCACTAAGAGCTGTGTAATGCTTTACTCACTATCAGATATACCCACACGTCTTCCCTGTGGCTTGAAACATCACCTATCACTAGGCTAAAACACACAGAAGCACACAAAGCGTCATGAGTCACTGCAGAATTCAAGTCCATTTTCTCTGTCCAGTTTTGCTTGCCCTGCGCCTGGAGGGCACCTTGTCAGAATCCTCAAAGAAGCTTCAGCGCCACCCTCACTGGAGTGTCTTCACCTCCCCACAAATACATGTGGATTTGTTCCTTTCATCACTCGGTTTCTGTAGAGAGGTGACAGAAGTGTAACTGCTATCACTGGACACAGGTTAAAAGTTTACAAATTGGTCTGCATTTGGAAGCTAAGCTAAGCTCTGAGAAAGTGAACTGTTCTCATCTTTCCAGATTTTGGTTTTGAACAACCCCATAGTTATGGTCAGAGATTAGAGAGATTTTTGTGGTGTTAAAAGAATGATTTGGAATTTCTTGTCCAGCCATCTGCCCTCAAAACTTAGATGACTCACTAGCACTCACCTCCATTTGTTACTGAGCTAAAACTTTTATCTCCTCAGCTACCTCTACAGTTCCACTCTGTAACTTTTCAGAAGCAGAGCCTGTTCTAATACGAAAGAACAAACAACGTGAGAAGTGCAACTCAGGATTCGAGTTTTCAAAAGCGCTCCTGCTAAATTCCGGCGGAGCTAATATGCACGTATGCACAGAGGCATTTGCACACATAAATCACAGCTTGCTTACATCTGGCACACGCAGAGAGCACACTGCTTGGCACACGCTTTAAATGTGCTTCAACTACTGGGCTGCATTCAGGTCTGCAGAAAATTTTGAAATTGATTCTTTGTACTCAGGAGATGCAAAATCTTAGTGAGCATTTTGCTGATATTCTTACGTATCAAAGATGCTCACCATTGCCTGCCTTTTGCTGATGAAGCTTCTGCAGCCTTGCATCCATGGGATTATCAAAAGAGGTGCTTTTCAGTCTTGGGAAGTAGAAAAGCTATCTCCACATCCCAGATGTTATTCGTTTACCCTGCACAAGTTCAAAGCAGTACTTATAAGCAATCACAGTTCCTAAGCTAACTGCATACTTTGACCAAGCCCCGATTTCGAGCAAAGCAGCTATCTTAAGCAGCAAGGAGTTATACCATCTTACCCAGAGCGAATAGTTTATTGCAGTCTCACAGAAGCTGCTCGCCCACTCTTTTGCTTGCATATTCAGCCCCAGCTATAGAAGATATGGCCAGAGAAGTCCAAGCTAAAAATATCAAACTGGTGCCGCACCTGGATTGCTCTTGCCACCTTGTACCACATTAAGTGCACATCAAGTGAACTTTCCAGAGTGGTTTGTGAAAACTCATTAGTTAGTACAACACTGATCATAGTTCTTTAAACTGTACTTTTTTTCCCCCTGCAAGTGGGTTGGATCCCTTCTGGGTCCTAAATGACAGCCTTTGAGAAAGCGATATTTCCTGTACTCTTAACCTGGAAATTTACAATCTGCTCAGCACTGCTTTTGAGTTATGCAAGTCCAGATCTGTACTTCTTTCATAATTGCCTGCCATGGTAACAAATAGGGCAGTGCCATATCTGGTCCCTCAAGCTCTGTACTTGTGCCAAAGATAACCAGTTATACTGGCATAATTAATTTTGATGCATTAATAACACAACAGCTTTTGTCTTTACCAGCCAGCATATTTGCCAGTAAGATTCGTCAAACATAATTTAGCAAAGTCCTTTCCCCTGTTAACAGGGAGAACAACCCCCAAGTTTAAAGAGCAGGGGAGGAAACTTCATTTAGAGATTAATCATCACTTTTTAACTCCCGCAAAATTCACACTCCAGGCTCTGATTTAGTTATACTCAGTAACTGTGGCTTCCTAATTAAGAACAACATGGGTATTAGCCTTTCTTCTTCTAGGTTCTTAAATTGCTGATTTAAAACTTCTCTCAGTGTGAGAAGCATTTCTAAATATCTGAAGTGTGAAATAGAAAGGACATTTGCATCTCCAGCCAAAGCCACAGAGGCTGGAAAGAAAGGCATGATTTACATGCAATACCTCAACCTATAACCTGGAGGACATCTGGAACTCTTCAGCATCAACCTCCGCTCTATGACAGGGGGACTCCTCTCCCGTGGGTACAAAGCAGATTCACCTTTTAACTCTATTTGTTGTCACTGTGAGGGCTTTGGCTTGAAATTATCCATTTCTTCTGATGACTTTTATAGGTGAGAAAGCAAGAAGTACTCCAGAGACATGCGAAGCTGACACATATAAAGTCTTTCTGAACTCATTTGAAATCTTGTCTTGGTCTTTCACTGGAGTACCTAACAGGTACCCTGCTTTCCAGCTCATGTAGGTTTTCCCAAAGGTCCCAAGACACTCTCTGTTTATTGTGAATGGAGATGAAAAGAAAATAGTTTAATCATCTTATTTAAGAAAGAAAAAAAAAATTACTTCAGTTTTGAATTCCAAAGTAGATTTCAATGAAACCTACTTATTTATCAGTCCCAATAAAGCTACCCTTATGGTAGAAAGAAGATAATTTACAAGGTTCAGTCCACTGCATCTGCTGGATATTTGTCTGTTCCCTTACAAATGGAGTTTGATAGTGCTTCTGAATGGCTAGGATCTTAGCTTAGCTTTATTAAGACAACATTTCTTCTGATCATGTGTTATTGAGAAAGATGTGATTAACTTTGACTTTAGTACTCAGTAGAATTTTTTTGTTTTCCTGATTTCTTTAAGCCTGAACTGGATTTGGTAGCAGTTCTGAATTATGAAATTTGATGCCAACTTTCGATTCAGTTGCATCCATAGCCTTGGCTATTTTCCCCTAGACTTTCAGTTTGTCCACTCATTTACGCTACCAAGACTTGGTAATCCCTCTGTAGCTGCAGAATTCCTTTCTTAAAAAAAAAAGAAAAAGAAAAAAAAAGGATTAAAAGCACACAAGATCTCTTGCTGTACCAAATGAAAGCTTTCAAGAATACAGGGCAGCATGGTAAAGGTGCAGAGATGTGAGTAAGAGGAGATGAACCATAACCCTGGAGGCAGTGGCAGAATGTGGCATGTGTGCAGGAGCACAGCACCAGCAGGGGCAGGCCTGGAGGCAGATATTAGGCAAATTAGGCACATACAACCATGTCCCCATCATGAGGGGTTCCACAGGGAGCCACGTGACCCTTTTCCTATTGACTTTGATGAAGGGATTCTGAAGGTAGATAGTTAAATCATTTCAGCTGGGCCATCTTCAATACACAGTAAACATCCACACCGGAACAGTCTGCTCTCTCTCTTTCCTCAGTGTCAAGACGCACTGGCACGTTGACCGAAAACTCGTTCTAAAGATGATTGTGGTATGTAGGACCGATGGGGGAAAAATGGCGGTGGGGCAGCATCTACTTTGTTACTCAGGGACTTTCAAACACACCTGCGAGGCACGCACATTGCATAGCCCTGTGATGCAGTACCAGAAATGGCTTGTGGGGGTCTTTGAAGTGGAAAAAAAGTGAATAGAATGAAAACCATTTGTACTAGACACTACTATTAGATTTCATTATGGTCTGCCTTTCTATGGGGTCCTGGGTTCCCAAAGGAAAAGAACTGCCAGGAAGGTCCTTTCTGTGCATTTTCCAGGTAGCTGCAATAATTTCTTTCATATGGAGATGTCATTTCCACAAGGCAGTGATTTCTTGGTCCGTTCAAGGATATATTCCAGAGAGTACAGACTTGCAAGCTGTCCAGAAACACTAGGTAGTCCAAATAGGGCTGCTTGTTCATTTAACTGTCAAATGTATAGCTGATGTAAGAAGTGCTTTCTCTGTTTTCCTCTCCATTTCTAGATGTACTCCATGGGATTAAACGCAGTTTTAAAAGAACTTATGATCTGTTTGAAGTAGTAGCCATCTCTTACCCTAGCTGGAAAATCCCAGACTCACTGCAGTGATTTTGCTAACATTCCACTGACCTGACTCTTCACAGGGACAGGGTATTTTTGATAGCAAGCCCTTAATTCTTCATCCTGCAGACCCAGCTGGTCCACAGAAGCTGACATCATTTGACCACAAAATATATTAACCACTTGCTCTTTTGCCAGCGTAGAGTTTGATAGCTGAGCACCAATTAAAATTTCTTTGGAATCAGTATCCACTATATATGCTATTATTCACCAGTGGCATGTATTCAATGTCTCTATGCAACTGGCCAGTAGGGTTTTCTTATGTGGTTGTATTTGCCAAGATGAAAAACCAGAAAAAATTTAAACCATTTGCAATGTGTTTTCAACTGCTGAACTATGTTTTCTGAACCACATTGTTGAGTCGTGATCTAAACTTAATTAATGTTCTCCTGGGTAGCTGCTGTTCAAACAGTGATTCTTCATTTTCTTTTTTGATTATTATCTGCAAGTCATAATACATTAACATTATCAAGTGGGGTTACACATATGCACAATCTGGGTTCATTACAAAGCAAGTCATACGGGAAAGTTATTTCTTCCTCTCTCCACGTTTACAAATCTAGTCTGGAATGATTTTATATCTTCTTTGGAATGAAGAATACTCCTGAAACAAAAAATGTCAAAAAATGGTAGCTGGTTGCTATTGCTGGTTTGACAAGTATGACATATGCATATGTCACAGGAAAGTTTTGGTTTGATTTCTTCTCCCCGCTCCCCTCTCTCTGGAAGCTCACTGTTCTGAAAGAGCTGATGATGAAATATTGAACAACTGTTGTTAACATTTACTTGGAGCGATATAACAGCTTAGCCATAAATTTTAGTCAGAAAAAAATCTTGATATGGATTTATTTTCCATTGGAAAAAAGGACAGTTGTAATAAATTTTTTCAAAACTGTGTTGACTGAATGAAAATTTGTGAAAGTTTTCCATCTAGATGTTTCAGAGCGAAACATTTCATCTTTTCACTTTGAAATAGCTCTTTATTTTAGATTTGATTGTCTTGGTATTTTACGTTATAAAACATTTAAAATATTGCCGGATCTCAACATAATACAGATTTTTTTTCCACTTTCACTTTTCCTTCTGAGACAATTTTGAAAGTTAGCACCCACCCTTCCAGAGCAGAACAAAATAAACTGTATGTAACCAAGTAATCAGTGCATATTCCACACTCTCCTCTGGATCCAAGCCACACAAGATCTGGATCAGTTACAGCTTTCTGCTGAAAAGCTTGGCTCTTCACCTCAGGCTGCAGGACATTGCCTAGTTAAGACTTCAGTGTCAAAGCATTGGCTATCACAACAGTATCTATATTCACCAGATTCTGTAATCCTAGTGCTGTAAAACCTGCCGAGTCTGTGGTCTTGATAAACACAGAACAAATTCCAAACTCTGTAGCAAGATATTTTGAACAAACACTTTGTACTTCTAATACACCGATTAATAAAATGGGAGATTTCAGGTTTTATGAGACTTTTGGGTGGAGAACTGTGATTTGCTGCATAAAATTTTTCCCCATCTTGGAAACATCTTGGAAACATCTTTTTTCTGCTCTGAAAAAAGAGCAGAAAGCAGTCACTTATCTGCTATGTATTTATTGATTATGTATAACTATTGGTTGAGATGCAAGTTTTCTCCAGGTGAATACGATGATCTCAACCACACTACAAGAAATTCAATGATGGTCGCTAGGATGTAACTGAGGATGTTACAGGCAAGGCCTGGGAAGAGTTGAAAATTTACCAGCCAAAACCATCTAGCGCTCACACTGCTCTAGTGCATGCCGAGGATCAGCCTCTTTCTGATCTGTTCTCTAGAGGTCAACATGCATTGCTTCAGGTGGCTTTGGTGTAGAAGAGTGAAGCAGAGGATTGTTTTGCTCATTATATGAATGATTATGCTCACGGAGCCACACATACGACATCCCTCTGGTGCTTGTGGTTATTCACGTACTTGAAAGATCCTGCAGAAGGTCACGCAATGCTGAGGCCAAGAGCTGGACATAACAACACCCTGCAGGTGCTGTTCCATAGTCGGGTTCAGTTGAAGTAACCATTATAGGGAAAGACAAAACAGGAAGATCCTTCAGGTGGTTCCATACCCATCCAGCTTGTCACGCAACTACAATGGCGTTAGTAAAGTTCCACAGCCTTTTCAAGGGACATAAACCTACTTAAGCCTTGTCTAATCCCACTGACCAATCATTTACATCTTTGGGATTTCATTAAAGCTAGGTGAATCAATTCAATACAAGAAACTTTTTATGTCAAAAAATAACCAGATCTGAATGATACACTGCCTTCACTGCCTATGGAACTCTGCAATTTATTGTCTTTTCAAATCATGCTAGATTATCTATAGAGAGGAAAATAAGAAAAGATACAGATCTATGGGAGAGATTTTAGAATGTGCACTGTTCTCTGACAGGAAGCTAAGCAAAAGCAGAGAAGTCACTTCAGAGAAAATATAGTTTCCTTCAAAAAAAAAAAATCCAGTACTAAGAGAAATATACTTTATCGTCATCCTGTGGCAAGGTCCCTGTGAGTACCCTTTGGGTTTGGAATCTCTCAAACTTACACTTTTGGGCATCAGTATCCTGATCCCACAGAGCTGTTTGAGCAAAAACGTTACACGGATTAGTTGGTTAAGGTGAAGAAGTCTATCTCTATGCCCAGCGTAATAGATTGATAGAATAACTGCTATAACAGCAGCAAAGCAGACTCAAGTTTACCAGTGTAGAGCAATACATTTCAAAAGTTTAGGAAGAGTAACAGATACTCATGAGTCCTTGGGGATCACTGAAATATTCAGTGTCACCTTCTGTGTAAGGCTGGCGCTGTGTCACTTTGCTGCCTCTGTACTGAATCCAGCAGCTGGTATTGACTAGAGTGCATAAGGTGTCACATCTTGATTTAAAAGTTTCAAGAGATGGAGAAATTACACCCCTCTCTTGGCAAGTTATCCCTCTGTCTTCATTTCTAATTTAAGTTTACCTTGATTCAGCTTCCTTTTATAGGGTTTTTAATATGCTTTCTCCAGCAATAATGCAAAGTTGGTTTAGTACCAGCTGACTCTGTGCTACTTATTAAGTCTGAACCAAGTCTTCTTTTAAGGAGGACAGCTGGAGCTCTTTCAGGTTCCCACTGGAAGGCATTTTTTAGTATTTGCATAATTTGTATGGATCTTTTCCTATGCACTTTCCAGATTTTATGGGTTTATCAGCTGTGAGAGAGTTTCTCATGTTATTCTGATATTAAACTAATGAATCTTATGAACAGTGATGACAGGAGCACGGCTGTAGAACTGCCATGTCCCACAGCAAGATCATGTTCAGCTCTGTTTCCATTAGGACCCTTAAATCCATTTCCAAATCACTGCCTTTCAGTTGTATGGTTCTTAATGCTCATAAGATGTACTTCACTCATATTGTACCTAGCAATTAATAATAAGAATAGATATGACACTGATTACAGTTACCTTTATCTATTATTTCGTGCCGAACCAATGCAAATTGGCCTGACAAAGCTACCTGGCATATGACCATGTTGATTAGAATCAAGTTACCCATATTGGTTCAACTGAGGCTGGTTTCACTTTGTAACACAGAAAGTTAAATGCTGTCCTTTTTCCTTCCCCATCTCCAAAAATAAAAATGAATACATTTTTATCAAAAAAATGTAATATTACTTACATGCTCCCTTAGCCATATTTGTTGCCTCATGGGCCACCTGCCTTCCATCACAGGCTACCTCTCGTGTATTCTATTCTACAGGCTTGCAAGTGTCTTTTGTAACACTTACTTTAAGCCAACTTTGGGCTTAAGAAATGGCACAGATGAAAATACTGATCTGTCTCTGCAGCAGTCAACATATTGGTCGTAGTTTATGTGGTTCCAGCTCTAGCACTCAACAACTGTGCTAAACCCAGCTATGGCAACAACTAATTCTGGCCACCAGAACACATCACTGGGGCTGACATAGGGCTGTAAAGGGCAATAGATCTGGCAGGGTATCACATAACTTAATGGATATTTTCAAATAATATTTTCTGAAATAAAAAATAACGCCAAACCCCCCAAATCTCACTTTATACTGGGCACAATATGGTATGTTCTCTTTCCTCCTCTACTAGTTGAATCCCACATCAAGCTTTCTCAATATTTGCCCTCCACTATAAAAAAAGCTGGGTCAGGATTATCCAGGACATCTTGCTTTGCCCTTCCTTGAGTTAACTCTCCTCTAGACTCAAAAATTTCGTTATTACTCAAAGACAAGTTAGCAAGACAAGGCTATGCATCTCACACAACTCCCTTGCTTATCTGGTGCTGCCTAGGCACGCTGAGTTTTACTTTTTAATACTTTATGGTTGCTGTTATCATCTTTCATAGTTACTTGGCAGGCTTGGAAGGTACTTCTGCATTCCCATGATGCCTGATTACATCATCTTGCTTCTTTCTAAACACAAAAGAGACTTATTGAGCATTTCTGCCTTTCCTGAGTCATTAAGACTTTCACCATCTTCTGCTAGCAAGTGGGCTATACTATTGTTAGGAATTATTTTATTGCTGCTGTCCTTTAAAATGCCTGACTGTCCTTAGGCTGTGAGATAGAGGTTTCTTTTGCTCCCTCTGAAGTCTTTCCCCTCTTTATATTTCCACAGTCCCTAAATTACATAATTACAGCCTCCTTCCTCTTTCTTCTCCTCTTCCCCATTTATTTGATATATTTTTAATAGCTGCCTTTACTTCCTCACTTAATAAGGAGGTGCCGCTAACTGAAGATGTCCTTATTCACAATTATGAAATTGTGGTTTTTAGTCATCTAGTAAACTTTCCTAGAATAATTTCCAGTTTTCATTCACATTTTCCTGTCTAAATCTCACTACTTCTATCCAAATTTCTTTTCCCAACCACTTTTGTTCATCGTTTTCCGCGTTGCTTTGTGAAATAAGCCATTCAGGAGCACCAACAATATGACTAGACAAAGATCTAGTAAACAGAATAGAAAGTAAATCTTGTGTCTCTGCTTGGGCAGGTTAGAAGCAGGATGTAAAACTCTTGGTTTAACACCCTAACAATAAAAAAAAATATTATTTTCAATGTCGCTTCAGAATATACTGGACTAGGGTTCAGTTCCTGTTCTAATTTAGTCTAATTGCTTAGTCATTAGCAGAAGTTACTAGGCTTGTCCTGGCAATCACTTTTCTAGGAATTAAGCAGGTCTACTCAGCTTGAAAATTATTGGAAATCTGTTAGGCACTATTACCAAAGAAATCAGAGGCTACTGGGAAAGTTAGATTAAAAAGAATAGAGGTTCAAAGAAGCACTAAAATACTGAGTACTTTCTTCCTCACTCCTATTAAATTTTTCAGAAGCTTGTGCTTTAACAACAGTAACGATGATTAGATGCGCTGTTAGTGAGCTGCGTTGGACTAAGGAGTCCTGGGGGAAACCACTACGGCATAGCGTTAGCTTGCCAGATTTTTTGGACTACCTTGGTGAAGGATGCAAAATGTGTGAAGTGTACCTAAAAAACTAAGAACAGATGAAGTTGTCTAGTTGATGTTCTGCTTTCCTGTTAAATGCTGCTGTTTGAGAATTATGGGGAAGCAAAGAGCAAATGTTCCTGATGATAAAGAAGTTTACAAGAACTGAAAGGGCTAATGATTATGAGATTAGAGTCTTGATTACAACTGAGTGTTGATTTAGCAAAGATGTGCTATGAATATAAAGCTAATCCATGGTAGACTTTTTTTTTTTTTGAGGATAAGTATGATAACACATAACAAGAAGAGCACTGAACCATGTATACATGGTTCATATACACTCCTAAATACAACTCCTAAATAGCTTTTCTGGTTTTTTTTTCTTAAATCAGATGTACTGCAATAGCTAGAGGGAAGGGGGAAAAAAGAAAAAAGTTTTGGGAAAACAGTCTTCCTAATAAACATTATATAAAGTTTACTACAACATTATTGCTACTTACTTGATTTTAGTACTGCTATTTGTGAGGAAAATAAAATAGATATAGCAGAAAACAGGTGAAAATGGCTGGTAGCAGGGAAAAATTAAGAATACAGCAGGGGGAAATCAGGGATTTGGGGTGTGCAGAAGTCAGGGGTCTGTCAGTGGGAAAATGACAATCGTTACCCTTAAGAAAAGACTGATTCATCCCAAGCATGTCTGCAGTTATATTGTTACTTCAGGCAATAAAACTGATGCGAGGGCCAAGTTTTACGTTTTATGCATAGTATTACAGAGGAAGTGATTCCAGTAGAGGGATAAAAAAGTGGATTTTTTCCACCTAATCAGCCTCCTCATATTAGCTCGTTTTGAAGTTTGGATAAGAAGAGTTTCAGAAATTTCCAACTTTACTAGCTTCCTTAGCTGGCAAAAATTAACATAAAGGATGTCTCAACTTTCCAGACTAAAGTCAACCCCATAGTGTCCTGTGTCCACCAGCGTTCCATTTAGTTATCTTGAAAACATGATGATGAAATAATACTGCAACTATTTCTCAGTTATGGTGAAACCAAGAAAGTTGTATGAAAACAAATGGTTTATCTGGGGCAGAGAACAGAACTAGCTACTAAATATTTCACTACAGAAAAAGATCTGGAACATATACAACTTGGTGCAGCAGATTTAGTTTTCTGTGCTATTGGCAATACTTTTTTTGAATTAGGTCATTTCTTTCTTTTTTTTTTTTGAGAAACATTACTAAGTGGCGTATGTGGAAATTGCACACTACAGCTTGAAAGCAATGTGCTTTCTAAGGGTAGTACTTCACATCCTCTGTACATTGTTTTTCAACATACAACAGAAGATTTATCAAATTGGAGTGTCCATATTTAGTCTTATGTTTACGTTTCTATATAGTTGGATGCTAAATTAGAGCCATCGTGTCCTCCTTATTCTCTAAGACACTGTTACTCGGCTTTTTTTTATTTCTTTCACTGTTGCTTTACGCATTCCTCTAATCATGGGAAAATTTACTTTAAACACAAGTATTTGATTTTGGTTTTGCTGGGAAAGGCTCTTGTCTACTTCAGAAGCAGTTCTTATATACCAATAAACCAAGAACAGGCACTGTAGGTGACTGTACAACACTTGTTCTCTACCCAGACAAATACAGATTTATCCCTACTTAACTTTTGACATCCATCTTTAAAATACACCTTTGAGATCTCTAAGGAAAAAAAAGCCTCTGTGGCAGCGGTCAAACATTGCAATAGGTTGCTCAGAGAGGTTTTGGATACTTCCTCCATTTAACGCTTTAATGATATGACCCCAAGCAACCTCGGGTATCTTCACAATTGGCCTAGCTTTGAGCACAGGGTTGGACCAGATGACTCTCTAAGGTCCTTTCCAACTTAAGTTGTTCTCCCTTACATATAAAAATAAGCAAGTACATGTTAAAGTATTTGCTTTTCCCCTCTTAAGAATCAAAATGAGACATTTTTAAAGGTCTTCTGTTTGACAAACACATCCTGATACAAATGCTTTGCCAGGACCACTGGATTTGCTTCTCCAATAATGCCAGTGGAAGATGACTATTGGCTTTAGTACCAGGAGCAACAGCATATCACATCTTGATTTGAATCCCATTGGCAAATGTAAAGCAGCGAACTCTCATGCTAGGATCCAGCACTCCAGATCCACTGGTGGGGGTGTCTGGAGTGACTGCAAAGCTTGGCAAGGTCAGGGCTAACAGTAGAAGTGCAACGAGAGCTCATGTGGAAGCCAGTTTCTGATGGGCACTGATGCTGAAAGCGTCAAATATGCATGCTGTTGCCTTGAGTGGAGGATTGTTCTTCCATAAGACTAGACACAGAAGCATCTTCCCCTTGACAGAAATGCTGTTTTTCAGTACGTGAAATAATTATGAGATGAATATGAATTGAAAGTGCACTTCCTCTTGACCTACTTCCCAGGCAGGGAAGCACAGCTTGATGCCCTCCTGTTTGGAAAGGTAAAATTATCTCTCCACATTCCCTAGGCTCTGCATAAGCCTCTATTGTCTGGTACCAACCACATGGCTAATTATCATACCGACTATGCAGTCTCTTTTAATGATTTCCTTCCATTTCTTGTCAACACCCAGGCTGACTAACCAAACTGGTTTCTTTGGAGAGAAGTGTACCTGTTTACCCTGTCAATAAATACACCTCTTTTTTGTTTGTACTGTGAAGGTAAACATTCAGAATGATAGTATAAGCTGGCTTTGGGAAAGTGGCTGATCATTTTGAGGTGCTCCAGGACTGTGTGCATCTGAATCCTGCCTCATTAAATGAGAAGGCCTTTCATCATTCACAAGGTTGCAGGATGCATCTTTTTACTTCACCGCAAAATCAATTACATGTTCCATTAATGCTAGTGGCTGTGCTGTGGCCCTGAGCCTTCACATATAAGTCCCACTGAAGCTCAAGGTTTAGAACAGGACAGTAACGCCACTTCTGTGACAGTCCCCCTGCACAAGAAATAAGCTCCAGAACTAGTGCTTTTGATACTTGGACCTTCCTGGCCCCTCACAGATGTCTGTGGCTCTCATTCTGGTGTCTGTAAGAAAATAGAGATGATGCCCCAGCACAGCTCTTGCTGGCATTTCAAAACCACCAACTGTGCTGGCACTCTGAGAACTGCTGAGAGGCTCTGTTGGGTTTGGGCTTGGGAGTCCTTGGATTGACAGGCGATGATTATTGCAGCCCATTTCCTCCTCCTGTGCAGTCACTCCACAGTTCTTCCATCAAAAGTAACTGAAAAGGGAGGAGCTGCTGGGATTTTCTGACCTGGATAGGCTTCCCACAAAGAAAAAAAAAAAGGAAAATCTGTTTGCTGATACAGTTAGGTCATTATTTTCTAGGTAACTGTTATAACTGATGTTTTGCTGTAGCAGGGCATTGCTGTGTGCAGGCTGTGAGAGCAAGCACCAAAGGTAAAAAGGAGAAAAGGAAGCGCAGCAACACGGCAGACAGCAGGCAGCGGAGATTCCTAAATTAGCACTGAGCCAAGTCAGTAGGTCTGTGCAGCCCCGCAGAGCGTCAGGCAGCTGTACCAAGTTGGACTGGAAGAAGCAGAGAGCAGGGTGTTGCTAAATGATTGCTCAGTTAATCCATAACCTGAATAAACCACCCAGAGATAAGCGAGAGATGGTGGTGTGTAAATTGCCAGAGCAAAATCTCAATTCCAGCTTCACAGGCAGAAGTCCGTAGGCCACAGTGAAGAAGATTTATGCGAGGGAAGAATCTGATGGTGGGTTGTGTTTTGTACCCCCCGTGTATACAACACCAAAGATAATACCTTTTGCTGCAAACATCACCCAGGATGAATTGTGAGTCAGTGTACATGAATCACCTGCCAAACCCTCTAGTGCGTCAGTGATAAGAGAATACAAATTCAAAAGTGCAGGTGCCATATCAGCAACTGGAGTGGAGCTAACAGCACAGTTGGAGACAATGACCATTCCTGAAGTTCTTCCTGGCCACCGTTAGCCTTTTTCATCTCACTTTCTATATTAAGGTATGATGCATCTGAGTGATGCAACCTCTACGACAGATCTGGATGTCCATCTGAGTTCTCCTGGCTTGTCAGCAATGCTAATTTCACATTCGGTTTGAGCGTCCATAGTTGCTTCTATAATTTTAGGCATCACTAATTAAACTTCCTGTAACTACAAGATGTGTCCAGTGACCAGGTTACAGTTCTAGATTTCTCTCATCTCGTGGGCTTTTTGGTTTGAGGGGTTTTTTTTGGTGATGTTCTGTTTTGGTTTTTTTCCAATGTGCTGATGTAACACTCTTCCCCAGTTGACAGTTCTGTTGTCAGCAAGGATACTTAACAGAGAAACTCTTTCACGAGATTAATTCACAGGAAGCTGTCTCAAGGACAATGTTTTGGTTGTCAAAGCAAGCACAGCTTCCGTTGAATTGGGCTCCGATTGTCTTAATATATTTCTGCAGCCTAATTAAATGCATCTTTCTTAATTAACTAATTACAGTAGAGAAGATTGCCTTAAATGCACATAAACCCAGTCTGACTTGCGGAAATGCTGACAGCGTGCCAAATCCAAAGCCAATAGGAGTTATTAATCAGTGCCCTTGGACAGAAACCCACACCCTGCCTGCTTCTATTTCCCCCCAGGAGGTCAGCAGCAGCTTTCTTCCCCAGGGCTTTCAACAGCAACCCAGCTGGCCATCGAGTCAGGTAGACGTCAAACAGGTCCCTGGCTGAAGCTGGTTGCAGCCAAAATTTGCTTAAATGTTGCTTTGGCTTCCCCAGTGCAAAGCACTTCCTGCGACGCTTTAGATATATCAGCATAATGGACCTCAGAGTTTATTTCCATCCACCTCCTTTCGGGCGACTAGAAAGGCCTCAGACAGTATAATTTTTGGAGAGGAGCATTTTGCGGCACTGTTGCCTGGAACGGCTGCCTAAGCAAACTACTGTGGCGGAGAAGTTCCCACTGGTTATACTAGAAGTTCCAGCCCTGTTAGGCTCATTAAAAGGAACAGCACTTAGCTTAATTGGTTAGGAGAGACCACTGTTAATTTTGAAGCAGAGGATTTATAAATCAGTTATCGCTTCCACGAGGTGAGACAGAAGGCTGGACTGGATGGCTAACAACAAGGCCTGACGTACCCTACTTCTGTGATCAGAAACAAACCCATACAGGACACCTTGTCTCCGCTACCAAGGCAGGAATCAGCAATCAGCTTCCTCCCCACACATGTGGGATGTTTGCAGAGCCCTCATAAGCGCAACTTCAGCCACATGAGCAGTTTTGGTAGCCAATGAATCCTTCCTAACCCATTTAATTCAGTCGTCTATAGCAAGCCCTCCACACTTTTGGAAGCACCAAACCCCATTTTCTGGGATGCTTAAACACCCTATTTTTGAGATACTGTTCCCTAAGCTTTGTCAGCTGTGTCTTGGGGTAGTGAGTGATGGTGTATGTTCCTTCTCCTGCCAGATTTGAGACAGATAGACTTTCCCCATTTAAGGATATACAGGAACACTCCCTTCAGAGCATGATTGCTCTAAATCATAGTTGTAAAAACCAAAACAGGAGGATGAAGTCTATGCTTGCTCGCATTCTGTGCGCTATCAGTAAGTGGGTTTGCACAGGATTTGGGCCAAGGCCAGTTTTATTTCTAAAACGCTATCTAATCTGACCTTTAATATTGCTTTTACATAAAACTGAACAGCGACAGCAATAGCTGTATGAGGAACTGAGCCCAAAACATAATACTTCTCCAAGTTCTGCTGCAGTGTCCCTTCCTGTGG
This sequence comes from Rhinoptilus africanus, assembly GCA_013400135.1. Taxonomy (NCBI): domain Eukaryota; kingdom Metazoa; phylum Chordata; class Aves; order Charadriiformes; family Glareolidae; genus Rhinoptilus; species Rhinoptilus africanus. The sequence goes on from VXBO01014151.1 coordinate 821,018, forward strand.
TACAAGAGAAATTTAAGACTTCAAGAGGCTACTATTGACAATCAGGGTATGTAGTGTTAAAGAAGGATAGACAGTTTTAACTGAAATTTTATTGGAATAATGTGTGTCAGGTGGTTGGTATTCAATATTCAAAAGAATATACAATCTAGGGCTACAGCGACCATTAAAAAAATATATATCAAATTTAATAAGAGCCAGTTTTACATGCATGACCAGCTTCTGAAGTAGCTCTTTTTACAGAGCTCCCCTCCTGAGCTTTGCTGTAAACATTACTCACTATAATCTTCCAGTCACAACTTAGTCCGGGGTCTTGTGTATTATTTTAACACAACATAAAAACACAAAATGAACTCTAAAAGAGATGATTAATAGAGGAAGGAGGAGGGAGAGAGGGCTCTACGGTTGCTGCGTATTTCTTTTGCTGTGTGGATTCCTCCAGCTCTGTATCTTTGATAAGTTATATCAGGCGTCTTTAAAGCCCAAACAATTATGCTTCCTGAACTCTTTGCCCTTAGACTTCAATCCCTACTTTGCAGCTGGTCAGAGAAGTTTCCAAATTATACAAGACACTTTTGCAACACTTCATAACTTCGGACTCTATCTAGGTAGCATATAACCCCTTTGAGTCATCATCATATCTAAATCCATAACCCACTAGAAAAAATGCTAGCATATTAGCAGAGGCGTAGGATAACCGATGGCACTGACAAAATTCTTGTTACCATCTTAACAATGGAACAACCCTCTGCATTTACAACTGAGCACCACCTGCTGGTTGTCTCCTCTCGTTGGGCTGTTTCTCCTGCCACCCTCCTCCCAGAAAATCCTGAGGGCAGCGCCCAGATTTTAGGAAGGCACACTGATGTAGCTGTGCCAGCTGTAATATGGGAGCTGAGATGGCGAAGCTGAGCTTCTGAACCGGGCGAGACGCGAAGGTGGAGGCTGCTGTCGTGCCGCAGCCAGAGCAGCCGTCAGAGGGACGCAAAGTTCTGCAGCCCCCTAACGTGGAGGGCAGCCCAACTGAGCCCTCCCCGCTCAGGGACCAACACAAAGCGAGTAACTCATAAATGAAAAGCAAAAGCAGCAAAGGGCCTTTCCTCTTCTGTTGAATTCCTGTGTGCCTCATCCTCCTCATTTTAATTGATTTCTCCTGAAACGTATGACTTTGCCTTACCCTTTCTCTAGTTGAAATGCAAGTTGCTGATTTTTCCATCTAGTTCTTCTGTTGTGCCAGTGACTTGGTGATCTCAGTTTAGCATTAACTACTTCATCCAGTTTGCCAAGTGGAGCAGGCCTGTTAACTACAATTAACCCCCCCCCCAATCCTGGCACTTCAATTCTGCCACTTTGATCTTACAAAATATCTTAATGGAGATGCTTTCAGAGCCACACTGTTGGAGCATGATTTAATTTAATACCATGAACTTGAGCTGAAACGGCCAAAGATAAGTGTTTTAATTGTTTAACTTTCATTGAACTCATTGGAAGTTGGACAGGGAAGTCCCAGTACCATTTTTCAGAAATGGAAGATGTTACTGGCCACCAGCTGTTTCACTTCTGATTTCTGACCAACAGTAATTCATGATTTATGTTTAAAGTACTGATATACCAATGGCCATTTTTATAGCACACTATATTACTGCCCTGAATTTACTGTGGCTAACTGTTACAGCACCAGCAAGCTGCACTGAAGGATGAAAAGAAAAAGGAAAAAACAACCTCATCCTTTGAATCCTTCTGTCAACATAGCAAGCTATAAACCCAATCAACAGGATGACCCCACCCTTGAAATTCCTCCAGGAAGACAAGAGAAAGCCAAACCTAATATTTCTAATTACCAAGGAAAACCTTTCACTCTATAACCACCTTAAACCTCCTCCCTGAGCTTTACCGTACATCCTAAGGCAGGGCCTTGGCCTAACTTTCAATTAAATTATTAATAGGAACAATAGAGTCAAAGTTTCCCAACTCAGATGCCTCAAGTTGTTAAACCCATATAAAGCAAGACGACACTAGATACGCTGATTTCAGATTTTCCTGCCGTACCGAGGGTTTTGTAAGGATGTTGTGTTGGATCTTTCCTTTGTTCTGAACTTAGGAAGGGCTCCCTTGGTGTCCCAGCGAGCTGTGTCCCTGGGCCCCACTGCTCTCTAGTGACAACACCTTGCCTGGGAACAGTGGGTCCTCTACAAGAGCTGAGCCTCTGCAGGGGCTTAGTCACAGAGCTTGGACCCTCTGTGTGACACTGTTTGAGATGTCATTGGGTCTGTGTGGTTTGGAAAAATCTGCACCAGGAAAAAAAAAAGTAAAATAAGAAGTTGCTCCTTGCAATCTTTTTGTTGCCCCCAACTCCTTTGTGCTTCCCCCCTGTCAGGGTCAGCCTGCTAAAGCAGCTGCCCCCAGGGACCTGCATGGGACACGAGAACATCCCACAGAGCCCAGTGCTGCTGCCTTTCCATGTGGGGACAGGTCACGTAGGCTGGAGCATGAGCTTGAGTGGGGGAGCTGGGTCTTGCAGAGGCCTGGTTTCTTCCAGAATACGGCTCCACTAACACTAATTGCAGCAGATGGCATAACCGCTTTGCTTGGTTGCATCCAATTTACTGTACAGGGACTGTAAGTTGCATACTCCAGTAAAAAAGGGCACGGCTGGGACACTTTCCTACTTGGGGATGGCGTGGGAGGATGGCTGCCCGTTTGCCCTGTGCCAGCTGTTATTCCCTTGGCCATCAGAAGGCTCTAGAAGGGGGCAAAGAGCGCTCAGAGCACCCACCACAGGGCTGTGCAGGGGCAAGAGGGCGAGTAACTCAGCAAGCAGCAGGAAGAAGGCTCTCCAGGGGCTCTTCAGGAGACCAGCAGCATTATACACGCCAGGTATTCCATGGAAGTTGCTGGGAGGGAAACCAAGACTCACCGTGCAAAGACACTTTGTTTTAAAATTTAATGTCTCACCCAACCATTTGTTTAATTAAAGAATTACCCTTTCTGAGTTTAATAGACTGTTCTCATAACTCCTCTTTTACAGACTAGAGGCTTTTTTTTTTTCGCCTTTTGATGTGAGGCGACTCCACCTCAAGGTTCTGGCTGCTTCAGGTTTCTGTCACATATGGACAAAAAAACAGGTTCTGGCACAAAACTCACCCTGACCCCGTCTGGATTTTCCTGTTGGTTCAGATTCATGTAACTTCAGCTAAACAGCAGCAAGGCTGCAGAGAAGCCTGAGCATTTCCTTTGCAACATAGTCCCCAGAACAATGCGGACCCCCCCAGATAAAAGATACCAGATGTGCCAATGAAAGAGGAAAATTGGAGAGGAGGACCTGAAGGGTGGGATTATTTGGTTCCAAGAGTGGGCAAGGACTCAGCAAGATGCAGTCTGAAGGAAAGGAGGAAATGCTGCATCTCCCAGAAAACTGGATCAAATTCTGGGTTACTTCTGCTGTGTGCTGCCTGAGTGCTCCAAAGCAAGCTTATTTGTGCCTGTCGTAACAGGACACCCACGTGTGATGAGCTGTCTGGGTGTCACTTGAATCAGAAAATAATAGCATCCCCTCCTTGTGGGACATACCTCAATTGCAGAAGCAGGGCATATCTCCTTCCTGACTTGATCTACGGCGACAATTTTTTTTTTTTTTCAGAAGATGAGCGGAGCAAAGAGCCGCTGTATTCAACACCTTACCTGCTCACAGGCTTCAGAGCGGCAAAAGATTGACCTTAGCTGCTTAGAAGGTAATACCTCTAGGCCTCTCCAAGGGATTTCACTGAGTGTTTTCCACTGCTTTAAAACTCTGAACTTGTAAATGTTTCCCAGCAGAGTGGCAGACCACTTCAGAGATGTCACTTATATATGTAAGACACCTCTTGAACACATGAGCTCACTTCTCTTAGCTGCCTTTTGAGGATGCCTAAGCAGCAGACATCTCCAATGGTCCATAAAATACAGGTGAAAAAACAGAGGCCTTCCCTAGTGGGAATTTTTTTCAAGTACCTTCTTGATTCAGTCTTGCTTCATACTGACCCTTTTTGAAGCAATGCATGCCTAAACGATTGCTTAACGTTTTGCCACTCAACAGAGAAATTAAATTTAAGCTAGTGAATCCATGCTCAATCAAGAAGCTTGAATATGCACCTTGAAGGGCTGACGTAGCAAGTGCAGAAGAAGGAAATGCCCCATATTGGGTACTTGAGAAATCAGCTACGTTCATACCTTGTCATGAAAAAAAATAGTGCTTCTAGTTGCTGGTAGCCACCCATAACTGCTGCCAGGTAGGTGAAGATTTGTAGCCAAAGCAAAAGGCTCAAAGGCAGGACATCTGTCTCATTCAGTACTCTGCCATCCTCCACTGGCCTGATCGTGCGTTTTGGCTCCTCAGCTGGTTCACTTATTAAAACACGGGTAATAGTTACATGTGTAAATGCTCTGCACAAGCTATCAATCCTATTAAAATTCAGTTAAACTCTGAGGAACCTTCCACCTTTTTATCCCAAGTAAAGTTAGGATAAGGGGGTCTCACTGAGGCCAGAGCTGTTTTGTGCTAGCTACTGTACACACGCACAAAAAAGGAGGTGATTTCTTGTGCTGGAAAGCTCTTACTGAATGAGAATTGGAAGTTTTATCCCCATCTTTACGAAGAATTCAAAGACGGACATTACGCAACAGCTGAGAGCCAAGCTCAGACCTCTGCACCTCCTAGAAGTGCCTTTACCCACACAGTCCCATTCCTGTCCTTTTTGGCCGCAGCAGCAGTGAGACGCTCTGAAGTGTAGCTAAATGACTTGCCATAATCAATCCAAGGGGAGGAGCAATAGCCTCAGTCAGACAATAACCAAGCCACAAGCAGAAATGTTAATGTATTCACCCCACACAAAGCAACGTTAAACCCACAGCAAACAAACATGACAGCTCTTCAGCCAGGCTGAGAGAGACGCCATGGACAACCCCAGAGCTGCTCCCACGCACACCGTGGGGAACGCAGGCATGCTCCTCTCAAGCATGGCACCTCATCCAAGTTATCTATCACCCCAGCCCTGGCGAGGGCTCCCTCTTGGCACAGCAGGCTCCCAGGCAAGAGGCAGCCCCGCAAGACAGAGCTTAATGGAAGGGCGTTAACGCTAATTGAATCTGAACAGCCATAGCCATGCATCACTTTGCATTTTCTCATGTTAAAACGCAACAGCCATTTGTTAGAGCACTCCTAATGTGTTTAAAAGTCTTTCCAGTGACAGCTGATGTTTCTAAGCCTGACATTTGCAAGCAGCCTCGCACAGACCTGAGGTGCCGCTCTGCAGACATCTCTATCTTGAAGTCCATTGCTGACGACAACTATCTGCCCCTTTAACCCCAGTTACTACCTTGCCAGTTTCTGTATTCAATACCTAGCTTGACCAGCCTTGAAAAAACCACCCATATAAACAATTGGGATTAAGAATTTATGAAAGTTCAGATCAGCAACAGCACCTATTTTTTTTTTACCTCTCCTGGTGGCACGAGGCCAGATACTCAGCTGCAAACTGACACAACTCAGAGGGTGCCAGTTCTGAACAAAATCAGCAGATTCAGCCTTTTTAGATCCAGAGACTGGCTCAATTTCCTGGCAAAGAGGGAATCTGAGCCTGGCAGTTTTTGAAGGAGGAGAATACTATGCACCCAGGTGAGACTAAATCAGCAGGGTCTGTTTGGAGATGCTGGGGAGCACTGCAATAGGAGACGGGTGCTGACCCACAGGACAAAGACGCTGTGAGGGTTAGTACTCATGAAACTGGAGAAAACGCTTTGTGGATGAAAGACCTTATAAATAATAGAGTGACCAAAACCCCTGGCTGTCACTGTTTATGGATGTGATTTCATGAGCTGTGCCTCTGTGGAAACCCTCAGCCACGTTCTCTGCTCTTCCCACCCGCGCTCTCGCAGGTTCCTTTCTGCAGAGGGCCCTGAGCACTCAGAGGGTGACCAGGGGCACGCACTTGTTAAAATCTGCAGATGAACCTGAACTCCAGTGCCTTAGAGCGAGATTTACCTGGGAAACGCTGCAAGATGTAAAGCCCCCAGGAATAAGAAAATCACCTACTTAATTTCATCAGCTTCAGTGGTTTACCTGCACAGTGAGTTTGGTTCCTGTGTATTATAGACACGATATAGGCACATACTGCACTTCTACAGTAGATCTCAGCCAGCTCCCTGCCTAGATGTCACCAGTGTGAGCGTTCTCATTACTTTACAGATGGGGAAACCAAGATCCAGAGGCAGCAAATAGGATGNTTTTCCCCAAGATCCAGAGGCAGCAAATAGGATGCACAACCTGCTCTAAGGTGGCCCTGCTCTGGCAGGGGGGTTGGACTAGATGATCTCCAGAGGGCCCTTCCAACCCTATGGTTCTATGCCCAAGCCACACAACAAATAACAAATTAAACTTGGGCTTCCTCACATGAAAAGCAGCATCAGACAAGGCTGGTATGGTTCTGTACACAGAGTTGCAGGTTCACTGGGTGAACAGAGCACAAGAGACCATTGCTATATGCTTGTCCCATTTCAAGATTTCTTTTTTTTTTTTCCCCTGCACATCTGCTATAAACCACATTCAGAGGGGAGCTGGACCTTTGGTATGATCTACTACAGCTTTTACTGTGTTCCCTCAGTTTTAGAAATCCACCTGATCCTCAGCATTAGATGCAAACACCCTTAGACTTGGAAGGAGTTAGATTTAGGACCTTGCTTTTGGAATGTTTTGTATTAAAATGATTTATGTGAACACATTTGCTCTTTGGATCTGGCAGCAGTGTGCGATCAGGCCCAGCTTTTCTTAATATTTTGGGCCATAAGCCATTCAGCTTGGGGATTTATTCATCTTAACGTGTTTAGCTTTGTAAGCACAATGCAGTAGTTACTGTTGTGCCTCCCGGCTGCTCTTCCATTTTTTATAAACACATTTTCTCTGCTAACCTACTTTTAATTTTTTCTTGTAAAGCTGTTTTGAGTCTTTCTCTTGCTTCCTCCTCCCCCCAGCAACCACTAGGATAAAACTGCTCTGGGTGCTAAATGCTAGTGACTTGAATTGTCTCCAGCTTCTATATCCTGGCTTTGGAAATAATCATTCCCGCTAATCCTTTTGAGTGCACTCCCAATTCCATACATTCAAAGAGCCGTGTGTCCCCCCCCTCATCCCATTGCTTCTGTTCAACAATCAGAGATCGTGCATCAGCACATTGCAATTGCTGGTGCCAAGCAGTTCTTGAGCCCCCAAACCCACTAGCTGCTTCCAAGCTATGGATGGAAGCTCCTCCACCATTGCCACCACCCTTCCCACCCTTGTCCCAGCTACCTGGAAAAGAAATATTATCTTCTATTCCAGCTCAGCCCTGCAGCCTGCCAGTCGATTCCTGGATCCCTTCGTTTCAGTATCATAAATACACTTAACGAGGGAGTTTAATATAGATGTGGTAAGACAGTTATTTGAGCGATACATAATTTATGTTGCCCTGTAGCATAGGAAGCCGTGAGCAGTGTAAGAGAGTGAACGTATTCAAGAAACTCGCCATACAGCAGCACAAGCAAGCAAAAAAGAAAAGAAAAAAAGACAGCAACCCAAGGAAGGGGGGTGCATGAAGGAAGGGAAAAGCTCGATATCAGGAAAAAGCATGAAAGACGAGGTGAAAGGCACAGGGTGAGAAAAGGATGGAGAAGGAGAGAACAGACAGAGGATGAAAGGAGAGAGAAGGAGCTGAATAGAAGATGCAGATGGGGGCAGAGAGGGTCTGCAGGATGAATATGAGACAAGGAGGAGCGTGGAAAGGGAGAAACGGAGTGCAGAGGATGCACACTTGATGCGACAAGCGGGTCTCTGCAGGCTGCGAGTGCAGCAGCCAGCCGGGAAGCAGAAGCCGTGTCAGCCGGAGGGCAAGGGCAAGGAGAGGTGCCCTGGATCTCCTGGGGCTCTGCTACCTAGCGATTTACCCCCGCTCCTCCGCTCCCCCTGCCAGCCACAGCATGGGGACTGCCCAGCTTCCCTTCCAACCCTTCAGCTCTGCCTCGCGTGAGGTTTCGCTGTTAGTCTCCCGCTCCTGCGTGGCCTCATTTCAGGGAGCTGCAGGGAGGATATGAGGCCAGCCTTTCAGCTGGGTGAATGAGAGATGCTCTGCTGGCAGCTTCGCCCAACTGTGCTTTCATCCTTCTATCAATAGCAGTGTCCTACTTGGGCACCCCTTCGCTCAAGGATGAGGGTCCCCAGTGCTGCACCGCGGTGACATCTCAGCCCGAGAGAGCCCACCGAATTTGTTTCTGGGTGTGAAATGAGACACAGGAGGTGGATAAAGGAAGCAGAGAGTGGGAGTTTGGTGAGAGCAGAGAACAAGAACAGGGCTTTGCAAGCACACAGGGTCTGTGCCTGCCATTTGCCCAGGCTTCCACTTCTGAAGAGGTGCTGGCCCCCAGCTCCTGGAAGTTACTTTTTGGTCGGAGAGCTCTCACCCAAACAGTCAGTGTCACTGAGCCCTCTGTTACATCAAGCAGCGTCCTGTCACAGAAGTGAAGGAACACCTCAGAAAAAGATCTCCATCAGGACCACTCCCATGCATGGGAGAGCCTGAGCCACCAGGAAAGCATCCCTGATATATTTTTCTGGGATTTATCCAATGTGAAGTGAAGGCAATACAACCATTTGGCTCTGAACGGGACCCCTACCAAGCAGAACAGATGGCTATATTAAAAGGAAAATACCCTAAGCGCAACTGGACTAGCTGACAGCCTCTGCAGAGGCCGAAGAGGGGGACTGGCCCTGAACACTCGCTTTTCCTTCTGCCTGCAGCATCCATGGCGAGGTTTACTCATACTTTTGTCAGTGGAACGCAGCCAAGACCCTTGCTGTTGTGCCAAACCGGAGGAGAAACCGCCTTGGCCTCCCAGAGCTCGCAACGCCGTTGGTATTGACCAAAGCGTTCCCTGCATGTCCCTTCCCTCGCGCACGTGCACCATCCCGCTCCCTCGCCTGCCGGCTGGCACGTACAGCTCCAGGAGGGGAGTCCCTCCTGCCGGGGGGGTGGCAGACATCTGCTAATCGCTGCCGTCACCCTGCCACCGCCATCCCCAGCCCTCCACTGCCGCCGTCTCTGCCTTGGCACAACACCTAGGCCAAAGAAATACTGAAATGGGCTGCCTTTTCCCCAAGTGGAGCGGCCAGGAGCTGCAGGGAAGTGAGCTTCTCTGGAAAAGCGGAGTAGCTAACAACCGTGCACTTCGGAGTAACAGCATTGATTGAGAGCAGGGCCCTTAACCTCCCCGCTTTCTGCCTGCAGAAAGGGAACTGTGCTCCGCTCCTGCCTTGCAAGATGATGGCTCTCTGCGTGCCTTAACCTTCATCCACTGATGTTTACAAAGTGCCTCTAGAGCTGCCAACTGGCAAATACCGTGGAAAAACACTCTGGATTTTCCCCAGTGCCTGATGCTGTGTGTGTGCGTGCCTGCGTGTGCTCGCCTGTGTGGGGCTGGCTGTTTATCCGCCGGGATCCCCATGGCGGGTGTCCCTACACCTACCCCTCCGAGCGCAGGGCATACATTCACGTCTCTGTTTTCTTTGGCCTCCTCCAGCATTTCCCTTGGAACTAATGGCCAATAATATAGTTTCTCCACAGACACCCCCCCTGCCAGAGCGCTCCCATGAAGAGGATTATCGGTCTCATACTTGCGAGCCTCACGCTGTCCCACTGCCTCTTTCAGGCTGTTCTCCCCTGGGGACAGGGTCACAAAGCCCACAGATTTGCAATTAGATCTGCCCTGTGCTTTTTTTTTTTTTTTTCCTTCTGCCCTGAAAAATACAAGGAAAACCGTAGATTTTGTAGAAATTATCCAAGTAGCTTTAAGAAAGCTCTACGCTCCTCTCAGCCTACAATCCGCAAGCTTTCGATAGAAAGATTTAGATGAACCCCCTCAAAAAGTTTTCAGTGGAAAGCAGATATTTCTTGTAAAAATAAACGCGTGATAAAAAGTGAAGAGTTTCCCTTGAAAACTGATTTCAGTGGAAATTTTTCAGGTGGAGCTCAGCATGCCCTCTGGTGCCAGAGCCAGGTTTCACAGGCCCTGGGACTTGCCAGCTCCCTGCAGCAAAACCAGACATCAAGTTTAAAAAGAGGGGGGGGGGAAAAAAATTAAATAATTCCACACTTGTGGTGAGATTCCTCTTTCTTTCTCTAAGAACTCTTACAAAAACTAAAAATAACTATAGAGGTGAGAGTTAAATATTTGGGGGTGGGGGTGCTTTGAGCAAGAGTAAAGCCTCTGACTTATGAAACATGGATGGGTGTCTCATTCAGCCCCCGTATCGCTGTGCCACGTTTACAAAAAAAACAGAAAGCAGAAAGGGGATTTGCCTGAGGTCAGACTGAAGCCAGCAGAGTCTCTGCAGGGAAAGAGGCTGTCTCATACGGAAGGCAAAAACATCGGGAACGGGACACGGGAGCCGAGACCCAGCACCAGTTCAGCCAGCATTGTTGTGTGACTGAGCTTTACTTTTTTCAAGTCCTAATTTCCCTACCCTTAAAAAGTGGGGAATAACGATACAATCCCATCTTGGGAAAGCACTGCATACTGGTAGGTGCTGTTTTCCAGCAGACGTGCTGGCTCTGCAACAAAGCTTGCAAGATGAACTTGGTGTCTGACTGCCAGGTCCAGGTTTCCTCTCTTTGTCGCAATATGGAAAAGAAAAGGCAGTGATTCCCACTCTTCAAAGTGACTGGAAAGACACCAGCTCTAGCCTGATGACATAAATCACTTTGATGAGCCTTTAGGTATGGCCTGGACTTGACTTAGGGCTCTGTTTGCCAAAATGGAGTTATTTAATCTCCCCGGTGATCCCACATAACCCCTTACAGCTGTGCGGGCAATCCTGCTGCAGGGAAACCAGAGTTCCTTGGGAGTTAGCTCCTGAGACACAGCAGTTTACATGATGGAACTTTAAGACAAAGGAAAACCAGAAATGGTCTCATTTTGAAAAACCTGTGGATGCATCGTGGCAGCTCAAAAAAACAAGTCACAGCCATGCGTTCATACCCCACAGATGTAGTGGTTACCTGCTGACAGCTACAGTGCCAGGCATCCCAAGGAAAGCCATCCTGCATTAATCGAATTGCCTGATCTCTAAAGACTCCTGGTTTGTTTAAGCCTCTTGTTATTTGAGGCTTCAGGCTTGCATTCGTAGCTGCTGGACTAGGCAGAATACTCCGTAAGGGCCAAATCAACAGAGGAGCTGGATTTCTCTAACTTCAGCTGGTATCACAGGGTCTCCGGCAGGTGGATTTTTTTAGGTGCCTAAGTGAAAGCTTTGTGTCCAGCTTTCATTACTCAATAGCATTTTGGCTACACCTTTGTGGATCTACTGAACCTGCGCTGACGGAACTTTGAAGAAGGAATCGCAGTTTTTCATTGCTCAGTGCAAGGTTTTCACAGATCCTGTGACTCCTCATTGGAGAGCGGTGGCTGTCCCTGCCTGTGGTATCATGTCCCAGACAGGGGAACATGCCATTGCGCTCACCCACATGAGAAAAGCCCATGTGAAAGCCGTCTATTTTCATTGCCTGATCATCTGGGATGCGGAGCTCGGTAAATTGCAGCTCTGCCCTCCAGGTAAAGGAGCACTCACACGTCAGGTGGAGGAGGTTGTGTTTTCATTCAACAGGAGCTCCTGACTTGCTTTATTTGTCGCACATAAGCAACTGGGAACAGATGCCTCAGCCTCCTTGTACCAGTCCCTCATTTAACAAAAGCTCTGTCTTGTTTGTACAGCGTCCTTGTTCTGGCACCCTTAACTCATCATTACGCACAGATAAACAATCAATGCCCGGCCTTGTGACGCTGCAGGGAGGAGGGCTGACTCTTCAGGAATAAGGACAAAAACCACTTGAAAGGGGTCATATCTCAAACCTTGCACCACTTGCTATGGGTACCACCCTGTTGCAACAGCATCACATGCTTTTAAACCAGCTAAGAGGGGGCAGTACCTAAATCTAGGCTTTTAAGATGAGTTCCCAGGATCAGACCTTTTGCTGGCCTCCATTCCCTGAGATGCAAGATAACTCTCTTCTACCCCTACGCGTTGCCTTTGAGTCCTTACCGGCGCTCTAGCCTGCTACTTTTATCTAAGAAATAAATCTTTTAGCTTCTAACTTCCACAGCAAGAAATACAGGCTTTTTAAAAGGAGCCTCTTAACCACAGTGACTTTACTGTTAGAAACCCCAAGAATTACACACTTTAGGCTACAAGAAATAATTAAAAAATCCCCCAAAGCACTTTCCTACCCTGAGCCAGCCCCTCATTAGGGATCACAGCTCACCAGCAGTTCAAACTGGACACAGTCCTCCCTACCTGCTTTTTACTAGGCATCTTTCTCACATGGGGGCGATTGCCGGCACAGGCCACAACCCCCTTCCAAAAGTCATCCCTAATATTTCAGCATCAGACACACAACCACACAGAGCTCTCTCCCAGGATCCTTGGCTTTATTCCCACTCCCACCCTGGAACAGGGAAAGCCACTCTTGCCTACGGATGCACAGAGAGACCAGAGACAGCAGCATGAAGCAGTACCCATAAACCTTCCATTTCATGCCTGAAGCATGGAGGAGAGGTTACATTTTGTACTTCATCTGATAAAAAAGGACCAAAACAGGACTTACCAGGTGATGTAGGCACAGTCCTGCTTCCCATACACACCTAGAGAAAGCTCTTCCACCACTCTGAGCAAAAGAGGGCACCTCAGGCCCCCACCTGGTCCTTATTTCCAGATTTACAGGGTTATCTATCAGACAGCCTGAGGGCAAGGCTGCTGGTCTTCAGCTGACAGGATGCTGATTACCCACAGCTGAAGCCTGTCTGCTACGAAGAAGTGTTGCTTTTCTTCCTTTTTTAGGAAGAAGATCATAGCTTGCTGCAAATATATCCAAATCTTTTGTAATTGTTGCCTTTGCTGGTGGTTTATTACCTGCTGATGACACTCTGGGCGAATTGAGAACAACCTTTTGTGTCTTTTTTTTGGTTTTTTCCATCATTTGGGTCAAGACAGCTAACAGGGGAACTCGCTTAACAAGAAAGACAGAAAATGTAGATGGCTAAAAGCAGCCAAATGACCCACAGCTTGTACTTAGATTAAGGGCAATGAGATGATTTACCCCTTGTAAATACCTATTTCTTTCCACTGACAAAAAAAATGTGCCTGAATGATTAGTTAAAGTTAGATGTGATGGTTCCCACCCCTTGTCTTGGGGCATTTCACGTTTGAAAAAGTAGTGCCCCTGGTTTCAGAAACAAAACTGTGGATTGTCCCAGCTGCTCTAGCATCCTAGAAGACAGTAGCCAGCAAAAAGCGTTCAGAGAAGATATAAAGCCTAGCCACTGACAGTCCTTTGAACACCCGACCCAAAGAGAAGCTCTCACTGTGATCCCCTCTAAGTTTGAGGCCTGTCTGTGCCCTGGAGGAAGAGAATTTAATATTCCTTTCAAAATCCCTAGCTCTGGGTTATCAGCATTATTGTAAGTCTGGACAAGCTTGTTTTTCACAAAAATACTCAGTATTTTTCTAACCTTGCTGAGGTCTTCATCACTGCAAATATCTCGTGCTTATTAATACCACAAGGCAACTGCGAGGGGAAACTGGATGCTCTCAACACGTTTAAAACATGCCACTTTGACTCTTTCCCAGGCTTTCTAGATAAACCCCGTGGGGAGGCAGCAGCCCGTTGGACGCGGATCGTCTGTTGGCTTAGCAATTGTTACCAGTTCACGCGGTTTCTCCTGTCTCCCCAGGGCGTGAATCCTCACCTCCGGATTAACGGGCCGATGAACATCAACCACTACGCGACGAAGAAGAGCGTGGCGGAGAGCATGCTGGACGTGGCGCTTTTCATGGCGAACGTCACGCAGCTCAAAGCGGTGCTGGAGCAGGGGGCTTCCTTCCAGTACTACGCCACCCTCATCGTGCTCATCAGCATCTCCCTCTTCTTCCAGGTGATGATTGGGATTCTCCTCATCATCACAGGTAAGGAGGCTGCCGAGGCATGTTCACCCTTGTAGGGTGATGTTTGGCCGACATGGGGTGGGAAGGAGAAGCCTCTTCCCCTGAACCATTTCCCCTAACCCCGACCAGGGCTGGAGGATGGTTGAAGAGAGCTTGGCGCGGGCGGTGGGGAGGTCTGTGTTACTGCTTTTCAAAGTGGGGAGCGGGTTGTTTTTTGTGGGAGCACTACTCCTCCTTCAATTCCCCGCTGCTGAATCCCTGTTGCAGGGAGAGAGCTGGGTTTGTGGCCTCTTGCAGCCCATCCTCTAACGTGCCCCTTCATGCAGCTCCTGCAGATACTACATTTTAGCTGCATCTTTCGACTCACTCAAGCTGGGGCCTAACGGAACAATTTTGGCAGAGATAGTCCCTCTATTAACCTCACATCTAACCAATCACACAGTTCCCCCAGTGCCATACAGACAGTACATTAACGCCAGCATTTCAGACCGGCTTGCCCAGTGCTCCATCTGATACTATACTTCAGCCTCCAACGTGTGCCCAATATTAAAAGTCTGCAGAATGCTGCCTTTTCCTCTATATCCTACGTGGTTTTTCATGTGTGACACAGGATCCAGGAAATCCTGTGAGGTGTTCCTTCCCCTGCCCTACATGGCACAGCCTTTCCCGGTGGCAGCTGCGGTGGCTGGAGCCAGCTGTGAGGAGAAGCGGGACAGGGGACCACAACCGAGGGCAGGGAGCCACAAAGCTGCCGTTTTCATGGTTTATTGGCCAGACGGCCCCAGTAACTGGGGCATTCCAGTGTCTGAACTGATCAATGCCCATCAGCTAGGGCTGGTCCCACTCACATACCAGATACCTCTCGGTCTGGAGGCGAGGAGAGTGTTGGCAGCTGTGTCAGCACATACGTGAGATCGGGGTGTCAAGGAGGAACTGGCCTCCCAACCCGAATACAACAGTGCTGACTCTGTCACCCACGTCACCTGGCCTTCCCTCGCCATGTCCCATGGCCATGCAGTGCGGGGAATCACATGGCACATGTCTGGCTAGCATACAGCACTAATTTGGCTATTTAGGGTTGGCCCATTGGAGGGCCATGGCACCTCCATGGCAAAACAAAGACATGACATAAAAAAAAGTTTTTCCTCTGCTCTGTCCTCCTGTGTCATCCTGGGGCAAGCTGTGGCCCCTGTAAAGTTCCTAGGACTATTCTCCCAGCTCTGTGGTCACAGTGCCCAGGGGCATCATAGACATTTGCCAGGCAGGGAAGGCTTGCAGGGGCTGGAGGACTTCAAGTCAAGCTACAAATCTCCCTTTTTTTTGGCATTGTATCACACAGCTCGTTTGAACCTGAATGATGTTGCAAAGCAACCCCGCCTGAATATACTCAACAACGCTGCCACAGCTCTCATCTTCATCACGGTCATCCTCAACATCTTCATCACAGCCTTTGGGGTGCAGAAGACTGGCCTCTACCCTCCCAGGAATTTTCGACCTTATTAAGTCACAGGGCAATGAAGTCAGGTAAGAAAGGGGTGAGTTCCCATCACTGCCAGCCCCTGGAAGCGTTCTCAATGTCAGAAAACACCATTGCAAGGTGGAGAAGGCAAAACTACACAGATTAACAAAGCCTTGCCAGAGACATGTTGTTGTCCCACAAGCATCTGGGGCCATTGAACACATTCCCTCAGAGGAGGAGGATTTGTCCTCGTTCGGTATTTAAAGCAAGAACACCAAACATCCCAACTGCTGGGATTTATCAGCAGCAAGTGGTTTTCAGAAGGCTGCAGAGATATGGATAGCAGTTGTGGATGGAAGCTAAATTTGAGGAAGAAAAGTAGGCGTGTTATGGGAGGTATCCAAAGACAGCAGCATTAACTGAGCAGGAGAAAAGGAAGGTGCTGGTGAGGTGGGAGTGAAGGAGCTCTTCACAACAGCCAGTGTGGCTTGGCAGGGGCTGCTTTAAGAATCGAAATAATTTTCAAGAGAGAGTTTTGTGAGTAAGAGTCCAACCAAATGCTTGAGTTCCCATGTCAGGTCAACGAGGGAATGACATGTTCTTAGGTCAGAAGTGCTTCAGGTCAAGAAGCAAAGTTCACATCTCTTGCTTACAGGACCTACAACAGGTAAACATAGTTTAAATGCAATACACCGTGGCAACAGTCAGCAAGACAGCTCAACAGGCACACGATATGACAAGGGAGGACGCAAAGGCCAAAAGCCTCTATAAAAACACTGCTGGGTTGGGATCCAGAAGGGTGTGAGCGCTGAAGAGCAGCGCCCCGCATCTGTAGGGGTGGCCGTGGTGCCGAGTGACCCTGTATGCTGTGACTGCTCCTCTCTGTCCACGCAGTGTGCAGGAGGGTGCTGCGACCTTACCGCTGTTTCTTGTCTTCCCTGCAGGATCTGAGCAGCGCGGCTGGCGGGGAAAGCTCTCCTCCTCTGCGTTTTCACTGACCTCAGCAGGAGCCCATCCACGAGTTCAGAGAACTGGGTTAAACTTTTCAAAACTTTGTGCGTGTCATGGTATACCGGCCCCTTACCGTAATGCTTTTGCAGTTCTGAAGGGGTGAAAACCTCGCCTTTCAAAGCTAGAGCAAACTCTGCTAGAGAGAGCTGCAGGAACAAGCAGCAGGTACACAACTTCAAAGCATGCTTCCGTAAATCTCATCTCTTCTTTTAGTAGCCTCCTTCACATACTCAATATTGGCTCATTTTGTAGAGAAGACCAAACAATTTACTTTGTAGGCTAAATAAGCAAGAAAAGCCCAGCTTTTTTTGTCTCAAGCACAAGTTTTTATACTTAAAGCAGTGCTACCTAGTAGATTACCTCCCAAATACTGGAATGGGTTTCTCAAACTGAAAAAAAAAAGGAAGTTCTCATGGGAGGATAGGAAAGTGTGTGTATGTCAACATAGCTAAAACCAGTTCAAATGTTTTCCTAGTTGTTTAAAAATAAAATTAAATGTGACACATTTAAGAAAACAATCAGATATTTCCAGCATTGGAAAATTAACAGTGACAGAAATACATATTTTGGTATGATGTCATTGCCAGGGACCTATCAGGAATGATGTCAGAATGGCCTGACAATATTTAGTAGAAAATGAAAAAAACGTTATACACAAGGAAACACTCTAGGCTTATTGCCACAATGAGAAATGACAGGTGCATAGTGTATGACTTTATTTAAAAAAATCACCATTATAATTTAAGGCCTTATCACTAACATGATATATTTAAAAACATTCATTTTCATATTTTCAATGTGGGAATCCTCTTGTACTAGAAATAATTAGTTTCCTTAAAAAAAAAGTCTTTGAATTAATGATTTTTCAGATTTTTTTTTAAAGAGTAAAATTTTTCGATCCTAAATTTTGCAGCTCTGTAGTCATGCTAAAAAATTGGTATTTTAATAGCCTGGTGTAAGCCTATTTAAATAATGACATGCTTTTCTGATTATTAAATGATGTTTTTCATCGTACAGCTGAATCAGAGTTCAATGTGGACTTTTCATTTTGCATACTCTTGCCACCACTGAGAAAGAAACGTCACGAAAATGTCCACATATTGGTTTTCGGGAGCCACTGGGAATGCCTGACACTTAAAAAACCCCAGATACGGGTAGATTTCATTTGTACTCTGTATTTGACCTTACAGAACTAGACTTCTGTTTAAGTCATGGGTGGTGCTTTTTTCTGGAGAGGGTTTGAATGGCCTTGCCCACAAATGCTGGTGGGTGAGGCTACGGGCCAGCATCAGCCAGTATCCACAAATGACAGCTGTTTGGGTTTTTTGAAGCTGAAGGAAAGTTGTATAGAAAGAGTAGGGTGGAAAGCATCAGTTATGTATTTACCAGAATTTAAATCCGAAGAGCTGAACACAGCCCGGGATCTGTTTGGTGAAGGAGGTAAACACTCATCCGCCACGTTGTCCTGGGGGACAGCAGGTCTAGAGGGACGCCGAGTTTGATGATGATCCCGGTCCTTGGTCTCTGCTGAGACCGACAGCCAACAGGGGTGACTGTTGCTGGGAAGCCTCCGTTATCCTGCTCTCCTCTAGGAAAAGGCTTCGCTGTAGAGGCAGCAAAACTAGTTCTAGCCAATGCAAAACCACCAGCGAAGGGCTTTCAGCCACTACTGGCCAGCTGGGTTCATGAAAAGGTAAAAAATTATCCATCCTGTGTGCAGATCCCAAATCCTGTGACTCATTGCTTCAGAGAGCATGAGGCAAAGCAATTAGCATTGATGACTGAATGTAGAGAGAGAGAGAAAAAAACCCAAAAGGTTCAGCTAGGGAAAGCAGCAGTGAGGGGAATTTCATTACCAGATCTTAACTTCAAACATCATCGTCTCGGAGAGCTGCCAGGTCAGGTACAGCGGCGCACGAGGCCTGCCCGAGCAGAGAGGGGTTCCCACCACCCAGCCCAGGTGAGAAGACTGGCAGCACACTGGAATGCTTCCCCCCGCCATCACCTTTAATAATCATTCCTCATTATAATGGAATCAGACTCATTAACAACCTTGGCTGCCTTTTTCCCTCTCCATGTCTGACTCCCGTTCCTGCCAAGCTTTCTATACTCAAAGGAGTCACAGTTGAAGTGAAAAGGGGCCAAATTTGAATTTAAGTAAGCAGATGCTGTGAAAGAGCTGACCTCCCATTTGTGCAGGCTGTGCCAAGTACTGAGCTCAGGTCTAGTCCCTGACTTGCAGTCTTCTCCAGGAATTCTCCCCTGCTTGCGAGAGGGACCACTTTGTTCTCCGCATTCCCTCTCTATGATCACATTGCACTTCTGCTTTGCTGGGATGTGTGTTTTTTCAATGTTTCTACCTTCTTTCACACGATAAACCCACGAAGACAGGAGGAAAAACCGTTTTGTTGCCATCCCACCTTCTATAGCCCTAGAGGGGACTGAAACAGGTCTCACGCCTGGCTAACCTTGCTTGCGATATCTCCCACCCGCCCCTGGCTGCCAACTTCTCGCTGGCTTGGGCAGAGTGTATTGCCCACGTCTTCAGTTATGTGAAGCCAGAGGAGCAGCACCTGGTTTCTAACCCCTGCTGCATGGCCAGGCAGGCGAGAGCAACACACAGACAGAACGGAGCTCTTGTAGGAAGACAAGGTGTTTATAAAACGTGAGGGAGAATCAGTATATCCCCCCAGCTCTAACAGAGAGGTGGCCCAGGAGGTGTCTTGAAGGCACAGAGCCACTTTAAGGCAGATAATTCAAAGGTACAATTCAGATTTTTAACACAAGGCATCAGTATCTAAAAAAACCGATCAACTTCAGACATTCGTGGACAATGAGAAGAGGCGAGATGTTCATACCGGGCAAATGTCAAAGACAATGACAAAACAAGTCACATTATAATTTTCACACAATACATTTCTCTCGGAATAACAGCTGCAAGACTTGTTGCTGGCCGGCAAGCCGAGGTGTGCATAGCCCCGTCTCTCCCTTACAGCCCACAGCAGCCCCTGGGCACGTGGGCTGGAACACAGCTTTTGTCCCCATAGGCTCTCTCCAAGCTCCTCCAAGGCGGCTGACAACTAGCGCCAGTTAGTATTAATCATGTTTACTACCGCAATGCTTAAACACCAACTAAGAATCCCCACTGTGCTACAAAGGGAAGAACACTTGTGATGGCAATTTTAACAGCGGGGATACTGGCCATCAGGAAACTGGACTGGAACGCACTAACTCTCTACCTCTCCACCAAGGTGTCCTCACGAGGTAAACAGTTCTGCTTGACAGTGGCCTGGGTTACAAGGTACGAAGGAAGGAGCTCAGTCACAGCTAAAGAATGGGGGCAAAATCCTCAAATTCTGCTGGCAGTGCTGGAGTGAGGGCTGCGCCCTACTTGGCAGTCCACTCTTTGCTGACTGCCCTCTCTGCTGAAGAAGAGGGTTACTCGTATCATTTAAGCCAAGTGAGCTACCTTCTGGATGCACCTAATTCTTGCCAGTGCCTGCAGATGAACGCCAGCTGCTAACTGCAGGTGCTGCAGACCGCATCTAAGCCAGATGTGAAAGTACACGGTACAAACAACCCTTCCTCCCTCTGCAGGACTTAAGGGCTGCCACCGAATCCATCAGCCCTCCTTCTGCAAAATGGGCACCAGGTTGTTCTCTGCTTGATGCGGCCGGCCAAACAGCCGGGTCCCGCTAACGCCCCAGTGCTCGCCCTCCCCGCCAGCCTCTCCCCATTCCACAGGGATTGCGTGACAGAGCCAGCCCGGACAGGCTGCGGAGGCGCAGCCCCGGAGCCCGGCTCACCTGCACACTCGCGGGGCTGTGCCTGCATTTGGGTGAAGCGCAGGCTCCGACACGCACCGAGGGCATGACTGACGCTGCACATTCCAGGCAGAAACAGGGCTTACTGCAACGTTGCATCACAGGGCTCTGCCCTCCTAAACTCCTACAATACATTTAAAAAAAAAAATAAGTGTCGGCTGTTGTCAGCCTCTTCCCTCTCGCACCAACTGCAGTGTTTCATTTCTTAGTCTCTACACGGGTAAAGTACTTCCCCTCAATAAAAAGACTGCTCTGGCTTGGGCAGAAGGCTAAGGCTGCCTCTTCTGAGATATTCAGTGTCTGCATGCTGGTAAAGGCTCTGCAGACTCAGAGACACAGCTTGTCTCACCGTCCCTGCACACTCTGCAGAGAAACTTTCTGAAATCTGGTTGTCTTTTTCTGACTTCACCAGTCACAAAATCCAGACAGAGGCAAGCGGATGACTTGACAAGATTTCTATCTCACGTGCCGGGACTTGCATATTCAGTTTTTTACTGCAATAATGGAACCTGATGGACTTGTCAAGCACCACAGAATTAATAACGAATGAATGCCTATTCTGAATTGGCATCCATGCTATCAGTGTAAAAAGCGAAAAACCTCTAGAACCACGTCAGCGTTGCTTGTATCCTGGATAACTCCATTACTCGCTTTTCAACAACTCCCCCCAGAGCTGGACACCACGAGCAGCATCCTATGGCACTCTCTCCCCTGAAGTGTGGGACCAGTAGCAGCTTTTTCAGCATGGAATGTGGACATCGAAGCTCCAGTGCAAAGCACTGACTGTGCTGGGGTCCCTATAAGTCCTGTAAAATGGTTATAGGGGTAAAAAAAATCTTGCCTTACTTTAATGGGAGTTTTAGGGGCTAAGAACTCCCCGTAGCATCAGGCTGTCTGTGGACAGGGGCTCTTTCCGCACGTCTTGGATCAATGCTGCTATGGGTCTGCCCACCCTTTTATTCACTCAACCCTCTTCACTCTTCGCTGTTCCCTGCACTCAGTGCAAGTGCCAAGGCCTGAGGCCACCTCCTCTGTGCCAGGCCAGAGCTCCCAGGCTGTTCTGGAGATGAAGCACCAACAGCTGTGCTGGTTCTTCAACCAAGAACACTGCTCTTTACATAAAAGTCACACTATGACAAGACACAACTGTGAGGCCATAACTTATTAAATTAACCTTTAGATGCTGCATAAATGTACAGGATTTAGAGAGCAGAATGCTCTGTCTCCTCTTTTTTTTTTTTTCCTGACAAAATCACAATATTTCAACTAATAAAATATTGCCACTTCTTCCCTGCTAGGGTTTCCCTGATATCGTTAGGACAAACATGCATGTCTGTCAGATAAGGCTGCAAAGTTCCTCCTGAGATGCCCTCCTGGCTTCTCTGCGTAACCCCTCCGCTATCCCCAGGCAGTGGATCAATAATGTAGGTGGAGCTGTAACACCAATCCCTGCCACCTTCCCCAGTTGCAGGCAAATATGGGACTCATAAGGGAAGTGTACTCGAGTCTCCAACCACGGCCCATGATTTGCTGAACGTGAACATGGTTTTTCATAATGCCTAAAGGGAAAAGCACAGAGAAACGTCTAAGCACCAGCAGCCTAAAGTGCCTATCAGCTCCTCCACATCTAGATCTCCTTGGGTCAGCACATGGGCATCTGGACACAATACAGTTCAGAGAACTTATTTTGGTCCTCTGTCCAAAAGCACGGATACTGGAGAGATGGGGAAGGAGGGGAAGTGGGGAGGGTTGTTTTTTTCTTCTTTTTTTTTTTCCCTTCAAGTATTGAAAGAGGAGCTGTGTTACTGTAAATAAACCATTCTGGGATTAGCTGGGATTTGTTTGTCTGGTTTGCACCACGCAAGACTCAACGGGAAATATGGCACCTCTCCCACTGCACCATCCGCCAGACTGCATGGCAGGAAATACAAGTCCTTCACTTGTCGACATCTCCCCCACGTGCCTTCCCAGCAAGACATGGATCCCACGTCTTGGATACAACGGCTCACCAGAGAAGCTCCCGCTCCCCTAGCCTGACTATCCCTTCCTCGGCTGTGCCGTCCCATCAGAGGGCTCTGGAGGCAGAGGAAGAGTTTGTGCACTCGGCTGTGTGCCTCGGTAAAGTGCATGTCGAGATGAGACGGTGGACGGCGCTGCCGGGCAGCTTTGGGGTCGAAAGCTACAGTGTCTTCAGCTGGCGCCGGTTCCACATGCCCCGCTTCGAGTGAAACCAGTGGAAAAAGTTTCTCAGGGAGAGACGCTCCACTTCCAGCCCGGCCTGCAAAATCCTGGCAGAAAGGAGAAAGGGAAACTTGATCACAAAGATACTCAGGGGGCTCAGCCCCAGGAAATCTCTTTTAAGTTGTAAGTTGTCAGGAGATTGCAATCCAACTGAAGAGTCCAGAATAGCTCAGAAGTATCTCATATCTATAAGCAGGTGTCTACTGACACTTGCTGAGTGTTTTTGCAGGGCTGGTCAGGAGTGGGCTGCACAGGCCAGACTAGGGGGAAAGACAGCTGGCAACATGGGATTGCTCAGGATGCTAGTCTTTTCTGCAGTCATCGGACAGAAAAGACAGGAGAGGCCCCAAACCCTAGAACTACAAACCCAGAGGCCTAGGACTTGTACAGCAGGGATCCCTCATTATAGACTTCCCAGAAGTTGTAACTGTACCTGATGATGTTTAAACGTCTCTCTGACAATTGCTTGTCTGGGCAATTGCTACACATAGTATGTGAAGTCTGAGGGACCCAAACCAGACCCATTGTGCACTGCTCTGCTTGAAGAGGACAAAGTCTTCACCATCACCAGTGTGTGATCTGCCTGTGCCCAACAGCAACATGGCTGGAAGGCACCAGGAAACGGCTTCTCTGTTGTTTTATCGGTGGCTGTAGTAGTGTATTTTGGGTCCACTTGCCTACTAGGTTTGAGGTCAGGACATGCTCAAAGACTGTCTCTCACTGACCAAGTTTATGGTGGCATTAGTCACTTCAGTCTCCTCAGATCCCCATTCCCCTGGTCACTGGTCCTCCAGGATCTACTGGATCTTCCCTCCTGAGCATATGAATGATGACAATGTATGCCTACCTGTCCAGGAGTTCCCAGTCCTCTCCTCCCCAGCGGTCCCGAAACTCTTTCGTGTTCATGCCTCCGATCTTGTCCAGGTCAGACTTGTATATGCCCAGGAGACCAAACCCATTCACCTCCCAGTAGCCTGAGGACAGCGTAGAAGAGGCACAGGCATGTTGGTGCTTTGAACCACCAATGACTCCAGCAGGGCTTGCTGGAGTGAGGCTCAAGCTACTTCTAGCATGATGCTGACACCAGAGAGCCAGCTGAGCACCGAGGCAGAGCCAACCATACTGAATCTTTGGGAACTGAGAAAGGCTTGCAGACAGATGGCATGGGCTGCCCCGTGAACTTGCCAGCAGAGCCTCCCACATCTCCTGTCTGGCAGCATAGTACCTGATGCACATGGACTGTCCCAGCTACGTGGGGTTTGTCCCTGTGCCTGGATGGCTCAGGATGGCCACCTCTGTCTAAAGGAAATCCTACGCTCAGATGATCTGTGTCACTTTCCTCCCTCTGACTTGGGTTGGTTTCCCCCACCCCCCGGCTACCAGCTCTGCTCAGGACAGGCTGTGCCCTCTAAGAAAAAAGAGAAATGGACAAAAAGGAGTAAAGGAGGTTTTCCACGGACCTCAAATCCATAGAGACTCCTAGGAGATGACCAAGAGAAACATCATATAAAGTGCTCTGCTGGGTCTTTGATCTCAATTTCCAGGTACCTGATACAGTCAAACCCCATCCTATGTCTACTGCACTCTCACCTAGGAGCCCTGGTAAGCTCCAGACCTTGATGCAATCAGAGGAACAAATCTAGAGGTTGCAAGCACCCTTTTCCTTCCCCAGCTCCCCCAGGTCTAAGTCAAGGAGACTCCACTCCCTCTTACCGTCAGGCCACTGTGGGGACATGCCACAGTGCAGCCTCATGACCATGGGCGCGAAGGCCATCTTTCCTTCCACGCAGTGCTTCCGGATTGAATCAATGACTCCAGCTGGGAAGTGGATGTGGAGGTCACACAGGAAAATGATGCTGTGCGGGTCCTGGAACCGACAACACCAGTTGGGAAAAACATAGGTTGGCTTTAAGGAAGTCTTTCTTGAGGGGCAGGAAGACAAGAGATATGTGAGTGAATTAAAGAACCATTTGTTGCTACATCAGAAATTGAGGTCCTAGGGGCTGCCAAAACAGCCTGTGACTGGCTGTTCAACGATGGGTATGAAATACTATGACTGTGACCTGGCACAGCCAGTATCACAAAGCTGCTACTGCTGAATTCCCTCCTGTCTGATAGTCCCAGCAGGTGGGCCAAGAAGCAAATGGACCACGGGCTTTGTGGAGTAAGGGAAGAGTTGCTTACTCTGAAGGGACAGGAAACACACCTACGTTTGATCTGGTTTGCTAGGCTATTTCCTTCTCTAAAACCCAGTGTGTTCAGTATGAACGGCAAGAGGTAGCACCGGATGCATACCAGAAACCTTCCTGTCAACCCCATGGCCCCCAGGCTTACCGTCACGAGGTCTATCCCCGCCTGCAGCCCAGCAGAACGCTCGAAATTCCCCGTCAGCTTCAAGTACTGGTAACTGTGGGTCAGATGGGAAAGGTAAGTTCGGTGCTATGCTGTGGGCATCACACTGGGGAGCTGCACCTCGCCTCCATGCACCCTTGCAAGAAGGAGGAAAGCCTTTGCTGTACTACTGTGCAAGCTCAGTGCTGCTCTATGTCCCAGTGAGCCCTGAGGGTCTTCCCACTTGTGCAGCAAGGACAGGGCACTCCCTAGCAAAAACCTTTTCAGGTCTAGTCCAACTGTATCCTAGGACTAGACATTTTATTGGGAACCCTTGGATCAGCCAAGGCTGGTTCAGGTCAGAGTAGGGTAAGCCAGAGAGCTATTCCAGCAAGTGGAGTCCCCAGAGGTCTCCACACAGTCTGTTCCACTTCCTCACAGCTTTCTTATCTTCTCTGTCCTCCCCCTGCTCACTGCAGGACTTGCTTTCTGTCCTCTTTTCAAACTTGAACAAAAGCTAGGAGAAAAGAGATGCATCTGGATGGATGACTACAATAGTTATTGCCTTACAGTTTTCTAACACTATTTATATGCAGTATTTGTGCATGTACATTATAACAACAATATATGCAGGTATATGAGCGAGGTCTGGATGGATGTCATCTTTGGGTTTCCAGCTGCAGGAGGCTGTGGGGTCAGCACACAGAGACTGGCAGATGTGCTGTGTTTGCCAGCATATGCACGTGAGCAGGTTTTTTGACCAAGCAACACTCTCACCTGTGCAAGCTAGACCTTTTCAGAGCCTTCTCTACATCCATGTCATCGCTGCTGTAGTCCGTGATGATGATGTTGAAGTACGGATCCTTAGTGACTCGGAACAGCTCTTCCATGTCAGAGATGAACTGCAGCACCCAACGGGCCTGGTTTTTCACTGGTTGTATTGCAAAAGGGAGAGAATCCAAGTAAAAATTATTTCAAAGATGACGTGGCTTCTCAACAGGCAAGGCTTCTTGCCTCCTCTCAAACCCTCCTAACCTTGCAGGGATGTTGAAATAGGCTTAGGCTGAAAACCTGGACCAAAGAGCCAATGAGCATGGGTTCTTTCCCAGAGTGTGGCAGGAGTTTTCTCCGAGCTTACGAGCCATGGGAGTTTGGGCCCTGTCATATTTCCGAGGGGCTTTAACTTGGTGAGAACAGAAATTGGAAGTGATCCAAATAAGATGGTTGAGGCTGGCCCAGACCCCCTGCTCAGGACTGCCCTCATGGGACCCACACACCGTGCCATCCCACAATGTCCTGAGACGGCAGGTCCCCCTTACCTGGCACCACGAAGTGAACCATGGCCTGGTGGTTCCAGGAAAAGCCCTGGGGCCAGCACAGCTCTGGCTCACTCGCCATAGCCATCAGGTGCCGCCGGCGACCCCACGCCAGGTTCCTCATCTTCCTCTCCTCCTCCTCATCGCCGCCAACGCCCTGCCAGCCCCGCGCAAAGACGTACTCGGAGAAACGGACGAGCCGTTGTCCCTGCTCCAGCAGTTCCAGCTCCAGCAGGTAGCGGCTGCCCCGCATGCGGTCCTGGCGTTTCTCCACGTTCACGATACGCTGCAGCTGAAACCGCCTGCAGAAGATATGGCCGGGGTGGGCATGGCCCACGTACACCAGGCTCCTCTCCCACCTCCAGCCCGTTCAGCTCTGCCAGGCTCTCTCCTCCTGGCTAGGACAAACCTTTTAGTCCCCAGCTTCCCCCAGCTTTGCTTCACCACTTCCAAGGTTCCCCTGGGAAGGTTTAGCACCTGTTTCCTAAATCCACAAGCGTGTGGGATTAGATCTGGGATTCCAGCCAAGAGAAAATAGTTGGCAAGGGAAAGGAAATAAAGGTGACACAAAAAATAACAAATGTGTCTGAATGATTGTAGGGCTGGTAATAGTGAGTGTATTCAACACCTCCTACAACGATCTTGGCACAAGGAGTATGTTTGGGCTAGTGAAATTGGCTGATGACAGCTTATCCGCCAATAACATGGAGCAGGACTGAGCAATCACGCAGTAAAAACTGGGGTGAGCTGTAGGTTCAGAATGGTCAAAACAGGAGGAAGTGCCAGGTCATGTGCTTTCAGATCATAACAAGAGTTTCTGCTGTAAAACGGACACTCATCAGTTAAAAATGCTGAAAAAAGCTTGTGTGCACTAATCAGTTACACTGTGACTGATGTGGCCCTGAAAAAACAAAAGAGATCTTAAGATATAGTGTGAGAGTTACTTCCAACAGGGACTGGGAACTAGTACCATCCATTCTATAAACCAGCCAGGATACTGGTCACTTACATACAGGAAAATTATGGAAATAGAGCCTAACACCACAGAAGGGTCATGAGTTGGATTGTATAGCTTACAGAGGCTCAGAGGAGGTACATCTGCCATAAAGGCAATCAAGATGGTGAGTCTTGGGAAGAAAAAGAACCATTTCAAGCCCACGTAAAAACAGAGTACCAGCAAAAGCTGATCTCCAGTGGGTCACCAAAGCAGCGAGGAGCAGAAATATCTTCCCAAATCAGTACTAGGACATAAAAATATCGCTAGTTTTAAAACAGAGGTGCACACATTCAGGTGACAGCATAGGGCACTTGGCTGTCTCTGAGGTCAGTGTACTGATCCACATCATCTGACAGGTCCCTCCTGGTTCTATGTCCTATGTGATTCATACGGTGAGATGTGGCAGGCATCAAACCGCAAGTACAAGGAGCTCCAGTCCTACTTCCTATCAACAGAGTTTCTTAATCTTCAGATGGTAAAATGCTCCCATGTGCTCCCAATATCCACACTGCGCAAGGAGGAAGCCAGTAAAAGGCCTGTGATGCCAGCGGGATGGGAGCCTCCAATCCTTCACGCTTACTGCCACCAGCTGTTAGAGGGCAATATTCAGCTCCCAGACATGGTCTGGTGTCCAACAATTCCCATTTCTCAGACAAAAGAGGCATTTAAAGCCAGAGTTTTTACACAGATTCCTTGCCTAAAGGCTTATTTCTCACATCTAGTTTATGCCCTGATTCCCACTAGCTCCTCACATGGCAGGTACTCCCTGTGCAGTGTGCTACACCAGCTGTGGGACATTGCCTCTTGGTTTTTACACTATGCCTTACCCTTTACTCCTCTGGTTGAGCTTCTTCAGGAAGACACGTGTGACTTCCAGGGCCTCCCTTTCTCTTAGCAGCAAGTTTCCTGACGTGTTGCATTTCAGGTCAATCCAGTCTGTGCGCAGCATGTGGAAGTCCAGATTGCTGGCACTGAAGGTCTGCTCCCAGTTCACTGCCTGGTCGAACACTGGTACGTAATCAAAGTCATCCTCATCATCTTCCTCTATCTCCCCGTCCACCTCTTCCTCTTCCTCTTCTGCTGCCACAGGTTCAGACTTGTCCTTCACAGGAGACACCATCTGTGCCTCTCCCGCCCCCATGCCCCCACCATTGGCCGCCTTCTGCTCAGCAATGTAGGTCTCCACTTGATTCAGCCACTGCGACAGCCCAGGCTGCCTGCCGGGGCTGGCAGAGCTCACAGCACCTCTGCTGGCTTTGCTAGAGACTCGGCCTCCTCTCCTGGCTGTCACGGCACCTCCTGGCTGCAGCCCATCTTTAGTGGTGCTGAGGTCTCCTTGAGGTCTCAACCCTTTGGGAGTCGTGACCCCTGAGTTCCTGGGGCCACTGAGATGCTGCTGCCTTTGGGACGTGGTCCTAGCAGGAGGGTTCACTTTTTTGACGGGCGCTTTTCCCTGGACGGCCCTGGCATGCTGCGGAGGGCTCCTGGAGTTGTCTTTGACACCAGCTTTTAAACGGGGTCTCTTCGTTATTGGGTTCCCCTCTAGGCCAGCCTGGCTGAGGCTTTGGTTGGCAGAGGGCAGTGTGGCTGATTTGATACCAGACCGCTTCGTCCTTCTCCTCTGTAGCCCCTCTCCTACATCACCACCTGTCACCGAGAGAAGCCGACGACGTTCCCGGAGGGAATAGTCCTCCTGACCTTTATTGCTACCCACCACTCTGCTGGGAACGTTGCCTGCCGGTTCTGCCCTCCCCATGCTGGGGCGCTTGGTGGGGCTGGTAGTCTCTGTCTCCTGCTCCGCGTACTGCAGGTCATCCAGGTTCTGCTCCTGGGAGCCTGCAGGAGTAATAGCAGTTACACCTCTGGCATCCTCCTGCTACCTTCCCTGTCCTGACCCAGGCACCCACCCTGCCAGTGGGAGCTACTTCTCACCCCATCTCAGCATTGTCTCTCCTGCTTAAGAGGGACAGGGATGCTCTCACACACAGGAGCTCCTCAGGACCTATTATCCAGCATTGCCAAAGCCCATGGAGGGGTCTGGCTTTGCTTTTAGCTGTCTCTCTGGCCACAGCTCTACAGGGCAGGTGCAAGAATTGGATGCCGCACTGCACACCTTTGGCTCTGTCACTTCTGCCCACATTTTTGCTGGAATTGCACCTCAGCTAAGCTGCGGGCTCGAGAGGTAATTGTCACATTGCCCACTACAGCTCACTGTTTGGTGACATCCCAACCTGTCCTTAAGAGAAGTAAAAGTGGCAGCAAAAATCTCCCAGCCACAGCAATCTGGCAGAGGAGGACTCTGACCTCCTTGGTACAGAAAGCCAACAGCTTCTCGCAGCTGGTGCTAGAAGATCACACACAAAAGCGACTGACAAAAGCATCCTCTGGGCTAACATCAGGGCCCCTACCTGGCTGCTCTGTCTTTTCTTCAGAGTCCAGGCTCTTCTCTGGCCTATCCATTGTCATGTACTTGTAGAATCCAAATCTGCAGAGGGAGTGGCAAAACACAAGTCTGATGAGTTACTTTGTCCTCTCCAAATAAATTATGGCCATTACTCTGATTACATCTACTCAGCATCTCCAGATCCTCCTTTCCCAGCAAGTCATAGGCTATCATCATCTTTATCTTTCAAATCTTTGGGCAATCAGATCTTACTCTGCACTGTCAAAGATGTCAGCTTTCCCTGCTTATCATCGCAGTCTCTCATTTTCTCAAAAGCAC
Source organism: Rhinoptilus africanus (assembly GCA_013400135.1). NCBI lineage: Eukaryota > Metazoa > Chordata > Aves > Charadriiformes > Glareolidae > Rhinoptilus > Rhinoptilus africanus. The sequence goes on from VXBO01014151.1 coordinate 850,915, forward strand.
AGGAGGAAATCCCAACATAAGTACTCTGAAACACTTCTTTAGCCTCCCTTAAGCTGCTCCTTAAAGCTCGCTAATGATGTAGTGCTCACAAATGCAAGTCATCATGCTGCAAAAGCGGCTCAGGCAGGCAGTTGCAATGATCTCCCTCTCTCTTCTCTCACACCACCGTCTGTGTGCTGTCCTTGTGTGTCTGCGCTTCAAGCTTTTGAGAGGGATTCCCAGGACCGTGTCCCTCCATGTGTGCTTGATGCCAAGCAAAATGGACCCCCAGTTCCCAAATCCTGTCACAATACAAATGAATTGTCAAAGCAATAAACCTTGGTGGCATCTTCCAGCCCACGGCAGCCACCTTTTCCATCCTTCACTATGAACCCCAGGAGTTCCCTCCCAAACCTACAATATGATCTGTTGTTCCAGCCCTCAAAATAGGCCTGTAGGGAAGAAGAAGATGCTGAGCACAGGGAGGCCACCATCAGTTATCTCACCGGTAAAGTGACTCTCCTTATCTTGCAAAAAAAAATCCTCCTGAATGGAGGGGGGTCCTCACACAAGGTGTCTGCCTGTGTCAGGGGGGAGCATGTGAGCGGCGGTTCCCTCGCAGGGCCGCTGCTGGGAGCCAGACTCCAGTGCAGATGAACAACATGCATTTCTTCCCCCAGAGAGATGCCTGGTGGTGAGCACGGTTTGGCTTTCACAGCGACAGCCATCAGGAGGCTCCAGCTGCTGGCAGGCAAAGTTTGCTGGAAATCCACTCCCTGATGTAGTGGAACAAACACGCTCTGACCCAGCTACTGGGTTAATAGAGCAAGAAAAGCAGCAGCAGTTTCCCCTTGAGACCTAAACATATTTTCACTTAAAGGGAGCAGAAGTTATCGAAAGAAACCATAAAGGCTTTAATGTTTTGCGAGGCTTAGGGGATCTTTAAGAATTAAGAGAACCCTACAGAACTGAGTATGAAATTTCACTCCGGTTCTAGCCTTCAAACTCTCTCCTCCCTCCCTGCTAGTAAACTCACATTTGCAGCACCCTACCTTTCCAGGTAATAAGGGTTTTCCTGATAGAAGCATTTGTTGTCTTTCTCCATGTGGCTCAGGCGGCTGTAATCATTTGGGTAAACAAAGGACAAATGAACCTGGGAAGAAGGGAAGAAAATAAAGTAAAACCCCTGTAAATGCCAGATATCAGCCACAAGGTGACCCAGACATGGTTGCAAGGTGACCAGCCCTTTTGAGAGGGTGCAGGGGTTGCTCGCTCTTTGCCTCTCCAAGGCATCTGGTAGCAAGCTGTGAGAATGGAAAACAGAAGGAATAGTGCTGAGAAATGTGCACGGATATGTCTTTTTCTCTCTTTCTTAGCATCTGTTTGTCCATCTCTGTACCTGTGCGTTTAAGTCCTACAACAAAGTGAGAACTAGCTGGGAGAGAGGTGGGCAAGTCCTCCTGAAGAGATGCAGGGGATCACAGAAGCCCAGAAAGCATGTGGAGGAGACCTCCAGGCAAGGCTGAGGGAGCCGAGGCCACCCAGGATGCGAGTCCCCTGGGGAGGGTAGGCTTGTACCGGCATCCAGGGAGGGCAAAGTGTGCTGGTGACCTGTCCCCAGCAGACCTCAGAGTCTGCTCTGCCATGCGGGGGATTAAGCCCTGATATGATGTGTGACCCACAAATGTGAGCTCAAGACCAGTTTTAAGCTTGTTAGGGGCTTTAGTAGTCCATACAGGCTACAGTTCACCCCATGGAGAATAAAATCCTCGGTGACTGTGAGGCTCCAGGTGAAGGCAAGCTCAGCTCTTTGGTTTGAGGGGCTCTGTAAGACACACAAGCTTGTAGCTCAGTGAGGCCCACGAGCAGTGCCTAGCACTTGGTGTTGCCCTTTTACACGTACTGGGATGCAGAGATCTGACCAGCAGATGGTCAAATCTGCCCAGCAGCTTCAGATCGATGAAGAGGCCCTCATAGTTAATGGGGTCAGTCTCCTTCCTCCTTGTGTTCCCCTGGGCAGGTACCGGCTTAAGGAATAAAACTTACAAACTGGAGTCCCTGGTAGCGCTGCAGAGGAAATCCATTCACCAGGTAGCTGGGCTTGTATGGGCAGTCTGGCAAGGCTCGGCGCACACGAGACTTGCTGAGCAGGGGCACTGAGAAGAAGAAAGACGGAGGCAAGCGTTGCTGGTGGAGCCCTGCTGCAACCGATGCACCAGCTTAGCTACTTCTATGCCTGGTTTCTATTTGTCCATGTGAAACAGTAACAGATACATAAAGCAAACTATCCTGCACAGCTCATCTCTTTACCTTGCTCTACAGCACCTACACCAAAATATTACGCCCAGGGATGTCGCGTGAGCTGGATGCCACGAAGAGGAGCTGGGTTTAGCCTGTGCTTTGTCTCCTACAGCACATTGTGTATTGCATACTGCCCCTCTCCTCTGCGCTGGGGAGAAAAAAAGCGTGGCCTTTAATAACCACAGCCTAGGAGGGCCATCTTTCTCTATTGCACGTGCTGTGACAGGCTGCGGCTCCCTCCTCGAGTGCTGGGCAAGTCTCACCTTTGTAAAGAGTGTCCCGGGGGTCAGGCTTCAACATGTCAGCTGGGTGTGCCGTGCTGTCCGTGCTGTCAGCAGGCCGGCTCCCGTGACTGGCCAGCGTCCGCGGGATGTGCCCAACCTCATCCATCTTTAAAAGCGTCTCGTCTAGAAACCAGAGAGAGAACGGAAAGGGGAGGAAGGGCTAATTCGTCCCTCGTCCCAAAAAATGCCCTTCCCCAGTGTCAGCCCTTTCCAAATGGCATTATTAGCATTACATTTATTTTAAAAGGAGATAGAAAAGATGAAAAGGTGGAAAAACTTGAGAAGCAGAGCTTTCTCCTGTGCTAGAAAAGGAGCTAGACCCTGGGGTGAGGCCTACAGTGGTGGAGGAGGATGATGCTCCAGCAGGAGAATCGAGGCCAGGAGCAATGGGAAGCTTAAATTCAAGACTGAGTATTGGTTACACTTCTTGGGTGCTGCTGCTGGAGGACTTTATGTCTCCATGGATCTTACTCTGAGATGAGGGGAACTGAATAAATACCCAGGAGGGAAAGGCAACATGCTGCCAAGTGCACCAGGATTACTCTTAGCAACTTTTGGGTACTAAGCAATGTGGGAATCCAGAAGGAATGGGATGACATGTGATACAGCCAGAGGCTGATATGGCAGAAGGAAACACTGTATGGGCAGAAGGTACCAGATAAAGATGAGACTGCAGCACCGTGCCCAGCCACAAAGGGATCTTTTGGGATGTGAGTCTTCCCTTCTACAGGAAATTATTAAGAAGAGAAGAGCAGAAGAAAAAAGGATGGAGACAGAAGACCTAATGGAAAGCCTAGTCCTGGCCAAATGGCAGGCTTCAGAAAACACAGCAGCAGGTTGCGATCCAAGACACAGCAAACATATCTCGATTACATCAGGGAGTCTTCCATGGGCAAAAGTGTTGGCATGGAAAAAAGCCCAGAGATGTTGGAAGGCAACAGTGGTAGATAAGGAAAGGGGGAAGTTGGCAGAGGAAAGCAATACTGACAAAACTAGAATAAGGGTAAACAGGACTAAGGAGCTCCTTAACCGATAAAGGCATCACTTGATATGCTAAGAATGGTTTACAAAACAGGAGGGACCGCGATGATGTGCTTGCTGCGATCCAGCAGCAACTTGAAGAGCCTTGAGGCTGACACAGAAGAAAGCAGCATCCCCCAGTATCACTAGTGTATCCCATTGTGACCACCACTCAGAGTAAGATGTCATGGACGTACTGCAGTGGCCCCTTCTTCCTGGTCATGTCCAGCTGCCAGCACACCCCCACAGCTCCCATGTTATGGGCCTCACGTTCCCCTGAGTTCTCTGCAGACAACCTCCATCCCATGTTACTCTCACATCTGGAATAGTTCTCATGCTTGCAGCCTCTCCTCTCTGCCCTTCCTCACTGCATCTAGATTTCCCTGAAATAATGTTCCAATCCTACTTCCAATTCTCTTATATTTAATAATGGGCCCAGAGATCTCTCTCCTATCCTGTCTCCACTTCCTTTTTTTTTTTTTTTTGTAATGATCTGTATGCATGGTATTTACCTGGCTAGACTATGATTCATGGCAAAACTCTGCTCATATGTTTCGGAAGAATGGGGAGGGCTCAGGGAAATGTGTGGTAAAGATACTTACTAGCATAAAGGGAGAGGTATTGGGACTCAATGACTTTGAACTTTGCTTCTGGGTCATTCAGTCTCCACTGGAAGAGAGAAACACATTAAAATGAAGTGCTTATGGAGTTAATCAAGCCTGAATGAAAGGGACAGGCACAAGATGTTTTTTCACCAGATGGGCTCGCAGCTTCCTCTTTCTCCTTACTATGACTGAGTTTATCTAGCAGCAAAAGACTGGGAATGAGCTGAGATCCCCCAGGACACATCCAAAACAGGAAAGGACAAAGAGCTGCAACAGAAACCGGAGAGGGCAGAACTATCCCAAGCAAGCAGAGGAAAGGGTCCTGACATGTGGCCAGGACCATCCCACATAGAAGTAGGTGAGGGCTCTGGAAGGGATTAGATACATCTCATGCAAAGAGGAACTGGGGGCTGGGAAAGGAGGGAAATCATTAACAAATATCATTCCTGAGCACTACGGGGAGGCATATGCAGCACAGCCATTTGCATAGACTCACTGCTACTTCCACATGGTCTGTTCCTCTGTCGTCCTGCTTGTGTAGCACCTCAAAATAGTACCTGCCTGCAGCTGACAACCTGTGAAGAAAAACGTGTCTGTCACCAAGAGCATTAAGAAACATTTCTTAGCTTGTCAGCAGACAACGAGTGGAGCAAAACCCCACCCATGAAACAACCTCATTCTCAGCCTGAGCAGGGTTAGGACTGCCAAGAAAATCCAGACGCTGACAGGGAGATAGGTAGCTTCCCTTGCACACCTGGAGCACTCCAGACCCTTCTCAGTTAATTCTGAATAACTCCCTTTCAGTCTTGCCTGCTGGGTTTTGGCCTCTGGGAATCCCTGCTAGTTCCAAGGCAGGAAGCTCGGGATACACTTCATATAGAAGAGTCTGGATCTGCTGGTGGCTGCTTCCTCCAGGGAAGAAAAAGTCAATGTTGCATTTCTGCAGTAAATCAGCAAAGCAACTGGCACAGGTGTGGATGTGTCACTTCAGCTTTGGCAATATCCCAGAATAATCCCTTTCTCTATATTGCTAAATTCTTCAGAAAAAGCCTAGGTTCCTTTTCCTTGTCCTTGTGATTTCCTGGCCACGTGCAGAGGTGGCTGGGAGCGAGGGGCTCTGCTCACTCACCTCACCATCTTTGACTGCTGGCTGTGAAATTTCCCAAACTCCCCTGGCGCGGTCCACTCCTTCCCTGTCTGTGAAGAGGCAGAAGATGCTCTAGTTAACATGAGTTTCTTCCCCAGTTACTGCACTGGGAGTGATGAAGAGGGAAAATTGAGCTACTCCTCCTGGTAAGCTGTCTGAGATCCACAACCTGTGGACAGATTTAAGTCCCTTAATCATGAACACTGGGCTCCCAACAGCACTGCCAATATGTAACTGGTTTAAGGGATGTCATGTCATACCTGCCTGGCATCCGTGGTGTTGCCTGTAGTTGGTCAGGAAAAGAAATCTGGGTAATCCAAGGAAGTATATGAAACAGGAAGGTCTCCATCCCCAGAGAAACATTAAAGCCTTGATGGAAGAAGCCATGCAGCATGCACTGTACCTTGCCTACACTGGCCAGCAGCTGGAGACCAGAGGTCTTTTCATCTGGACTCAGCCAGAACTCAGCATTGTCATCCGCAGCAATGGCAAACTGAAACTCCCCTGTCAAGAGATGGAGGGAGTAAGTAGGGCTCTGGGGTAAGGGCCTGCGTACAAAACGGACTCTGTTCCTCTAAAATGCCGTCTCCACCATTTTTCCTGGTAAGACTACACCTTCCCTTTTGATACTACCACCCCCACCCCTTTCACCTTCTCCGAATTCTCTAGCTCTGCTGTGATTGAAAACAAAACTTTACAGATGCAGCTATCCCTCCTGCATTGGCTTCACCTGACATCTACCTTGGAAAGCTTAGAGGTCGATGCAAAGTCTCCCTGCCTCCCCTTTTGCTTCCAGAGCAAATTTTTGCCCGAGAAGCTGCATTTGGATGGAGGAAAGTGCACGTAGAGCAATGAAGGGAGACAGAGGTGCTTGAGTCTCACTGTTCTGGCTGCGGTTACAGGGGTGGCAGTTGAGGGCCAGGGGACCAGAAAACGTGGGTGAGTGCTAGCAGGCTGCTCCAGGCAAAAGCATGCAGCTGGGCGATACAGATGTCATTCATGCTGCTGTCAGATGGCATTCATGCACCCAGGGAGCAGCAGGAACACAAACGATGTCACGTACAGTCCTGCGCATGCGAGGGAGAGAGGAAAAGCTGGGGGATTGCTCGTGCCCACGTACACGCCATGGGGCTGCGCATTCATGACAGCATTGTTTTTTTTATCTAGCACTTCCCATCTGTTTTCTTCTGTGCTTTTCATTTCCACCCTACAGGGGAGGCAGATGTGTTTCACCCATGCCAAGGCCACAGCCCGTCACGCACAGCTAGCTGGGCCAGCGAGGGACCTGGCGCTGGGCTTGCTGGGGTGAAGGTACCAGTGTTCGTTACCAGGAGGGGAGGGAGGGGAAGGTGAGCAGAGATGCGAGTGGTGGCACAGCAGCCTCAGAGCCCTCACCATCAGCGAAAGGATGCAGGTAGCCAAATATCCGGAGACCATAATTGGTCCATTTTGGGGACACAGCCAGCTTCTTCAGTGTAGTTCGTGTCTGAAGTAGAAGAAGAAAAAAAACCCAATAAAAATAACTAGATGTGATGGGAACAAGGAGGAACACAAAAATCCTGGGACAGGTTGGTAGAGGGAAGTATGAGGTTTGATCTGGAAGGAGGATGGGGCAACGGTGTGTGTGTGAGAGACAAATTGGGGCGAGTGCTGCTGTGGAGGGGAGAGCTACATAGGGGATGACGGTGAGATGGTGGGACAGGACACGGTGTTCCCTAGCCACTTGAAGGGACAGCACCACATACAGGGCTCCTTCACCCCTCATTCGAGGCCTGGCAGACCAGCACGGGTGAAATGAGCCTCCCCTGTGCAGCAGAAGAGCTCCTACCGTGTAACTCTTGTGAAAGCTTCCTACTCCCTCAGCAGCAGGACAGAGGAGGGGATGGAGAGGAATGGGGACAGGATGTGATGGGAGCAGGGGCGATACAGCTGGGGAGCAGAGATGGGAAGTGTGGGACAGAGGGTGTCACGGTCTTACTCACGTGGGGGAAGAGGGGGAAGTGGAGGTTTTTCCTGAGCTGCTCAGTGGAGCTGCCGCACCAGTCCTCGAACACGTGCAGATTGGCCTGGCCCTGGAACTGGGGGGAAGAAATGGGACACCATGAATTGCTGCGTCCCTCCCCTGTTCTGCCAAGCTTGGCCCTGAAACTGGAGCACTTGTGAGAGCAAAGGAAGATGCCGCTGCCGAGACGGGCTGGTCTGTAGGAGACATGGGTCCAGACCCCTGTTTCTCATCTGCTGAGTGTTTGGGGTTGGCAGAGGTGACAGTCTGAATGGCACCAGGGAACTGTGATAATGCCCAGGCCATCCCATTTAAATGCCTGGGGTTCAGTTCATCTTGCTCCTTCAAGAAGGTGTTTAACCAGAGAGCTGCGCTCTGAGGGCATGGAAACCCTGTAGGGTGGCAAATAGCCCCCATGATCAAGCAAAGAGAGTGTATGGTCTTATGCCCCCCAAGAAGGTGTTTTAGACTCCCTCATCATTTAGGGCCGTCTTCCTGACCCAAGGAAGAGGGGACACCCTAGGGAGGGGTGATGTCAGATGCCCTTCTCAAAGCATGTCTGCAAGGCAAAGCTCATGGATGCCGGTGAGGAGAGGGAGATGGTGGCTCGGCAGGGTGGGGAGCAGCAGTGCAGGCAGGCCAGTGGGCAGCACGGCCTCTGTGTGCCCACAGGGACACAGAAATGCCAGGGGAAGCCAGAGTTCCCTCCAGGACAGCGTAGGTGTCCAGGTATGGGTGGGTGTCCCCGCTACCCAGTCGGCCCTGCCAGGAGAGGCTGTCAGTGCCCAATGGAGACCTGGAGCACAGCTTTCCTGGGAAAAACTTGCTGATCGTTGTGGGATTTCAGCGATATGCTCCTCAAGGGACAGACTCTCTTTTTGTCAGAGCCATTTAGAAGGGAGGAGCTGGCTGCCTCCCAAGCAAAGTCCGAGCTCTCTGCCTGCAACCAGTGGAGCTGGCTGCTGAAACCCTCCTCGCAGGACCAGCATCTAACAGCAGAGAATAAATAAGCTGGAGACCATCGAATTTACCTTAGATGGGGAAACACTGAAGAAAGGAATAGGTTGCTTTGGGACTGGGGAGGTTTTGCCGTGGCTGTCTTGCCTATATAAGGACTGTGTGAGCAGGACCGGGGAAACTGCCGGAACAGCACCCAAACGTCTACAGATGGCAGCAAATTCTTAGTTTTTGCTGAGGAGTCTCTAGCAGGGCTGAATCAGCACCCTGAAGGAGGGCCCAACGCACTCCTGGCAGAGAAACGGCTTCACGGACTTAATTTTCCCAGGATAGTGGGTTGGGGTTTCGGTTTGTAATAAGCCGTGGCTTGAAAGAAGGACGCAGATCAGACTTGGCCTGGCACCAGCTCATGCAGTAACGCTCCTTGCAAGCTGTGGGCTTTAGTCATGCACCTGAAAACCATCTCTGTGTGTCAGGCAAAACACATTCACAACCACTGCTGTTCTTGAGTGGTCTCTCATCAGCCCTCTCTCGCTGCCAGGGCTTGACTGATGTCTCCAACCCCATGTCGTCCTTGGCTACTATCTCCTCTTCTGCTGACATCCCTCAGCCTGGATTCTGCCCATCAGGCAAGAGGAAAAGCAAAGAGACAAAGTGGATGTAATTCCCCAGAGTGATGCTGCACAAAATCAGAGAGGAACTACACAGAGGGCTCAGGGTGATGGATGCAGCCCAGAGAAACCTGGGACTCTGTAAGGACTTGCAATACAAATAAATCACTGCAAGTGTGACAAACACCGAATTGGAATGTAATTGCTGCGCAGTCCCATGCCCCTTGGCCAAATCCAGGTTCATACTCAAGGGTCTTAACGCTACTTTTCTCAGCCAAATCAAATAATGACAATTGCTGTTTCTCGTGGAACATGAAGTGAGGTGAACAGGCTGGGCTGCCACAGCGAGCCACTGCCAGAAACCGAGTCTTACGGCAGTCTGCTGCTACCCAGTGATGCTGGTTTTTCTTCTTAGAGAGTTCCTTGCACACTGCAGATAGCAGGCTCTGTTCTCTAACAGATGTAGCACAACACTCCCACACTGTGGAGAGGCTGGTGCTGCAGTCCCCTCCTGGCAAAGACAGACCCAGGGGATGCTCCCGAGGCCCTGGACTGCAATGGGGCTGGGCTGACTTTGGCATGGGGTACCCCAAATGCCAAACCAGATCTTTATGAGGGAAGTCCAAAAAGAGTGGCTAGACTTGCTCAAATGTTTGCAGAGGAAACTTGGACCAGTCCCATTCTAATACAGTGCTTTACTGTAGAGTTTGGCAGTATTAGGGAGAGAACCATAGAATGTGTTGGGTTGGAAGGGACCTTTAATGGTCATCTAGTCCAATGCCCCTGCAGTAAGCAGGGACATGTTTAACTAGATCAGATTGCTCAGAGCCTCAACAAGCCTGCCCAAGAGAGGGCAGCCTACTAAAAAATCAGGCAGACACCACTGTACTAGGTACTCCATTATTGCTCTAAGAGATGGTCCCCGAGATTTGTAGCCTGAGACTCCTGTCTCAAAGGCTTTACAAAGCCACCTGAGAGGAGATTCTAGAAGGAGGTAAAGAGATTGCTTCACTTTCCTGCACTCACAGCTATTAGAAATAATTAACTGGTAAATAATAAGCATTTCTTGCATGTGGTTTCAGAGTCTTTTCTAAAGCAACACATTTTCTCCTGCACTACAGCAGCCTAAATTACTCTCTGCTTCCTCTGAAAGGGAAAAGAAGAACATTATTGACAGATAAGTGCTGGCTGCCCAAAGCACTACTTTGGGACTGAAAACTGAGCTAGGCTTTAATTTTAGGCCCCCACGAGTCACCAGTGCAGCAGCTGTTTTGAAACCCTATCACCTCTGTCCCTCCAACTCAACCCATGGCTGCCCACTGCAGGCAGCTGAGAAATTCCTCTGTTTGCTATGTGGGCCTCCTCTGGAACGCGCAGTAAAAATCCCCTGCTCGGGGCTTTTGCACATTGCAGCAATAGATAAATGGCACCATCGTTCCCAACTCATGCACACAGCTCCTGAGAAACATCGATGAACTTCTTAAAACACGGCTACTGAGTTTGACTTCCCAGCTTGGAACTACCTGGCCCTGATTTTCAAAGGGCTGGAAATTTAGGACCTGGTAAGCATCAAGTTAAGCTCCCCTTCTCCCCTTAAAGACATCTGCTTTGAGAATTTTGGATAGATTGATTTGGCCAGAACCAGGAATAGAAGCCCAGAGTCTGGGCTTTCAGTGGGAGCTGGTATTACGTGGTCTGAACCTTCCCATTTAGAGGGCTCCTACTGGCCCTCGGCTTCCTCCCTGTCCCAACCCCACCTCCCAGTTGCTTATCTTCCCCCTGCTGAAACATCAGCATTGCAAGAAACCAGCTCGGATCCAAAACGTGCACAGGTCATGCACTAAGGGCACGGTCAGCATGGTGTGAGCGTGAGCTGCGCTTCCCAAGGAGGTCTGGGCAGGCTGACACCCTCTCCTGAGCACAACGCCATGGGCACAAAGTGACAGTGCTGCCAAGGGAAGGGAGAATCAAACCTTAATAAGAGCAGAGAGGTGAGAGCTGGGATGGGCCCTTGCTTCGGTGCTAACACAGCAGCCTCCGCAGCTTCAGGCTCCGAGCCTCAGTGCCGAACCTTCCCCCTGAGCGTGTTGAATTAGCACCCGCCTGCAGCCCTGGCTTCGGATTAAGAGACTTCGGTATTTCCGCTTCCTTCTAGCAAGGAATTTCAGATTATCAGCCCCCGCTGGGAAAACAGACCCTAAAGGAGGATCAGGCACACAGAGAGCACAGACCTCTCCCCCTAGCCCAAACCCCATCATGTCAAAACCACCCAGGGGGGTGGCACTGAACACCCAGCGGCTCCTCCTGAGCAAGGAGCCCCAAGGAAGAAAGGCAAAGCAGCAGCAGAGGCCGGGGCAAGCAGCAAAGCTGGGAGGATTGCAGCAGCGGAGACATGACCTGCTGCACTGGAACTGGAGCAGGATGGAGAAGAGGTCTTTCCTAATTTAATCCCTAGTGGCTTTGGCATCACGGAGGTAAATCAGCTGCGTAGCTGCGTGCAGCGCAGCGCCCGGGGATGATAAACAGGGCACAGAGAGGGCCTAAGCCAGGGAAGAAAGGCGACATTGTGCTGCCAACTGGAAAATCCTGAGTTCATAAGACTCTTCTGTCTCCGCAGAGCGGCCATGGCCCCTCCTCCTGCCTGTCCCAGCTCCCCTGACTGGGTGACATTCAGCAGCCAGCAGCTGGGCTTCGCTGCACGCTCTGCCGCGCCGGGCACTTGTGGGAATCCATCAAGACAAGTGAGTGACAAAGCCCCCCTGTCCCACCGAGCCTTGACACTTGATGGGCACGAGCGGCCAGGAAGGGACGTGAGGAGGGACAGAGCGAGCAGCCATCGCTTTGCCTTGTAGCCCTAAGGAAAGGATGCTTCCTCCTAGGGTGGGTTTGGTAGCAGGAGGATGCCCTAGCACAATCCTCTGGTTTCGGGGACGCGTTTTAAATGCACCCCAGCGCTGCCCAGACCTTTCTCCTCCTAGAGCCGAACCGAGGGTTTTGCAGAGTTAAATGAGAATGATCAGACTAGCCAGGCGCACTTCTGAAAATCCTCCCCCCAGACCTACAGCAGTGCCAGATGATGACACTCACGGTCCCACAGCACAGGCTATAGCCAGGAACCTTTCTGAATCAATGAGACAAAACGCCCCACATCTCTCCAGCCTGAGGAGGCAGTGGGTGACGCTGGGAGATGGAAGACTTTGCCCTGGTGCCTGGAAGGGACAGTGGTGGTAGGGATCATGTACACAGGCACCGTGAAGAACCCAGGAGTGAGGCTGAACTCTGCTTTCCCCCATACTCATGGCATAACTTCATTAGAGATTTCCTGCATGCACACTTTCCCACCACATTATCCAAGGCTGAAGACTTAAACCGCTGATTTCATCTCCTGAAGCTGAAAGAGGAAAATTGAAACCTGTCCTTTTTTGGCCATGCTGGCTGCCAGCTCACCCTGCAACCCTGTTAATTATTTATGTTTGTCAGGTATATACCTCTCTATTCAAACAAAGCCCAGCTCCCTGACTTGTGGGAGGCAACCTGCTGCCCCTCACCCCAGGAATGAGGCTGCAATTAAGTTCTTAGAGATGCTGTGGGGAGGGCACGATAGGATCATAGACCCTGGGTAATTAATTTGGGCAGAGTTACAGAAAAACTTAATCGCCAGGCCAAGAGAAATTTCAGCCAGTGGTTAAGAGGACAGCAAAAAGCTCCATACAGAGCTGAGCCTGTGGATCCCTCTCCATCTCCTGCAGCTGGTACTGGTCAACTGCTGGCCTCTGTTTGCAGTCAGGGTGGCTCTGCTGACCCTCTGGGTACAGACAGTGCCGCAGCAAGGACAGGAGACTTTGCTTTATAGAGACAAAGAGAAAACTGGTGAAGGAGGCAGGTGCTTCACAGAGAGCAGGGCTGATGGGGGAGAACAGCAGGGAGTCTGAGTAGGGCAAGGCCATCCAAACCAGCTCCCCAGTCTGGTACCCGTACACCCTGGGACTCAAAAGTCTTCTCACGGTCCATCTGCCACACGTCACCTAACACAGGGCACAGCCGGGTACTTGGGCACCCACAAACTCCCAACGCAGCCCATCTGAGGCAACAGCCCTGCTACCTGGCCGAGCTCTCCTCCCCAACAGGGAGCAGTGCAGGACAAGGCAGGAGGCACACAGCACCTTTCCAGGTGTGGGGCCATCCAGCACTGCACAGCTCACATCCTGCTCCTTCCCCTTGGCCAGAACACCTCTCCGACCACTCGCTCACCCCTTGGCAGCACCACATCAGGGTGGCAGGTTTGCAGGATGGTGGGTGCCCTGCCCAGAACTGGGGCATGCAAGGGCATGAAGTTGCCCCACCAGCCAGGCAGAGGGCTTTGCAGATCAGCCCTGTGCTGAAGGCGTACCTTCTTCCAAGCCACAGTGCGTACCCCCCAGTTGCATTTCTAACCTAGTAACGGCTCACAGAATCAAAGAAGGGTTTGGGTTGGAAGGGATCATAAAGATCATCTAGTTCCACCCCCCTGCCCTGGGCAGGGACACCTCCCACTAGACCAGGCTGCTCAAAGCCCCATCCAGCCTGGCCTTGAACACTTCCAGGGATGGATTCCACAGCTTCTCTGGGCTCATTGCACACCACAGCCGTTAGGTTTGAAAAACAACATGCTGTTGAGAAATCACCAAGCGGGGGATCAGAGACACCAGGCAAAGCCTCAGAGAAGCTGGGGGATGCCACGCAGAGCCTGTATCACCTGGTGCCGTGGGAGAAGGGAGCAGTAAATGCTCCACGTTGTCCCTGTGAGCAGCAGCAGTCCTGGCCCTGATGTCCCGCTGGCCCTTCCCCAGCAGCTGCTCATCTGGGAGGCAGCCCTGCCTGCCTGCTGCCTGCAAGGCCCTGCGGCCGGAGGAAGCCCCCAGGCTCCAGCTGTGACTGGCACTCGCCAGAGCCAATGCAGCAGATCAATGGTCTGGTCTGGTCCTGGGCACTGGGAAGCAGCCAGCACCAGGAAAGCTTTAGCTCATGCTGCAGGGACCTAAACTGCTCAGTGTGATGGCTGCAGGGAGGCACTTTCCTTCCACCAGCCAGCGATCATCTCCTGCCCTGAGCACAGGGGAGCCGCAGCAGAGGCCCTTCTAATTTGTCAAGGTCTCTAATCACCTAGAGGAATTTAGTGAGCCAACTCCATTAGCTAAATGCCCCCTGGCTGGTGGCCCTCTCATTATCAGCAGGCTACATTGCTCCCTTATCTGAAAAGGAATGGGGAGATAAGGGAACAGGGGAGGAAAGAATAAACGAGGCATGAAGGAAACAAAGGGAACGTTTACCCCAGTCTTCAAGGGTCACCAGAGAAGGTCTCTGTTCATCAGAAGTGTCACTGAAGTGGAGAAATCTCTATGTATGGCACACAGGGGTTGGATAGCAAGCAAATGCCAGAGCATTTGCAGAGTGTGACACTTCTGCGTGCCACAGTTGTGCATTTGCTTGTTGAATGCTTGGCCCTACGCACTCCCAGCCCTGAATAAACTTCACCTTTCAGGAAGGTAGCGGGCTTCAGGGAATTATGGGTGGGTGCTTGGTGCCTTGATGGCTGGTGGAGACCACAAATTATCAGGAATCTGGACACTCCTGTCTTTCCAGATGATTACTCAGGTCTGTAAGTGTTATTAAGCCAGGAGGAGGTGATAGGGAATGAATTTCCAGGCAGCAGTCCCTACCTTCCGTTACCACTGCACAGGTCTCTAGCTACAGCCCTCTGATTAAAAACTATGGAGGAAGGCACCCACCTCTGGCATCCATGGGACAGGGTTGTCCACAGCTGCATAATTCGATTTATTCCTCCCACCTCTTTGCAGCTCTGGGTTCTGAAATACAAGTAGAGGAAAAGTCAGAATAACCTGATAAATGACCTGGCACTGACACTTACACAAGAGGACTCAAACGTGGTCACAAGAACACGTCAGAAAGAAAGCAAGTTCACAAGCTCCCTTTCCAAAGGACAGGCCAGCTTTCATGGCCAGAGTGGGGCGAAAATGCTCCCTGGATTTATTGACAGCAAATGCCCATGGGGAGCTACTGAAGGGAAAGGACACCAACACTTTATAACTGTTTGCTAGCACAGAGTTAAAACTTAGGTCATTCTCCCTTTTTATTTTTTCACATCCTTGTTTCAAAAAGGTCCGAGCAACAGTTCTTCCAACATTTCCTTCAGGCAACAGTACAGAGATGTGCTTCACTAGAGAGCTACAGACTCCCTCCTGACCTTCCATCTTCCTTAATGCCACCTTCCTGTGCCACATACCCAGCCAGCTTCAGCCCACTGCTGCGGCTTAGCACACCTAAAATAACTTAATTGAGTACAGTGAAGTCATTGTACATTCACACTGCTGTGAGTCAGCTCACATTTTGCCCTGTGGCATGCTCTCTTTCTTGCGTGAAGAGAGAACTGTCTCTTGGGGCCAGCATCAGAAAGGAAAGCCTGCCCTTTTAAATGTCCAGAAGAAATTCCAAGCCTCCTCACCTGGTGTCCCAGCTTCTGTCGATAGTAAAAGTGAAGGCCTGGTTCCCCACCTGGGACATTCGTGTCTGCCAGAGCCTTAGCCAGCTCCCTCCAGCTTTCGTATCCTGCGCAGAGGAAACAGAAAGAGATGTCAGAGTACAGGCTAAAAAAAGAAGCCGCAGCAGTTACCAGAACAAGCTGGTCCTTTAAAAGGCTGAGAGACCTCTAACACTCTGGAACGGTCCAGCAGAGACCAGGAGTTATGTTACTCGAAGCTGGCACACTGACACAGAGAAAGAAATTGCCTTTGTCTTCCTTAAAAGCTCTTCCCTCCTCCTTATTAATTTCTTGTATTAAAGATTCATCATAGTTCTAAAAGACACGTCAGAGATTTCATTAATCACCACAGTACTGAGGACCTCTTTGTAGATCCCTCAGATAATCCCATTGGTCAAAATAAAGAACATCAATATTTTTTTTAATTAGCAGTCCCAAACAAAAATAAGTAAGACAATAACCAGATTACTAACTAGTTTAACCATTAAAAGAACATTATCCTGAATCTATTTGCATAATAAAAGTTTTCAATCTTCTTTTCTTGAAGGAAATTGTGGCAAAGAATGCACCTGATGGGACATTAATCTGTAATGCCCAAAATATTAGCAGTGATGTGGTTGAGGACGTCGCTATTTAAGTGAAGGCAGCTTCCAGGATCAAAGCAACTTCATTTGACACCCCCATCCCTCCCAGTCTGCTCGATCCACAAGCCAGGATCAGTTTTGGTTTCCTTCTACAACTTCATTGGCCTCCCTGGACAAAGAGGAGGAGATGCAGCATAACCTTGTGGCTATCCATAACTGCCGTCCGTATCACTAACGAGACAGTGCCGGTGAGCAGAGCTCACGCCTCCCAGCAGTGTTATGATGGCTCACACTATGCAGTTTTCGGATCTGCTAAACATTTTGGGATTGAGTCAGCAACTAACCAAGCTGCCAGCAGCTCAGCACTGTGCCCACGCTGCACAGTAACTTAATTGTGAAGAGTGCGAGTGCCAAAACCTCCGCGAGCACTTGCTTCTCCCAGGCTGGTGGCAGACCAGCTTAATATCCACGGGAGCGGAGCCAGGCTCTCTGCCCATTTTCTTTAACAATGGAAGTCATCCCCACAGCTCTAGGAGGTCCTGAGGAGTTGGCTGCCTTGGTATAAAAAGGGACCCATCCTGCCAGCTTCAAGTCCAAGCACTGCGACAAATGGTCTGAGCCCTCTGCACTGCTCCTGCAGCCAGAACGGGCAGGGACGTGCTCTGAGGGGGCAGCACAGCCCACTGTTGGGCAAACCTCTACTGTTTTGGGGCCAGCATAGCCATCTTCACCCTTCTGACCCATCTTCACCCTGCCCACCCAACCCAGCAGCAAAGGAGACTCGCATAAGTAGGAGCATGCTCCACCAGTTTGCTTTAGTTGGGGTATTTATAAGCCTAATGACTCAGATCAGCTCCAAAACATCTCTGAGCTATGTAGAGGCCAAGGTGAATCCAAAACAACGCCAGGAACTAGAATTCACCAATGACCCTTTGGAGAGACCCCTGTCCATGCTAATCTCTTGTCCTCTTATTGCCCCTACAAAGAGGGTTGGAAAACTCTGTCTCTACTTGCTCCGGAATCCGGGTGCTGTGGGGTCTGGCAGAGGTGAGCAAAGACGTTGAAGCTGCCTCCTACGATGTGGTGAAAAAAGAGAACAATTGATGAAAAGAAGGTGCACGGAATGTGGAAAATGCGAAAGTAAGTAGTCAGAGATCCAACTGAGAGACAAGAGTCAGCGTCCTGTTTTCTTGACGCGAGTGTTGGCTCAGATGTGCAGGTTTCGTTCAGGCCCTGGTAGATGCTGAACAGCCACAAACTTCGGGTCTAGGCCTTCCCACCCCCCGATTCTGATCTGAAGCTACAGGTTTAAGTCTATGACTAAAAATATCAACATTTACCTTCTGCAGAAGATTTTTCAGACAGCCTGGGCAAGTAATCTATGGATTAATGCAGCTAAGCACACCTCGTGCTTCAGGGACTGCAGGGGAAAGAAGGTGAAAATCCCGTGTCTTCACATGGAATAATGTATTACTGGTGAGCTTCCACCTCATCCGGAGCAATGAGGCAGGAACCATGGTTCCTGAGCATCCTGCAGCTGGATGCATGGCCCCACTTGCAATGGGACTTTGTTATTTGCATGAAATTCATCACTCCGTGCTTCGAGGGTTCACTGCACTGGTGGGAGAGGGGAGCACACTTTTTCAGAGAGACCCAGAAGAGTGGGACTGGCAAAATTAGAAAGAAACCAAGTAAAACAGGAATAAAATTTAAAAAAAACAGCAACGAAAGTCAGTTCAGTGATTCAGTGAGGGGGGTACACCAAGAAAAGACTTTTTTTTTTCCTTTGGGAACTGGGGAGAGATTATTTGGTTTCATTGTTAAACTCAGGACTTCACTTCTCTGTGGAAGAAGCTCAGGACAAAGCGTCGGGAACCAGCCTCTCCTGGGAAGGGGATGCTGGCCACCACAGCCGGCCACTCCACGGTGCCGATGCCAGAGCTCGTCTGCGCTTTGGTTCCTGCACACGGCTGGCATGGAGCCTGCCTCACAGCAAATACTGGAAGCTGCGCACCAGTGCCAACGGCTGACATTTCTCTGACCCTTGGAAAAGAGAAGAAAGCGTGGCAATTCTCTGCCTTGTGCAAATATTTACCTAACACTTACATCAGCCAAAAACGGAAGAGACAAAACAGCTAGGAATTAATCTGGAGGTAGTGATTTCCTTGCTGGGTAATTTGTGCTCTGGCAGGCTAATTCCCCAGTGGGGTAGGAAATGATTTTCAGAAAATAATGGGATAAACACTCCCCTCGGAGAAAGTTCTTGGTGCTTCAGTTCCTCTCCAAATGACTTTCTTTTCCCTGGGGATCTCCATGGGGCACCCCTTGGAGAAGAACCTGGCTTTGCCCACGCGTTCCTCACTAGAAGGGAAGGAACCACAGAAAAGAGACAGAGCTCCTCCAGCTTCCTGTAGCCAGAAGATCTGCCAAGGCCAACTGCTGATTGAGAACATGATGAAGGTTTTGTCCCCAGCACATGCCACAGGATTCAAGACATCGCCTTGCAAGTATCCCCTCCTGCGTGACAGCCGGAGAGCAGAGCCTTGCAGCTACATCCACTGCTCTGTCTCAAGAGCACCAGAGCAAGGTGGTCCATCACAGGTTCGACTTGTCCCTGAGGTCTCCATCAGCTCTGCACAGCAGCCCAGCTGCTGGAGCACTTTCCTGATGGCTATTTAAAGTCAACAAGAATACGCCCAGAAAAAAAAAGAGTAGGCAGGAACCAACATACCTCAGCAAACACTTCAGTATTACTAAGAGGGAATGCCAGAACTATTAACTTTGATGGTTTTGCTCCAGTCGTTCTACAAGCTCAGTTCTGGTTAGGACGGGAAAAGGCAAAAAGCTGTAAAGGCAGAAATCAAAGGCTTAGGAAGAGCCTGCCCCACAGCCAGGTGAACAGCTGAAGATGTTGGGCCAGGCTTTGTTGCCATTAGCCTATCAGACAGACATACCAGCCAACGCCTGGCCTTTCTCTCTTCTGGGTTTTTACCTCCTATCACTTCCCGAAGCACAACGGTTGTTTTCCAAGGCTATTTTTTCATCCCAAACACCTCCAAGGGAGGCAACCCTGGTGCAGGCACAGCTTGCCAGAAGCAGCAGCCAGCCCTGCTGTCATATACTCCCCCTCCTTGGCATCAGGACCAGCCTCTCCACGGCTGCAACGGACAGTTCAGGGCTGTGACACACTAAATCCAGCCGAGAAAAAGAAAGGCACATGGCTTTCTGATGGGCCAGCTTGCCCAACTGGTGGCCACACAAGCACCACAGCAGACCCCAGTAGCCAGGGTGGAGCAGCATCCATGCTTCCAGTGGTCCATGGTTACACCACACACGGTGTGACCTCAAACCTGTCTTTTCACCAGCCCTGACTGCAATGGTGCAGCTGGTGTCAGAGCATCACGGATGGGGAGATTTGTATGATTTTGTGCCAAGAGAGACCTGATGAGCAAGGAGATGTTCTCAAAGGCAGTGTGGAGGAGCAGAAGAGCAGCCAGATACATGGCAATGACTCTCTTTTCCCCAAGCAGAGATCAGGAAGGTGAGGGCGGTTTTTCTTTGGAGAAGGTCCTTTTTCTCCCTGTTCCCACCAGGCAGGCTGGCAGCTGCCTGCTGAGGACTCAAATGCCCGCTGGGGTTGAGCCTCAGCTGCCCCTTTGGATTTCAGACAGGGAGCCCTCATGACTCGAGCTCACTTCTGGAATTAGAGGCAGGAGGACACAAAGAGAAGGAAAAGAGGCTGAAGAGGAGGCTAAGACAGATGCTGTGTCGTAGAACACAAAACTCTGCAAGAGGCAGCCGGTCTGGGGCCAGTTTCCCGCAGAGCCAGCAGACCCACTGTTAAGGGACAGAAAAGCTGTAACAAGAGGAAACAAGATGAAGATGTTTCTTGCCTTGGGTCCGGTCAGAGCCCAGGGGCATGTCTGCCTCTTCTCAGCTATGTCTTTTATTGCTCTCAAGTTAAACGTCATCAGAGGAAGCTGCAGGAACAACAAGTGGTGACGGGGAGATCTCATCCAGCAGTTAGGACTTTACCAGAGCAATGCACTTGAAGCCCGTCTCAAGAGAAAAAAACCTTAAAATACAACTATAAAAGCAGAAAGCCGCAGCCAGAGATAACAGATAGCAGTACCCGGGGAGCTATCAGGCCTCGGGGCAGGAGCGTGACCAGAGCTGCTCTGTGGGTTTGGAGATTAGATCCATCAAGCCACTGTCGCGCCCCTGGCCCCAGCCGGCACCCGACATTTCAATTAGTCTGTGAGGGTACCTGGCACTTGTGCAAGGGGGAAATCCCAGACCCGCTCAGGTGATCACCTTCCCCTCTGAAGGATGAGATTTGATTGCTGTTGTTACTGCTGCTTACATAGCTGCAAATGCTATTAACGCCCAAACGCTATCCAGCCCTTTTGTAGCCCTGCTAAATCATTCCACTCAGCAGCCTCAGGAAACAGCAGGTCCACAGGCTAGTTTGCACAAAAACCGTTTTCCTCCTCATCCGACCCCATCCTCCTCTTTTGTTGTAGGGATGGGGCAAGGAAAAACTGGCAGGCATGAAGCAGAGAGTTGTTCTTCATTACCCGCAGCACCCACAGACCCCTCAGCATGGCATGATGTTTCAACCCTCTCTTGTACAGTCTAATTTCTCCTGTCATCCTGGTTGATTTTTTTTCCAATTTGCTCTCATCCCAAGGGATTTCAATGTGATTTGAGGTCTCTTCCAGCATTATTATTCCTGGCTGAACAGGTATGCAGATGCAGTAACCAATACTCCCAAATATTACCATTAGTTGCCTTGAAAACATACTAGTTCAAAAGATATTGAGGAAGGTTGCTTGAAACTGAACATGACATAGAAGGTCAAGTCAGGGAGCCATGCAATCTCTCACATACATATGCATCAAGCCTCCTGCCCCGAACATGCACCTCACCTCTACCTCCTGCCCCAGTTAATCCCATTTAGATTATACCCCACTTACACAGGCAGTGCACTGGGAGTGCCTTCACCCCACCACATGATGCTGAGTGTGCCGGGCAAGGGAGGTTGTGGTCCAGCAACCAAATATTTCTGGCTAGTGAGATCCTGGGGACAAGCTGCACCCCAGGCATCATGGTTTCCTGGCTGCAGCCTGGTAGCAGACATCTTCTCATCACCTGTCCAAGGCAGCGCTGCATAATGCTCTGAGGAGGAGCGTAATTAGAGAGTTTGACACGTCTTTCACCCACGCTGACCAGAACAAACCCCTGCTGTTAGTGCCACGCTGTAGGGGAAGCAACACCCACCTCCTGCTCTACCACACACACACGTGTACGCAGCCCCACAACAGCAAGTGTACAAAGCATAAGGATGAGGTGTAAACTGACCTCCTGAAAACAGAGATGTGGGGGAAAGATAAGGTAAAAAGGAAAAGTCAATGGTTTCTAGCCAACAGGGGTGAGCGAAGTTTAGGTCAAGTCATGAATCACTGACAAGAGGCTAGAGAAACTACCAAAAAAAAAAAAGCCATCCAAGGGTAGAGCCAGGCCAAGAGAGTCTCTCTGGTTACTTATTTAAGTCAATAAAAGGCATAGGTAGAAAAAAGCGAACTCCTTGCCCTCAGATCAAGATCAGAACAACACTCCTGGAGTGAAAGGGATTCAAGAAGTTATGAAACTCGGTGTTACAGAGGGAGCCCTGCAAACCTTTCCATTTCTGGTTAGGGCAGAACCCTGCAAACACGATTGCTGACGTTCTCCGGGGATAAATCACAAGTTAGAGACTGTGTGTGCAGGCATAAATGGCTCCATTCTTCTCCAGTTACAACTCTGATCCACTGCTTTGTGAAACTGCATGGCTCTGCTGTCTGTGAGTTTGCAGACTCCCACAATAAGCTGCAGAACACTAAAAGTACATGCAGTATGACGGAAGAAAGGGCAGAGCGCAGCACTTGGGAATGAGAGGAAAATGAGCAGATATAACTACCCAGGGCACTCATGCAGCCTGACTTCCAGGCTCGCCCAGCAAATAAATACCTTGCTGCTGTTGCCCTCTAGATATAGGAAATGTA
The DNA here is from genome assembly GCA_013400135.1 of Rhinoptilus africanus. Taxonomy (NCBI): domain Eukaryota; kingdom Metazoa; phylum Chordata; class Aves; order Charadriiformes; family Glareolidae; genus Rhinoptilus; species Rhinoptilus africanus. Next base: position 872,987 of record VXBO01014151.1, read on the forward strand.
TTTCATACAGGAAGGTAAGCAACGGCAGGGGCACTAACCTGCTTTGGGGAGGATAAAATTCAAATCTTGCTTCTGCCACTAAAATTTTCCATTGCCCTAGTTAAATCAAAAAGTCCACCTATGCCACAAGATTAACTGGCAAACATTGCCTGCCTCCCGAAAGCTCAGTGAGCACATACGCACAAGGAGATTCATTGCTGGATTTGAGTGAGGAAGCCCATGATGTTGCTGCCAGTTGCACTATCCTTCAAAATTACGGGGCTGAGCTCATAAGTCAGCTCCAGAAATGCCTCTGTTTCAATCCAGTGTGTGCTAGAGTGAAAAAAAATGCAAACTATTACTTATTTGCACTTGCCAAGCTGAAGGCAGAGGAGGTTCAGGAGCGGATGCCAGCATGGAAAAGCGGTGAGCTGAGGGGCTCAGCCAGAGACCCAGCTTTGTCTGCGCAGCCGTAATCCCCTGCCCAGGGCGCTGACAGCCGAGGGGGGCCCTGAGCAATGGAGATGTGTCCTCTTCTGCCCATTCTCACCTCTCTGACCATGCAACTTAATCCCTCCTCACCTTCCTCTCTTCTGCCTCTGCAAAGCTGCGCTAAGGAGCCCTGAAGGGTTAAACTGAGGAAGGGGAAAGAGCAGGGCACTTTGTTTTTCAGGGGATGGAGGCAACATTGACTCAAATGAAGCCCGAGAAGAAGAGCACCTACTTCTGCTTTTAGATACCTGCGATAAAGACCATGATTTTGGCACTGATAACTTCCACAGCAAAGCGGGGAGAAATGCTTTCCAGCCTGCTTCTCTTCCGCAGTAATCCGCAGGTCATCTTAACCACACAAAACACACGTAGAAGCTTTGAAATAATGAAATATGTTTTCAACATTACGGCTGTAATAGGCGTGCAGTTAACGTCATTAACTGCTGTCGAGTTCAACTCTAATTTACAGAACGCGTGGCAGTTGTCCTGCAATTACGGTGTGCTTTTCCCCGAGAGGCTGTGCTGCACGCAGGCTGACTCTGTATCTGCCTCCTCGTCAGATACCACCATCAAAAGCAAACGGTCCCTCACTTTTCACATTCTTCACGCACAGCAATGGATTTCTCAAAACACACAGCCGGTGCTAAAAAGAGCTGCTTCCAGTCATACCAAGATTAAGGGTATTTGAGTAGCTCACATCACGGATCGCACTTACCAAGCCAGGCTTTTGCCAGTCATTGTCTATAAAACATGGGATTTGCATCAAACCATTTACTGATGGCAGATCAAGATGTTTGGCTTGCTTGAACTACAATGCTTGCAGTGCTTGGAAAAACTGGCAGGTTGACAGGAGACCACTGAATCAGGCATTTTGATACAAGTCGAAGTTTTGATTCTTATTCCTGCTTTTAAGATCAAAATAATTTGCCACTTCGTGGACTCCAGTTTCATGCTTTTCTTCCCTCCCTCCCTCCCTCTTTTTTTTCGGTAAACTTTAACATCTGACATTATTTTTGGACCAAAAATACCTTTAATCCCGGAACATCTACATGGGTTTCTACCAGTTCACTCCCAGTGACCACATCCTCAACTGCTGACTCACATTATGCAGTCTGCTTTTTTTTTTATTATTTAAATAAAAAAAATAATAACAACTTTAAAATTTCCTATCTGGCCCTTGAGGTGACTGGCACAAAAAGGAGATGTTCCACCTAGTTATGATCACTGAAAGTGGTATTCCTAGCACTCTCCTTTTCGCCTGGAGGCACTGGTGAAGCCATGCCCTTAGAGACACAAAAGGCAATAAAGGCCTGTTCTACTGCGGTAACAAGTTAATTAAAGGTAGCGTTTGCCTCCATATATCACCAGCTCAGTGCAGCAAATCATATGGACTGCACTTGGAGACAGACCTGGGAGGCTTCCTGCCCACTTTTATTTGTATGTACAGCAGCATCACTAACAGCAGTTAGGACTTCTTGCAAAAGAGAAGCACGCTTCTAAATGCTTTCAACCATGAACCAATCTGTTGCTTTGATGTCTGTGGTATCCGAATAAACACAACGAATTAAAAGCAACATATGCACGCGGCTTCCCTCCCTTGAGCACAGGGAGGTACCTGCAAAAATAAGTAACGAAAGAAAATGGCAGTTCTATACTCAGCAGTCTTTGCCATCTGCTTTTCTTTTTGCAACATGAGTGTGCCCAAGAAAGTTCAACAAGGTCATCCACGTAGCTTTGGCAAGTGCATTTTTCTCAATTGGTCCAAACACTGCAGCACATAGACTGCTCAAAGAGCTTGCCAAGAGATTTATTTATTTTTTTATACAGGAGCTGTCTAGGATGTGAAGCTCAATATCAGCTGTGCAATAGACCCTCAAAGTCAGCATTTGTTACTGCTTTACTGAACATAGCTAACGCATTATGTCTTTTATATTGGATGGGGATGAAGACTCAACAGCTTGCTGCCTCCATGTAGATGCAGCGTTCCCAAAATATCTGCTTGCAGTTTGATTTTCAGTCAAGTTCTGTGGAACCCTATGAAAAAAACCCGAAAGCTTATTTATTACTCTACCTGCCGTTTCTATTTGCCATTTTGCTCCAGCTTGCTGGAGCCATTTTCTTCCCCTGAATTCACCTCAAAAGCAGTAACCTGCTCCCGCTGAAATGTATTGTTTCCATGGTCTCTGAGAGCATTGCGACAAAATTATTACCCTACGCTATCAGTTTCAGTGGTGACTGGAGGCAGTCTAGGGACGAGACTAAAGGAAAAGAGGAATTAAGATAAAGAACAGTCTGGACAAACATCTGCCAGAAATGGTGCAGGTAGGGTTGACCTGACCTCGAGGCAAGGAAGCAAGCTAAACTGACACTCTTGAATGCCACTCCACAAATATCTCATGATTTGTTTAAATTATTTTCATTTGCCTATGCTCTTGAAGTTAGCAGAACAACTGGTCTTCCCGGGGGTCCGCATGGGACGTCCTGCTCTGACACCGAATAAAGCCCTGAAGACAGAGATACCCCTAAATGCAGGGCAACACAGCACTTATCTGACAGCTATGCTGAGGAGGAAACAAAAGCAGGCGTACTGATGAATATCAAAACCAGAGACATATAGCAAGTCTTCTAAATAACAAAGAGGAACTGACAGTGCAGTGGTTGAGGTACTGCTTTGACATTGCTCTCTAGGCACGTCAGATTAGAAACAACTTGATGATTGAATTTTGAGTCAGATGAAGTCCTCCTATTAATGTTAATGGGTTTTGGATGAGGCTCTAAAACTACTCCAAGAATTTCAGGAACTTGGATGCAATCCCTGTGTACAAGTTTACTTCCACGATTCTGACTCAAAATTAAAAACTACAGCTTCAGGTTCAGGTTTACATATAATCAAACGTTGATAAAAATGGCAGCAAAAAAGCAAGATGGAGTTTCAGGATATTTTTCAAAAGTGTCTGAAATCTCTCCTTAGATGCTGACAAGACCAAATCTAAGCCCAACGCTTCATTTGGCCTCTAACTCTTAATTCCATCTTGCATCTCTCTTTGTGGAGGAACTGCGTGTGTGCCTCTCAACCCACCACCACCACCTCTATTGAACAAAGGTGTGTTTTCTAACACTGATTTCCTCTGAATCATCATCAAATGCTATATATCCTATATACCTGTATCTTGAAAACCATATCAAGCCTCAGAGTGCTCCGGGGGGCAATAGGACGCTCAAGTTCCTCCACGACACAGGCTCAGAATTGGCGTGGACAAAACAAGCCACTAGTCCTCCCTTCGGGCATCCTGCCTCCAAGCAAACGTACACTGTGCAATGGGAAGGGCTGCAAGGCCCAGACACTTCTGGGCTGGCTTTATTTACACAACATGGGTTGCTATGGGGAAGAATCAGGGTTGTGTAAACTCTCTTTATAGAGCCATTACCCAATGACATAATTCCAAAATACCAGCTTCTGAAATATTGTTTCTCCACTTTCTTGACTAAATCCTGATGTCAATGTCCCGCTTTGCGTCTCTGCGCAACACACTCGGCAAAAGTCACTAAGAAAGTGGGAACCAAGGAGCAGTTCACAGAAACCACTCTCTGTCCCAGAAGGAACAAACCTGGAGCCATTCACAAGCCGAGACGCAGCTGAACTTTTCGGAGCCCAGGCTGCAGGGGCCAGCCAAACACTCCTGCGGGGCCCCCGCTCTCCGCAAGCAATCCCTGCCACCAGCAGGCATTCCTGCGGGCCTCCAGGAGGTGATCCTTCACCCAGGAGGAGACGGCCGGGTTAGTTGCCTTGGAGCTGGGCCAGCACGCCTTACAGAGCTATCCTGTTTCAGTGGAATATTTAACCGTGCTACAGCTTTTAGCAGAGCATTAAAATCGCCCTGCCAACTGCTTAAGGTGGCTTGCGAGGACTAATCGTAAAATTATTGTTTTCTTTCCAACGCGTTGGAAATTTCCATACATCAAGGAAGAGAGGTTCCTATTGCCCAGTCCTCGTTCAGCAAGTACCTAATGAACTTAAGGACAAACGAAACCGTAACAACTGTCCAATCTGCCTCTTGTGTAATTCAGTACAGGAAACTCACACACTAATTCCTGCACCGACTCCAGAATAAATATCCAATGAAAATGCCATTTGACACTGGCTATTTACATGCTGACCTGAGATTTCATCCAAACTCTGTTCTCAGCCTCTTTGCTAAGTTTTACTGACCTTTTCCACAGGCTTCTGGTGTGATTCCTACTGAGCTGCACTGACTCTGTTCAATTTCATTCCCTTTCCACGATGGTATGAGTGTACCGCCTTATACAACTTAACCACATATGTCAAAATACCCATTTCTAGCATGTTCTGCCAAAACTGAAGGTGAGTGAAAGCAGCTGGCTCTCTACTGCATTTTGCCAAAGGACTAGCTGTTCATCGTCTGTCCTTTGTGTGCCTCTGACCCCAGTAACTCACAAAGCTCCAGTTTTTACATGGCCAGGAGAGCATCAGACCTCAGCTCTGGTGCCCTGAAACACTACAGTACAGTTTATACGCTACACACTGTTTTATGGGAAGAGTTCCTAACGTGGTGTCTCCTGGGATGCAGATGAGAACTGTGGGTGCCTGTGACTTCCCAGGCTCCACAAATAGACCAGGGCAGTCCATTCTTGATTACTCTTTTAATCTGTTTTTTCTGCATGCTAATACAAACCCACAGAATTGCTGAGGTTGGAAGACACCTCTGGAAACCATCTAGTCCAAGCCTCTGCTCAGAGCAGGGTCATTGTCACCTACAGCAGGTTGCGCAGGGCCACATCCAGTCAGGCGTTAGAATACCTCCAAGGACAGAGACTCCACAACTACTTTGGGCAACCTGCTCCAAAGTCCGATCGCCTTGACAGTAAAAGAAAAAAATAATGCTTTTTTCATATTTAAACAGAATTTCTTCTGGCTTTGTGCCCGTTGCCTCCTGTCCTTTCCCTAGATGCCACTGAGACGAGTCTGCCGCCTTACTCCTTACTTTTTCCCCATCAGGTATTTATGCACGTAGATAAGATCTCCCTGAGCTTTCTCCTCTCCAGGCTGAACATCCCCAGCTCCCTCAGCCTCTCCTTGTATGGCAGATGCTCCAGTCCTGTCATCGTCTTCATGGCCCCTGGCAGGACCCACTCCAGCATGTCCGTGTCTCTCATCTGGGGAGCCCAGAAGTGGACACAGCGCTACAGGTGTCTCACGTGGGCTGAGCAGAGTGGAAGGATCATCTCGCTCAATCTGACCTAAAGCAGCCCAGGAGGCTGTTGGTCTTTGCTGCAAGGGCACGTTGTTGGCTCATGTTCGAACTTGCTGTCCAACAGGATCCCAAGGTCCTTTCCTGCAAAGCTGCCGGTATGGGGACATGCTCCCTAAGACTGTCTGTCTCCCATGGGATTCTTTTAAAGCAGGTCCCTGACCATGGCACAATCTGCTCTCCTGAAGTCCAGGGCTGTTATTTGCCTTGTTTCAAGTTAACTCCAGTCTGTTCACCACACGAGGCAAAACCAACTTGTGACAGTAGTTTTAAACCAGCCAGTCACCTAAATACATTGATAACTCTGAACCCCAAAAGTTTAGAACTTCACTGCTTTTGAAAAATCTGCCTGTAAGTACTTTGGAAGCAGAAGTCCCAAGGGAAAGTGCTAGGATTTGAGCCAAGCCATACAAGTGCCTTTTTAGAGCCCAACCTAAAATGGCAATATAATTAACTACTTCAGAGTTTGCAAAATCACTGTGAGCCTTCCTCTGTCTTTCTGTGGCCTCCACCTCCCCATTAGAAATCCTTCTCCACAGCAAGTTTCAAGTCTATGATCAGAAATCTTCGGGATCCTGAAAACTGAGAATGGAGGGACGAAAGAGAAGAGGTTGAATGCTAGGAGGAATAATGAGAGGTCTTGTAAGCCAAGTTTATTATTCATGTCCCTACTGTACTAATGAGATACCGATTTTTTCATTCAAATAAAGCAACCACAGAATAATATCCAAGCTACCACATCAGCATTTCACAGGATTCAGAAAACCTGGAGCAGAACGTAAATCCTGTTTGCTGCAGGATGTTAGGGCTTTGTCTATTATATCTTATAATACACATAACTGCCACTGTTAGACACGCTGTTCTGCTCGGACAATGGATGCCAAAATGATGCAATGGGATTGTCAGCAGCCTATTGTCTGGGAGCTTATCCATCCAAAAAAGTCCTGCTGTGATGCAATATGCTAACAGGTAAGCTGGCAAACAAACCAAATGCCAGGTTCATTTCGTTGTTGCTCTGCCCTGGGTCTCGCCGGCAGCTAGGACAGGAGGAAGACCTGTCATAGTGCATGAAATGGAGACAGCACTAGTTCAGAACAGCCTAAAAAGACTCTCTTACCCTTTCCCTTTTTTAGCAGACACCAAAAGTGACACTCATACACTTGATTTCTACCTGCTTTTAAGGATCTGGGCTGCTTGACTGAATTTTATCATGCTTTTTTTGTGGGTTTTTTTTTTCCAACACTGACTGAGATACTGGGTGTTCCTTCAGCACTGGTTTTGACATCCCATCACTACAAAGATGGGGCTTTCACCTCATCTGAAAAGCAGCTGCGTTGATGTGTGAAAATGCAGTAATCCTAATAGCAGCTCCGATGGAGTAGCAGGACAAACATTATGAAGAGTAAATAAGGAATGAGTACAAGCCGTTACTGCACCAGTGTCAATAGGGACATATTAGCCTATGTACGTGACTGCATTCACACATTTGGTGAAATTCGGGCATGTCCTGGATGCCGGGATGCTCTCCTTGACTGTTTTTCAGTCACTATTTGATGGTGAGAATAACACAAATCTGTTTGCTTCCAGGAGCACTGGTGGGCCTGATTATCTCACTTTCTAAAACACCAAAAATAACAAAGATGGAGAGCCTGATTCACAGGGTCTGAGCACTCAGGCTCACATGGACTTGTTACAGAAATGCTGTTGGTCCTACTGGAAAAATCAGGCCCCTGGGCACTCTGATCCTCATTAGAAATAAGTAAAAATGCTTTCTAGTGAAAGAAAAAAATGACTCTCATCTAGGAGTCTCTGCATCTCTCCAGCTCTGAAGCTGGCAAAGTATGTCTCACCGGATTTAACTTCAAATGCTTATAACTTTGCATAATTGGGAAATGTCAGAGTAACATTTTTTATGCATCCTTGCATATGATCAAAAGCATGGTTGTCACAAAACCAGGCGAGACACACAGCATGTCCCAGACCCTTGGTGAAATCCAGTCGCTAAAGCATCCAGCTGCTGTAAGCGACCCTTGCGGAGGGATGCATTTTACGAACATCTCTAACTAGTTTGGGCAGTTTCAAATGAAAGAAGAGTTTAATTAGCAACTTTATCCCTGCTACAGACTGTTAAAAATTACCAAAAAAACCCATGCGGAGCATGCATAATTTTCCAACAAATTATAGAAATTTTTAGGATGCTTCTAAATTTGAGCCACATAGCTAAACCTAGAAACTCCTACAGGTTTCCTTCATAAAACCTGAGTTCACTTATGCAGCAATGTGGTAGTGTCTCGCCCAGCAGCACCTCAAATGACAGGAAAGACATCCCAGGCACACCACTATCTTAAAATTATTAGCAAACAGGAAACATCACAGAAGAGAAAAAAAAAAATTGGTTTTTCTACCAACTCTGCAATAACAAGATGACTGTCCCCAGTTTCTCAGTTGGCCTCCCCATGCTTTTTATTTCATTTCTTTCCCCCTGTCATTCCCTTGCCCACTCAGCCTCTGAGTGTTTTTGGGGAGCACCCAGACCTTCCCATCTCCCAGTGACCCTCCTGAAGCTCCTCCTTCAAGTTCTCCTGTGTTTCCTGGTGAGCTCTGTCTCTTCTTTCATCAGCTGCCTGCAAGTCCTGCCCTGGTCTTGCAGCACTGGAAAGAAACACAACCCGATAGCATTAATAAATGATAGCTAGTCCTTCCTCTCTCTTTCACCTCCTCTTCCCCGGCTGTAAGCAATCTGCCTGCTGCTAGGGAACAAGCAAGCACCTGCCCGGGCCAGGCTGGGGTGATGCCACGTCAAGCCGCAGGGCTGACTTCAGGCCAGGTCACCATGAGCGAGACGAGACATTGCTCTCCTCACCTGCCCCAGCCTCCTGCCGCATCTTGGGTTGGGGAAAGACCTGAGGGACAAGGGCTGCCCATCCAGCCCAGCATCCCCTGGGGGACAACTCCACTGAGGGGGCTTCTCCCGCAGCTTCAGGTGCTGTCAGAGCTGAAGGCACCACCACATTTCATCTGGAGGTTGCAGACAGCTCTTGCCTCTGTCACAGCACCCAATAAATCAGCCGCCACTCCCTGGTCCTTCCCTGCTCCCTGGTCCTTTCTCTGCTCTGTGCCCAAGGCTGCTCTTATGAAAACCCATGAGATTTCATGACTCATCCCTCACCCCAGGGTAAAGCTAAGAAAACAAACAATGACGAGATAGAGAAAAGAATAATTGTCATATGAGAAAAATTTATAAGCTCTTCTTCCCACCCAGGACTTCCTCATCTCAGACATGAGAAAATCACCAATGAAACCATTCCAGCAGACTCCTAGAGCCCCAGCAAGGGCTGGGTGCGATGGGCACCAAATGGATCTGCTGATTCCTGCATGCTACAAGGAATAGGACCTAAGCAACCCTTAGTCCTAATGTCCTGACAGCGTAGGGTCACATTTCTTACAGCAAAGGAAGTCCTTTCCCCTCGACGGTGTGACAAGACATGGCACTGAACTCAAATGAATTGGTGGGAGCAGGATTTGGGGAGACACTGGTACTTGTGAACCTGAGACAGAAGACTAAATCCCTGGTGAGATCCCAACTGCTTCAACACCACGAGCAAGGCAGGAGCCGCAGCAGAGCGCGCTTGCTCATCTACCCGACGTGCAGGCTTTAATCAGGACCCACGAGACACCAAAATGCAATTACAGTCAGAGAGGTGATACAGGACAGCATCTCAGTATCCCATATTTTCTCTCGTTTAGTGGCTCGCTCCAGTTCACTCAGTTTTAAAATCAAAAGGATGTGTTCTAACTGATGGTGCTGCAAACCACAAGCCGAAAAAGCAAGCCAGGTTATTTTTTGCTCTTGAAAAAAAAATAAACCACCACCCACCAGGGATCTTGCCCAATGGTCAAAACTGCCCAGCTGCTCATTAGTGTGCACAGCTGTACACAATTCCTATGGAGCTGTATGGCTACAGGAACGAAAGGAAGAGAGCAAAACTAAGTTGCCACAACCAGGAACATTAAAAAGATTCTTTTTACCACTCATCTTCCCAGTAATTAAGGTAGTTTTTTCCCAGTTTTCTGGGCGATTGAGCTACCCTGGAAGAATCAACCCCAACATATTTTCAACCCATGTTTTTGTTTATTCAGAGAGGGCCAATTTTTAATTCACTTCTTACAAGCACTCACAACAGGCCTCGATTATCAAAGAGCTAGCCTTAACCAAATCAAGGAAAAAAAAAAAAAAAAAGCACTGCCCATGTAATGAACTATTGCTAAACAACATCAAGTACATGTGAGGAGATTTTGATCTGCTCCTGGAAGTTCCACGAGCAAACACACAAAGTGAAATAAATATGGTAGATTATTTATTGCAATTTCTTAACTCCTAAGAGCTTCTGCCAGAAATACAGTTCCCGTCCATGGAACGCAAACCGCAGAGGCCCGCCTAGGGCTGCTCAGCACGCAGATGCAGTCCAAACTCTACTGAATACTGCTGGTTTCAATTAGGGACCTGAGCTGGTGCTTTAATTCTGTCTTACAAAAAAAAGGTCTCTCTGAAAAGGCGCAGCGTATGCACAGTACCGCCCTGTGCAGGAAATAAAAGGCTTACGCAGGAATTTAGTAATTAGCAGATCAGACCATCGGTTCATCCCATCAGATAATCTACCTTTGACCAGTGGCCAACATCTAATGTTTAAAAGGCAGAAGAAAACAACCTTCAAAAGTTCCTTTAGCTGTATTACTTTACAGAGGAGAAAAAAAAGTGTCCTCACGACCTATGCAAACAGTCAGCTTATGCCCTGCAGCACAAACCGTGATTACTCTTCTCTTACCATGCGCAGTTGCAAGTGTTACTATTAGTCATAAAACTATCCAACCCTTAAAAAAAAAAATTTTAAAAATCCACCCACGCCACCTGCATCATTGGCTCCTGCAGCACTGAATTAGCTACGCTGAAATTACCTAGTACATACATGATAGACTTATTTTACAAATAATGCTTTTTAATTTAATGGTTTAACTCCCTTATGCTATGAGGCTGAAGGAAACTAAGAGATTGATTTCATTTCTAAAGCCCCTTTGAATTCTGCTGCAGGACCAGCTTTAAGCCTTCTCTCTTCATGGGAAAAAAAAATTAGATATAGATGTCTTACACAAGTAAATCTCGTCACAAGTAAATCTCTTCTGCCTCAGCCACCTTTGCTGTTCCTTCCCCTTGGTCCTTCTCAGACCTCATGATATCCCTGGGCACTGAAGCACAGAGAGTTAACTCTCTGCTCCAGAGGGAGATGTATCTGGGTTCAAGGCAATGCCACAGCTCAGTCATGTCTCTTTATATTCTCTTCCACCTCTAAACCAAAGCTGCTCTGGACCACACTGCCTTCAATCCAGCGGGAGCCCTTTCACTGGCTTCTGCGGGCTTAGATCCAGCCCTTGGCCCTCACTCTGCTTATGTTTTGATTAGCTGCAGCGAGCGAGGCAGACGGCTTTGTTGCTTCACCAATTTTTACCATACAGCCTAGTAACCCCTGGGTATCTCACCCTCCTGAGCAGCCCCCTGCATGACAGCTTTTGAAGGGGGTTTGCTTGGACTTCTCAGTTGCAGGTAGATGGTGTCTGTCCTCACGGTGGCCTTTCCAGACCACTCCAGGAACACAGAGGGATCCAGTTATGCAGATGAAGGATGTGTTGGTTTGATGATATCAAATCTCATACAAGCCTGACTTTAATCAGCTCCTTATGGCCTGGTTTTGATCTTAGAAATGCTGTGGTAAATCTGCAGTAACTCCCCTGAGAAGGAGGGCTTTGAGAACAGTGTTTGGCCCCTGCGGTGACCTTCCTTACGCTCCTGTGAGGGTTGCTCAGTCAACGGCCATGAGAGCAGCTCTGGGCAAAACCAGACTTCCAGGCACCAGCTTTCAAACCCAGGTGCCCCCAAACCAGCAAGTTCATCCGCGTCAAGCAGGGCACTTACGGCAGTCCGGACCTCGCCACAGCATCCTACGCTCCCCTCCCGTAGGAACTCTTGGGGATGAGACGAGCTTGCCCAAAGCCAATTCTTGGGGATACTCAGGCATTTCAGCCCGGCTTGACAACAGGGCAAAGGACAGGAGGGTAAAAGATGTCCCTGACGCAAAGTAAAAGATGTCCCTGATGCAAAGTAGCTGAAGCTGGATGCAGCCAAGGGGTGTAACTCCTCCTGGATTCAGTTCAGTGCTCGTATGTACATGAGGATCCCAGCGGAGATACCCCTGCTCAAATAAGAGCTGTGCTTGCCCCACCGCCTCGCAGGACGCCCGAGCAGCAACCTGCACCTTTGTGCCCTTGCAGCGCATCATGCTGCCAAGCGCTGCTGCAGCGCGGACCTCTTCCTGCCGCTCCAGATATCCGGAGAGCGTGGGCTCCTTGACTGTTACCATGTCCTTCTGCACCACAAACAGCCTGGCTGAGGTAAGGGCCTGCTGAAGGTCTGGAAACTACAGGAGGTTCTTGGAAGCAACCGATGGCATTTGGCCGCCCATATAGGAAATACACTTGTACAAACATGCTTGCAGACGGCTCCTCACCAGCTCCCCATCCCAAAAGAGGTGCCAGGGGTTAGTTCATCTACCTCGGGGACAGCGCTGACCTGCTGCCTCTGACTACCACCATCCAGCTGCCCCAGTCCTAGTCTTTTCCATTACCCGCTAATCCTGACTGGTCTGCGGTTGTTTCCTTGGATGCTTATCTGTAGCCCTAATCCTAGCTTGTGCTCTGGCTATTTCCCATTGATTCCTGGCCTCCCTGTGTCTAGCTCCCTTTGCAACCCTTCCAGGAGACTGGGTAAGAGCAGGTGACAGTGGTCTTGGGGGAACAAGGTCTATCGTTCACTTGCACTTCTCTCTGGGTCATTAGGAGCCTTAGGTAGGACCCCAGAGACCAGCAGCAACCCACCCTGAGATAGGGCGGGTGGCTGGGGTCTGGATTCATCCCCCGAATTCCCTGTTTCACCCATCCTCAGCCAGCGTCACCCACTTCACATCCAGTTCCCTTGGCCATGACCCCTCTGCAGCACCTCCAGCACCACAATGAAAGGCAGAGGGGTTTTCACATCGTGTATTTTGATAGATTCACAAGCACCCCCGCTTCTTTTTGTCTGCAGTTCCTAAAGCTAAATTTCTCAGGCGAGGCAGGGAAGGTCCATAAGACAGAGCTGAGAGACAGCAGAAAGGCTTCCTGCGACACCTTCCTCTTGGGAGCCAGTGCAGCCCTGCCCGCTGAGTGGAGAGGCAGCACTCAACACCAACTCCCTGTACAGCCCTTCCCATCAAAGCCTTCCTGCAGGAGAGCTACCGACTCCAGCACTGACGGTCTGTGCCAGGACGGGAAATCTGGCAAATGCCGCAGGGCGCGGGGGCTGTCGAGGAGACCCTCTGCACGAGTTCCCATCAGATGCGGACAAGGCAGACCCGGCTCTCTCGTGTGCATCAGTGAGGCAGAAGTTGTGAAGTTTTACACAGAAAAACAGGGAGACTTTGTTACAGGGTTGAAATGTCAAGATCCCTACAGAATGCCTTGGTGCTGTGTTGTGCCCTGTTAACCTCTAAGAAGGTCCTGCAGTGACTGGACAACCAGTCCAGTCCATATCTGTTATCTTGGCTAATGGGAGCACAAAGAAGATTAAGACTGATTTCTCAGAATTTTAAACTTTGTGTTTTCCAGCTACAGTATTCTTTTCATCTTAGTGAGCTACAAGTGACTACTCTTTGCTCTAAGAACTCTGCCCTCTGAGATGTAATAGTTTCTTTGTGTTTTCTTTATGAAGGTGCCCAGCGCCTTCAGGTACTTGCATACCTGCCAGCATTTGAAATCTAAAGAAACATCTGGTGAGCGAAACAGGAAGATGTTGCAGCTTTGATTGAGCAAAATGAGATTAAGAAAGCCTCTGTAAAACAACTGAGGAACAGGATGCTAAAAATGAACGCGGGTGCACTCCCTGATTGACTACAGGCTCTAAATATACAGGTGTCTCTGGGTATAGTTCTGGACTGGGAAAAAACAAGGAATGCTGCAGAAAATGAAGCAGAAAAGCCATGTGAAGGCCCTAAGCGAGCTGCGCTGAGTAGCTGAGGGAGCCACAGAGAAAACGGCAGATGACTATATTGCCAACGTGCTGCCCGTGTTCTGCCGCGCTCTCCTCAGGGGGACAGAGGCTCTTCCCTCTTCCAGCTCCCCTGCTTCAGCTGAGTTAGCTCACTGCAGCTGGAGCACACGCCGAGCTGCAAAGAGGCACGGGGTCTGGTAGGCACGTACAGGGGTGGAAAAGGGCAGGAGCAAAGAGAGAGGGCTGTGCAGAGGAGGAGGAGGAGAGGGGAAGGAGGGGGGATCAAGGCACTGGCAGAGCAGGGCTGGGGGAGGCTGCGATTCCCCTCCGCGGTACACAGACCAAGTCGGTGAGGAACCACTGTGGGATGGTGCCAGAACTTGAAATGGAGATACAGGGCTGCAACACTAGAAAGGAAACTGGCAAGGGCCACTGCCATGTCATGCCTTATTTATTCCAGGATCTGACCTACCACGTTCGTGAACACTGCTCTCCTCCTTAAAGGACCCCAGAAGGGAAAAACACTGTAATATATAGCAAGCTGTGCATTCCCAGGAGCTTGGCAGGAGAGAGCAAGGCTTTCAAGGTCACAAAAACATGCAGGGGAATGCTATGAAAGAGCATGAAGTAGGCGAGGTCAGCAACATGCAGGTACTCGCATGCTGGGGTGGGCAGGTATGTATGAAGAGGAGCGAGTGGATGGGGAGCACATCTACACACGCAGAGAGAGGAGCATGAAGCTGTGAGATGAGGCATGCCGACAGCTTCAGAGATGAAGGGATGGAGCCTTTTGAGGGGAGGAGAGATGTTTTTCAGGGAGAAGAGGAGTGATGCGGGGCTTTGGGTGTGCCTCCGTGCCTGGGCAGGTGGGGAAGCCGGGAGGTGAGGAAAACCGGTGTGGCAGCACATAGGATCAAGGATGTGCTGCAGGACTTGACGCACAAGCTGGGGTCATCCAGGTGCTGCTGACTTCTCCTGGGCAGGGAGCAGGAACAGAAATTGCAGCACACATCTGTGAAGTGCCTATTTATGTACAGTAATTCCTTTGGACAGTTTTACATGGGAAGATGGCAGCATCTATTAGATAAACACTATTTACTGCACCTCTGGCACTTTCACTGCATGAGTATCTGACACAGAAAGGATCCTTGGCTATCACCATGCACGAGGGAAGACAAGAAGAGAGACCTTACATCAGCAAGGGACCAACACTGGAGAGAAAGCTCATTTAACAGTGCCTGAAACCATTTGCTCCTCCAGTTGACGGCAAGTGCAGAACGCAGTCCGTATCACTCAGGGTACTTTAACACAGCATCCAAGTCTGTGATCTCACAAACCCCAAGCTGGGTCTTAACATTAATCCTCATGTTAAAACACGAGGGTAGAGTGTAATGAAGTGTCCCACACCCTAGCTCTATACAAAGGAAACCACCGCAGCCTGCAAGGCTTTTATGCAGAATAGTAAAGCTGGCATGGAAGACATACCCTAGATCTATAAAACAATGCACCAAGCATTGTCAGCAGGTTGTTTAAGAGCAACAACATAATGCTTAGTTGCTAAAACCCTCACCTCGCCTCCACTTTGCACCGTGGCCGTCTCAGGCTCGGAGTGAAGAGCTGCAACTAGATGTTCATTACGGATTGGCTCCATGCAGGCCACCTTGGGTCAACAAAGTGCAGGTAAAGTTGCTCCAGCGCTAAGCCCAGCTGTCTGCCATGCAACAGAGCTCGGCATCAAATTCCTTGGCCACCTGAAACAACCCAAAGTGAAGTGCAGGTGCTGCAATTCTTCTGCTGGGAAATAATCACTCCTAACCCAGAGCAAACAGGTTTGGTTAGATATGCCCAGCAACCATGAGGAGCACAGGAAGGCTCTATCATGAGACTACCTTAGCACACGATGCAAAATTAGGTTAGACCTTTGTCTTCTGGGAGATTCAGTTGCTAGTTTTCTGGACTCTGGGCTGATTTGGTAGTACTTGAAGCACATAGAGACTCCCTGTATGTGGAAAATGTAACACATGGAAATGCCTTTAGAACCTGAAATACACCCACCTGCAGAGAGAAAAGTTACAGCCATTTCTTTACAAAGCTACAGATTCAGACAGTACCATCACATATTTCAAATAATAAAAATGTAAAAAAATCAGGATTATTAACAAAGGAATGCAAAGAAATGCACACAGGGATTTGTATGGTTTCATTTAAGCCATATAGTGAGATGACAAACCCCAAGCACCCAGAACAGACAGAGCTGGTAAAATCCAGAAGTGTGAAAGAAGAATCATAGCCTACATCCCTGCAACTGTACAAACGAATCTACTATGTTTATGAGGAAAAGCGCCGATGCTGCATGCCTCCGCTTTGTCCTCAGAGCAGGGCAGCTCTGCTGGAATGCTGAGGTGGCCAGGGCTGGACAAGGGCTCTCCTGAGCCCTTGCTACCAGCACATGAGGTGGCTCAAATACTTTCCTCTTTCCCCCCATCACTGCTTTCTCATTTCTTTTTTTTTTTTCCCACTTGACTATGGGAGAACCTCCTGAGCACTGCCCAGTTTGAGGACTAGCCCCCTATCGTTCACCCAACCTGTCCTCCCCTGAGGGGCCTCAACCCTGGCCAAGCAACCCGAGAAGCCCCGCTCTCCTGAAAAAAAAAAAAAAGCTTTCAAGTAACCAAATCCTTAAGCTGCCTTTGCACCGTATCACTCAACAACCAAGAAATACACCCAGGTCTAACCCAGCAGGATACGGGGGTCCTGCTCAGCCTGCTAATGAACCACCCTGGGGAAACAGTGGCAGGTCACACCGCTTGAACCACTCCGGATTCAGGGGCTGAGACAAGAATTATAAGCAGTCTTCAGACCTGCAGAGCCCCAGAAAGACATCTCTCTGGATTTTAGCAGCTTGACTTTGAGAAGAGACCTCAGCAGACCTTGCAAATGCAAAGCTCTGCAGAGGGGAGGCAGCAGAATATTGCAACGGTGGATTTTAAACAGACTGCTTGCCGAAGTAAATTTAGCACAGGGACATGGAGGCACCCTCCAAGTCATACTCCAGCCCTCCTTCCTTTGCCAAAGTGCTGGCAATACATGCTGTCCCAGCTCCAGGGGAGCATTAGCCCCTTCCCAGCGCCTTCTCTAGGACTGGGAGCCTCCATGCTGCACGTCACCTACAGCAATTACTGTCAAGCACTTACTATCAGGTAGCATCTTCCCAGCACCTCTGCAGGGCCTCAGGAAGGGATGCTGACAGCCTGCCTATGGACAGAGGAGCCCAGCGCTGCAGCTGGGAGACAGACTCTTCCTGGATAGCCTCAGACAGCAAAGGCAGGCCATTTCAAATGGCTGGCTGGTTAGAAATCAGTATTTTTGCCAGTAGTCAATGCCAGAAGAGAGTTCAGTGAGAGGAAAAGAACATGGAAGAACAATTTCCCACTCTCCTCAGTAAATTATTATTATTAAGAGCGAGGAGGCCCCTCTCATTATTACCAGCAAGTGCAGGAAAAAGCCACTTTTCCATCACAGAATAGCATTCAGCTGGGAAAAGACAAGTCCATCCTCTCAGGCTTGTGAGCTGAAGTGACACAACTGGCTTAAGCCAGTGTCCCACAGGGTCACTCCAGCTCCAGCCCTTGTGCCTTCCCAGTGCCAGCACAGACAGCCAGGAGTGTGGGGTGCCAGCATCGGGAAGAAATCTTGCACTAGAGGACTTGCCAGATTTGCACGAAGGGGAAATAGCAGGACACAGCTGCCTTCTCCCCCAGCTGCCCAGTTAAGCCCGCAGCTGGTGATGCTTTCTTCACCTTGCTGGGTTTCAGGCAAGTGAACCCTTCCCAGCAAAAACAGTAGCCCTGAGCTGCTCTGACACAGTGCAATTCCTCTTGCAGCTGCAGGCAGCATATTTTACCATATATTTCTTTATTTTGCCTTTCTTTACCCGCTCTAAAAATACCTTGATGTCCTTCACACAGACACTCCTCATTCCACCTCCGGCAGGGGAAAGGAAAGGGAAGCCGGGGACTCGCTTGAAAGTTTTGTTTCCTTTACTTCACTGGCATGGAAACCACAGAGCGGTGCTGGCAGGAGGGAGGCACCTATGCCTGGAGTTGAGACGCGAGCAAGGACAGACCCTGCCAGTACCACATCCCCTCTGGTTCCCGGAGCTCTCTCCTTCCCGTACACCTAACGTAATGGAGGCCTGGCAGAAGGAGGCTAACACACATCCTCCGTACACACCTCCACACACAACTGGAGAGGCCGCTCTCCGAATTAGCTGGTCGAATGCATAAGACACAGATAGGGCAGCCATCCCAGCTGCTCTCGTTTCTCCGCCATTTGTAGGAAAAGGGGAATTTCACCTCCCTTTCAGCAGAAGCTGTTGTCAGGCAGACCATGAACTGTTTTTTTTTTTTTTATTCCTGCAGTTGGCCCAGCTTTCCCCATGAGCAGTGCCCAACAGCCTGGCTGAAAAAACAGAAATCTCAATGCAAACCTTGTTTATGTTTATTCTGAGGTTCATTAGGCTGTCAGGGGGGCTTGTTTGGCTTCACGACACCCATGGTGTCCTTTAGACTGCCTCCTCCTGAGCTGTCAGGACCGATAACGTGCACAACTCCGCAATTCCCCCTGCAATGGTCATGGCTTGCCATTGTGCTGCTCTTGCACATACTGCAGACGAGCCTTTCTAAAGGCCACGGATAAAAGGCAGAATAGGGTTTAGGGACTGAATCCCCTCCTCTGCTGCATCCTTCCACCCATCTCTTGCCCCAGGCTGTGCAATTCAGGCAAGTGCAATGAATGGGAAAGGTCGGAGGTGAGACCTGTATTCTGGGGGCCCAGGCGAGTTCCTGACGCTGCGTTACACTCACCAGCAAAGTTGGCTCTCAAAAGACAGGGTAGCGGCGTGCCTGGGGTGGCCAAACCGGCAGGACCCTACCAGCAGGGCAGACTGGCTATTCTGCCAGACCCAACAGTGAAACAACACACTTTCCCCTTGCACTGAAGTCATTTGGAGCTCAATGAATGCTATTCCACTCATGGACGTTAAGTATTTCAAAAGGATAAATAACAGCTATCATCAACATCTGTGCCGTAGAGGCTGATTGAGGGATGGGCTGCTGAAGCAGCTTGTTCTGAAGCCTGGGCTGCACAGCAGCAGAGACAGGGACAGCGTGCAGCCCTTTTTCCCCCAAATTTGTGCTGTAACCACCAGACCACAGCCCCTCATGGAGCCCGCCCTGCTGGAAGCCAGCTCTGTAATGGAGAGCAGACAAGTGCTCATTTAGGGTGGGCAGCTACTGGGGGCAGCGAAATCTTCAGCAGCTTGTTCCGGCAGGGTGGGAGCAGGGAATACACACTAGTTTTCTTACTGCAGCCAAACCCCACATCTGCCCAGAAAACCTCTCCCTAAGCGGGGAGACGCCTGCGGCTCTGAAGACATCCAGGAGCAAAAATTGGCCCCCTTGACTGTTTGTATGATGTTCAAAGAGAGCCCGAGCTCTGAGAATCAGGATTTCCCACCATGTCCCGAGACCGTCCTGGCAATGCCCTACCCTCCCCACTGCTTCAGCATCCTCACAAGCAACCCCCCTGGCAGGGCATCTCCACCCCTTACAAGGAGGCAGCAGCCGGCACACGCCGGGCGCTCTGCGTGGAGAGATTTAAGACTGTTTTCCTCTCCTCCTCGCCAGGCTCGGCTGGGTCAGACACTGCATTTGGCAAGAGAAGAGCTCCCTGCTAATTTTAGCCTACGGCTCTCCACCCAGGCAGCAGCAGCTTAACCGCTATGGAAAGCTGGGCAGCACGGAGGTGAGGGCTGGGAGACGCTGCCTTCAAACAGCCCACACGGCCACACACTGCCAGCTAAATATAAGTGGGTGGCGGGGCAGGGGGGAGCCACGCTGGTTCAGGATGAAGCAAATCCTTCCCCCATCACCCAGAGATGAAGCAAGGAAAAACTGCGGCTCCTGAGGGGATCTGCTCCTGGACCCGGGCAGCACTCGCAGGACTCGCTTTCTGCCCAAAGCAGTAATTTACGCTGCAAACTCGCAACAGGGGCCCATGTGTTTTACATATTTTTGGACAGATCTGGAGCTGGTGCACTTTGGAGCCCAGCGCGCCATGCCGGGCAAGCACCACTTTGCAAACCCCGCTCATATGAGAGTCTGGTCCGGCTCCTTCCCGTTATAGTCTCTTCACCACCACGCTGCCTGCTACAGACTGGTTACCTGGGGGTGGTGGGATGCCCTCGCTGCTGAAGCCGACAGCTGTGGCATCGCATTCTCTGCTGTGGGACTTGGTGTTTGGGGTGGGAGGCAAGAGAGGCGAGCTTTCCCCCGCGCCTGGATGCAAACTTACACTAGTCCCAGCAAACACCTGTCCCTTTGTGTAAGGGAAAAACCCCAAAAGGGCACGGAAAGAAAGACAGTAAGGGAGCCCTGAGGATTATGAAAGCAGCAGAGGTAGCATGAACCTCTGCAAATCCAGAAAGTCTCTGAATTAAATCCTACCTGACCATGGACTATAGGACCGTGCCCAAAGCAAGCATCTTTTTTTATTTTCACTGTACCTAGAGAAAAGGGACTTTACATCCTTCGTAAATAAAGAGGGACACATGAAAAAAGCCTGACTACATCATCAAATCCTTTTTCTACAGAAACAACTGGCAAAGGGCTGAACGTTCGCTAGACATCCAGGCACAAAACAGGTAACCACACTCTGCAAATCAAGCAGAGCAGCTGCAGCACTGAGCACAATGCTCCACACAGGGAAACCAGATGTCTTGGCAGACACTGACTACAGTAAAGAGCCACTGTGGTACTAATTTTCAAGTCACCAAACACGCTTATGACACCAAATACACACGCTTGTGACACCAAATACACACGCTTGTGACACCAAATACAATCTTAACCATCTCAGCAGAGCTGCTTATGGTCCCCCACCAGCTTCTGTAATTATTACCCCTGCATTTTCCTCCACCCCTTTTAAAATTCCAAGTCAGTGGTTTACTCTGTGCCCTCCAACTCCTTTCTACACCTCCTCTCTTTTTTATCTCTGTACCCAAGACTGTTGATTCCAGCCTCTCTGCTCCACTGAAATCCCAAGTATTTACTTCTAATTTAGCCTTCAGTTCCTTCCCCCTTACAACTTTTTAGAGGACACTGGCATTTTCTGATCACTGACACTCATCTCACTATGCCCCATTTTTGGCTGCTTCTTACTTCTGTTAAATAATCCCTGTCATCTTTATTACCAAATGCTGCTTCTTTTCTCCTGCTTGTCTTGTCTGTCACTTTTCTTTCTTCCACTTCTGCATGAGCTGCAAGACTCGATAAAATATTTCTTTCCCCTCCTTGATGTGCCTATGTCAGATATCCAATTCAAACAAAGAGTTATAAGAAAGAGGTGAAAACAGAATTTACAAAGGATCTAAGTTTAGGAAAAGCCCCAACTAATCATGCCATTTGGGAAGCATGGGGTTTTGGGACAAAGCATTCAAGAGAGAGCACTGGAATACCCAGAGTTAATTGGCAAAGCAATTACAATTTGCGAAGCAAAGGAAATCAGCCGCATGGCTGGAGCTGATGGAATGCAGACAGCGATCAGACAGCACAGACAAACTGAAATAATACTAGCCGGACTGAGGCAGGGGGACAGTAGGAGTTTACGGAGGGAGTGCACCCTTCCCTGCCCCACCAGCACACACCAAAGACCCTCGTCCCCACTGCAGCCAGCAGAGTGTCAGTGAGACGCACGTGGCAACACCTTGCGAGACCTGCGAGGAACAGCAGCGTGTTCAGAGGAACCACGAGTGCACAGCACAGCTATGGGGCAGCCGCAGCGTTAACGCCATCGGGACTTCTTCAGAGGAGTAGCAGGGATGGAGAGGACAGTTCAGCAGGAGGGAAAAGGAACACGAAAGGCAGAGGCATTTACTAGCTGCAGGTGAGCAGCACCATGCCTGCAACCCAGAAACTGCCAACAAATGAAAGGCACTGGCAGGAAAAGGAAATTAAATTCAGGTTGAATGCTAGCGATCTTAGCACCGCTACTAGAGCAGGTGAACAACGCGGACAAGTAAATACACATGAGTGCCTACAGCCAGCAGCTCTGGGGGAAAAGAAAACACTCATTACCAAGGTTAAAGTCTGTCAAACCCTGGCCTCGCAAAGTGCATCCAATTCCCTGAAGAGTCAGGAGATCAAAACAGCAGAGACAGAATTAGAATACATCTATCCAAAGATAAATAAGCTCCCAACATAGCACAGCCTGGAGCAGTACAACTGTCCTTCAACTCGCACGCCTTACAAAGCTCTTCCTGCCCCGAGGAAGCGGTTGCAGAAGAGCTGGACCGGGAACAGCCCCAGGAATCTGTGACGGAGCTGGAGCATCCCAGATGTCTCAGCAGAAAGAGGTGATGAAGAGGGGATGCTGCCTCCCCTCTGACGCTGCCTCCTTTTCCTCCGTGTCTCCTGCAACCGCCTATCTGCTGTCCCACGCAAAAGTGGGCAGCCATTCGCCTTGCTGTGGTGGAACCTCTTTCTTCCAATCATCCTTGAAATCCAAGGGCCTCAAAGCTCAGCAAATTGTGGGCCAGCAGCCGGGGTCCCCATAATCAGGAAACATCTTTTCACTGAAAGGGTTATTAAACATTGGTACAGGCTGCCCAGGGAGGGGGTGGATTCCCCATCCCTGGAGGGGTTTCAGAAAAGGGTAGATGTGGTACTGAGGGACATGGTTTAGAAGGGGTTTTTGTCAGGGTGGGTTAATGGTTGGACTTGATGATTTTAAAGGTCCCTTCCAACTTCACCGATTCTGTGATTCTATGATTCATAGGGCCCAGAACAGAAGGCAGTGAGGTGGCTTGCGGCATCAGGAGGCCACTGTGATGGCGATACATGTGTCCCAAGATGCCTGCTCTGGGAGATGGGAGGCCCACAGCCTGAAAGATATCCTACTGTGGGAGAAGGAGGAGGGTTGGGGGAACCAAGGGATCACTCCCCAGCGCCATTCCGCTGCCCCTTGGGTACAGGGGCCCCTGTTGGAGGACACCGAGGGAGGTCCTTGGGGCCCGGAGGTGGCATGGGTTCTTTCCGCTCCAAGGTCCACCCTTGCTCTATTCTCTTGTTTTAAAGACAAATCTTCTCACTGCTTCCCCCCTTCAATAAGAAAGGGGCAACATATGTCGTAGGAAAGACCTTAATAGTGTGTTCATTCTTAACACCTTGGCTCGGGTGTTATTTTGAACTTTTCAGTAGATGCACCTACTCCTTTCCATTGGTACGAGAGTGCAGACTAGAGGTCATCATTGCCGTTCACAAAATTTCCTCCGAAATAGGCACACGCTGATATTTTCAAGACATAGAAATTGCAAAATATCTCCTCCTTATGTAAGGCAGACAATTTATCTTCAAAGTAACACCTCTGTGGAAACTATGGGATGTGATAGAAAAACTTGGTTTGGGCAGATTATTGGTTTATTTTGCATTTTTGATTGAAAACAAATAAACCCCTCCCAACTGGCCTGCTTACAACAAAACACGGACTGGCAGCTAATGCTGAGAGTGAGCTGCCGCAGCAGGTAATTGAGACTATTAGTACAGGGTGGTCTGGACAGGATATTCTCAGCCCATTATAAATTTTGTTCTGCTGCTTAGATGGGGTTAATAGCACCCAGACATGACTACTGCAATTTAACAGAAAACAACATTACAAAATATAAATAAAACTAATTTAGGAAGTGAAGTATTTATGAGAAGGGCTGGAGATATCTTAACTAGGCTCAAATGAACGGCAACGCTGAGGAAGCTGTCGGAGTTGCCAAGACCAAATGTACGGGCCAAGTCAAACAGCCCACGCTAATGACATGGAAACAAGTGGCCTCTTGAAGCAAGGCAGAAACAGATTTATTTAGAATGGCAGGAAAAAATACACATATCATTAATGTAGATTATACTCACTTCAAGAGAGCTCTACGAGGCAATTCTGCAGCCTAACAGGTGACGATACAGATCAAATATTTTTACTGGTAATATTTTACTGGTAATAACAGTATCTGACAAAAAAACCCCCTACTGTTTAGTGTGCACAAATTTACACAATTTCAGTGAAATACAGGCTTCCATATAGGCCTACTAGATCCTAATACTCACAGTCCAGAGGGCTAGTAGAAAAGAAATTTAAAAAGATTAAACATGCCTGTTACGGAAAGCCCTATGGTCAAGTCTCTGGTCTGTATTTAGTGTTTTTATGTCACTGAGTAGCATTGGCTGCTAATGGCTCAACTGGAAAAAAACCCCAACCCAAGAATATTTAGACTGTCTGAAATCAACATCAAGGTCACCAAGGTGGAAACCAGGAAGGAGGAAAATCCCCATGGATGATGCAAGGGCCTGAGACTTACTATTCGCATCTCTGATGGAAAACAGTGACACAGAAAAGCAAGAACAGCACAAGATGCAATACTTTTGCTACATAAGGGTATCAGATAGACTTAGAGTATAAAGTAATAGTTGACAGCTTTTCCGACTTCTAAAAACAAGGGGGGATAAGAAGCCACATTAACTTATTTTCCCCTCAAAAAAATCTCAAATGGGAAATAGTCACAGAAAGCTGAAATAAATAAGCCTTAGGAAACGATAAAATAGAATTAGTGACCTTTTGAGAGGGGCACTGATGCTTCAGGGGAACTCACAGGTCCACCTGACAATCTTTGGATTGTCTGAAATGATCCAACATCTCAAATCTTTGAGATTATAGATAATTGAATCTCATTATTCTGTGGACTTGATTTAAATTCTTTATTATGACAACACGAATTATTGTTCTGAGGTGTCTGAAGAGACAGCTGATTTACTTAACAGCAACATTGTCCCAGACCATCTTAGCATCTCAAAGTGTAGGGGACTCTCTTCACATCAGGAATATCAAAGCCTTTGTGCTTTGGCATGGGAAAGTCTTCTCAGGAAAACAGAAGTACAGAGGAGCTCTGGTCAAATCCCAATGTATTTTGGTTTGGCTGATTACACACACAGACTATGAATTTTTAACATCATGAAAAGCATAAGTATCTGAGGACCAGGTTCACATCTGTTTCCACCCAAGGCATTACATGGATCTTTCTTAAATCTCACACCACATCTAAATAAGACTGCTTATTTCCTTCTCTGGAAAGCCCTTCTCAGGTATTACTGCAAGCCTGAGGAAAAAAGCAATTGAATTGGGAAGTGGCTGGAAAAGGAAACATCAATGCACAGCAAGAACAAATAAGAAAGAGAAACTCGAAGTACAACAAAATATATAACCCCATCAACTCCTGAGGCTATTGTAAGCACTGGAGAAAGAACCCCATCATCACTCCGGTCCCCACTGCCATGACCTGGAAGGTAACCTCTGTCTTCTGGAAA
Organism: Rhinoptilus africanus; assembly: GCA_013400135.1. Classification (NCBI taxonomy): domain Eukaryota; kingdom Metazoa; phylum Chordata; class Aves; order Charadriiformes; family Glareolidae; genus Rhinoptilus; species Rhinoptilus africanus. The sequence goes on from VXBO01014151.1 coordinate 898,210, forward strand.
ACATCCTGCCTTTGCCATGTTTGCAGATGTCAGCAATGCCAAACCACCAGATGAAAGATGATGTCCATCACCTCTCCCGGCGCCACTCTGCCTTCACATCTGCCTGAACTTGCAGGCAAGAGAAGGCAGAGCCTTCACATTACTACAGCATATGCAGAAACACATCTCCGGAGGACAACAGCATTCCTCCGCCAACCCCACAGCACGGAGGAGATGCACGGGAGGGCACCGCTCCGTGACATCCCAGTCACCCTAATCCAGCCTGACTCAAGACAGGAAGGTGTGGTGCAGGAATACATGCTGTGTTGGCATGCCGCTACACAAATCGGTCACGGGTAACGTGTACACAAAGGGATGGTGCAAGAGTTTATTTATAACGATAACATGTAGTCTTTGCAAACAAATTGGGGATCTTCTGGGGCCAAACTACAGGCCAGGTTCCAAGAAAACAAACACTCGTAACTCTCACGCAGTGCACAAGGACCCAAGCACTCTGTGCTGCTCCACAAAAAAGGTTATTTAAGAGTCATATCCCTATGAGACTTCAAGTCAGGAGGTGGGAAAAGCCACGTTCACAAATGACTTGCAGTACATGCCTCAGCAGCAGTGAAAGCATACACTGGCCCAGGACAAGTAAGGCATAGCTAGCATGAGGTCCAGGCATCCCCTGGCTGCTGTCAATGAACCTCACAAACAAGCTAGAGTATGATCCAAATCGCTCTCAGCGGCCCTGGCTTCTCTGCTAGGTCTGTGACAGTGGCCTGTGCTGTGAATGTTGTGCTGGGGATGTTGGCTGACTTCACATACACCAGTGCAGAGCAGAGACGTGACAGCACTTCTCATCATACTCCAGGGAAACCCAACAGATCACCTGGAAGTGAAAAATCTGCCCCTGCCTGCAGTGTCCAGCCTTCTCCTGTTGGTCCACAATGTGCTTCGGGGAACGGTGTGGGTCGGTACAGGTCCCTGGGAATGAAGGTCTCACTAGTGTCTTCAAAAACACAGAAGTGTCACACGCGTACCTCATGGTATGGATGTTCCCCGGCTGCCAACACCTTCCTTCAGTCAGGATGAGGTGCTTTGGGGGTGATAACGTAGTTTAACTTTTCCTCTGGGTTAACAGTTCCCACAGAGTGGAAACAGAGACACTTCAGCCACCTCTGGAGAGCCACATGGTCCCCTCTCTCACCACAGGCACCCAGTAACCTTTGGTGCAATTAGCTATGCAAAAGAGCCATACTGTGCATGTATAGGCAGGTAAGCTTGTGCGTGAGGGATTGCAAAAGTCAGCTCACGTGCATGCAAACGGGCCTGCACACCTTGGTGTGCTCACTCATACGCGTAGGTGCTCCTGAGGGTGCCTGGGCAGGGAGGCTGGAGAAGGAAGCTGATGCATTACATTAAATAAGCAAATTGAGCTTTCTGCCAGCTCCTTTTCTCATACAAACACACGCACCTGCCCATTCACCCCAACACTCGGGTCAGGTTTTAAGCAACTCGCGCTGCTTTGTAGTAGCCTGGATGCCTGAAGATCAGAGAGCTCACCATGGTGGTGGGGGTGTTACCAAAGGTAAGCCTCTGCTTTGTTTCTAACATAATTGTTTCTTGCTGACTTTCTTACTGTGTGAGAAAATAGCTAATTACTGACCTTCTTACTATATAGAAATAGTTACTCGCTGAGCTAATGTTACAGATAGTGATAATGAGGAGACAACCAGAAGTAGTTAATCACCAAGGATGGAATAACAAGAAGTAGTTAATCACTCCAAGGTTCTTCTATATGTCAAATAGGTGCTTCTATACCAATTAAAAGAGAGTTATGGCTACTTCAAAGAACCTCCTCAAGAAGTTGGCAAACTTACAGCACACTTTGACTGTCCTGAGATGACTCAATGCCTTAAAAGGATAATGTGAGGAAGGGTCTCCTTACCCAAACGACCACCGAGACACTCACACCTGCGCAGAAGTGTTTTGCCGACGCAGCAAAGTTTGATATGCATGGGCAAAAAGGGCTATTCGGTCATCCTGATGAATATGTAGGCCTAGGTGGAGTTATGTATTAGGTAGGCAGAATAATGATACTATTTTGTGTATAAATAATGGCTGAATACCCCGGTAAGGTGTGCTAGATTTGTGGGTTTCGCCCCTCGCACCCGATGTGGAATAAAGCAATATCTCCTCTCTAAACTGCTTTTGGTTTCGAGGGCTTTCATTTCAGGTAACAGGGGTAACAAACCAAGTTTCTGGAAAGGGACCCTAAAGATGTACATACTGGGGAGGTGGAAGCCTTGCCATAAGGTCTTTTTCATTCACACATCTCCATGGTTTCTTCTGAATCCCTTCTTTTTCCCACTTCAGAGAGTGGAGCTGCATGCTACCGAGTTAAAAAACCAGCAGTCTGTGACACTAGAAGTGAGACAAAACCCACTTGTCACAACCCAAGAAAGGAAGATAACACACTCCCAGCATTATTTACACCCAACAACAAAATGCGGAGGAACGGGGATAGGCTGAAGCAGCCAGGAGACGCAGGTTACAGGGCCCCTGATACCTTCTTCCGCCAAACTGCACCCCCAGCAATCTAATCTAATCCTGCACACCCTGCTTGTGCCTGGCTCAGCGTGACGCTCACACCTGCAATAAAGGAAATTACTGCAAGTGATTTATAGCCTCCTGAGATTACACGGTCTTTGCAGCAGAAAAACGGAGTCTGCACGGCAACAGCTGGGAATGACCTCACCTCCAAGTTTCTTCAAGGATCAGGATTCGCTTTTACTATGCTGACACAAGGTTTTAAAGCGAAAGGGGATCGTTGCACATCCTCCTTACCTGCAAGCACGGCTCGCTGGTGCCAGCCTTGCTCCCTCAGACTCAAACCTTTCTGGATGGGCGGGCAAGACGAGGCACTGCTGGGCACAGAAGATTACCACAGAGGTAGCAGGAGGAGGTCCTCGACCCACCAGCCTTTCCACCCAAACAGAGCATTGCAGCAGCTCTGGGAAGACTGTCTTCCTCAGGGAAGACTCATCCCTGCCCTTGCCCCTTCCAGCCGTGCTGCCAAGCCAACCGCAGTAAAGGCAGGGCGCAGGACTCACTCTCCAGACCTGGCTGCTCTGTGCTTTACTGGTATTTTCTCCCTCCCCAACACCTCATTCACTCTTGAAACAGGAAAATTCCCCCGTCTCCAGTGGTCACTTGCGGGAGCAAAGCGTGCTGTGTAGCAGCTAGTAAAGACGAGAAAAACATTTCTACTGGAGAGCCCACTCCACAGAGGTTAGTGCCTGTCAGCAGCAGGAGTAAACAGACTGTCTCCAACTCCTCGGGTTTCTTGGCAGGGAGGTAGTGTCCTGCCTGTTACAACTTGTTTTGGATGACAACAGGCCACATTTCATGTGAGGAGAGTTGTGCCCATCTTCAGCTCACACCAGCCTGCTTGTTTTCCTTCACTCAGCTGTAAACATGTTTTAGATTCCTATAAATACCTATTGGGCAGGAGACCGGCCAAATATGCTCAATTAAAAAAAAAAAAAAAAGAAAAGAAAAAGGCAGGCCCCTCAACAACAACAGAAACACCCTCTTGCCCACGAGAGACAACAGTCCTGCCAATAAGGCTCCCTGGTAGGAATACCTTGATTTAGTCACATCATAAGAAAATAAATGATATGGTGGTGGTTTTGTTGTGGGTTTTTGTGTGTGTGTGTGTTGTTTTTTCTTAAACGAGATTGACAGTTTATTTCAGCATCACTTGCAAAGGAAAGCTATCACTCATGAGAGCCCATACTATCATCCATCCCTGCCCAGCCTATCCCAGACCTCCTCGACAGCTAGAAAAGGGCCCAGATCAACTTAGGAATTCTGCGAATCCCACAGCATCCATGGGGTATACCGAGCAGAAATTCTGCACCTCCAGCTGGTCCCTCAACTTTTGACCGTAGTGTTAGAGCAAAATGAACGCCATGGCCAGAACCTCTCCCAGCGTACGGCGATGCAGCACCACGGAAGCCAGCGTGTACCAATGATTACAGTATACTCTCCTAGGCCCTTTATTTGCTTTCATCCAAACTTATTTATATGCTTAATTTTGTTGCATAACACAGCTACACGTACATCCAGGGAGGACAGTCGGGGCCTCAATTTTTAAGCATCACTTACGCAAACGCCTACACCCAGGCCATCTGACATTTGCTTCCTCCACCACACCAATCTGGTAGGGGAAGAGGAGGAGAGGAGCATAAAGCTGGGGAGAAACCGCCATGCCTGAAGACTTGCTCTGAGGCACTGACCCGGGAGCAGGGGTGGCATGGGGGCATAACAGCGGCTTATGCTCCATCCCATGTGTGCCTGAGAGGAAAGGGAGTATGTTCTGTGACTCTTTACAGCCTTGCAAAAGGAGGACTCACCTCTCTGGAAAGAGAAAACATACTGGGCTTTCCATATGCAGGCTGTTCTGCAATGCCTTTTAGGGAGGTAAGAGGAAAGCTGTTATGGACATAGGCGATGGAAAGAGCGATCTCCTGTATCTCTCCTTACAAGCCCAGCAGCTCTTCAACTTTCTGGCCCTGATGTAGGGAGAGTCTTACACTTTGCCCAGAAAAGTTACCCAATAAAGAGCTTTTGTATTTTATCAGCAATAACTGGGGAGGCTGTTGCAACAGATAAGTTGAGGTGGTAGCTCTTGGTTGGTCCCAGGTGTGACTTACAGTAGGGTTCCCACCAGGGACATGTGACGGAAAACAATGCAGAAATGAGAGGGGAAAAGTATTAATTGCTCTGAGAATCACTCCCTTGTATGCCAGCTCCCCAGGATCTCTGGAAAGAGTGACCACGTGGAGATAAAAACGCAGCTGCCCCAGCCCCAAGAGAAGAAAACACTACTTAGTTTTAACAGCCAAAAGAAAACAAATACTATTTGTCTTTCGCTCCAACTTCTGATTTCTCTTAAAACAAAACAAGCTTTTAGAGGTACTGGGGCCAAGAGGAAGGGTGGGGAGGGTCAAAAATTAACCTCTCTCCTGCTAGCAGGTTCCAGGATCCTGGCCATGAGGCCAGGAAAACATGACGCCAAGTGCCCACAATGCCTGCGAAGCCTCGGCTCTCCAGGCACAGCTGCTCTCCCTCTGTGATGCTCCAGAGGCCACGGGGAGCTGCCTGCCGGAGGGTTTCACCCTCCCACCCTTCCCAGCAGTGTTTAAACGCCTTCTGCATGCAATGAGCAGTAAGGTCTCTGGTGGATGTGGGAGAATCTGGCTTTTATGTAATTGAACTTTAATATAATGTAATTATTTTCCTCATCTTCTGTTTTAGTTGGTAGTGACCGTAGTTCATGTCACTGTTTCCAGTTTCAGTCTTAAAACAGAATGACTTTTCTAGCAGAGATGTAAAGCTAACCCTGTCTAAAACCAAAGAGGAAGAACCCAATTAATAAGAGAAGTTGTTTCCTCCTGCACATCTCTTCTGTCCTCACACTCCCTGCCCATTTCTCCCATCCCCTCCCTCTCCCTTTGCATTGCTGGCAGCGAAATGATCGTCAGCTGCATGCCTCCAAACACCTGACTAAGCCCCTCTCTCCTGATAACCACTATTTTAAATACCTCCGAGGGGTTTATTTTCTCCCTTGCTGCACCGCAGAAGTCCTCTACATACCTCCACACTCTTCTCAAGGATCTTTGGGGGGTACTGGCAAAGTGGTACACAGTAAGAGGCTTGGCTAGATCTCATGAAAGATGTAACACAAAGTACACTCATAGCGCAACCCATCTTCTCAGGTCCCATCTAATTCCACCAGGCATAAAAGGCAGGTTATAACTACAGGATTTATCCTAGCCAAAGAAATCAGAGCTCTTACGCTGTCGGAGTGATAAATACATGTTTTTAGCCTTAACGTCACATACAGTACGGAACAAATGGACAAGCTGAAGTCCTGCAATGGACTTTGTGGGAGCAGATGTCCATGGAGCTCCTTGCACAGCCACAGTCTAAAGCTTTAAGACTGAAACCAAGCCTGACTCATGGGAGTAAAACACAGGGCGTTTGTAGTGTGTAACGAAGGGACTACGATACTGAAGAGTATGAATAGTTAAATGCTCACATCTATTTGAAAAAACTACTATTGAATTAGATCCACACCCATCACTGGTATTATTTAAAAAACCAGCGACAACACCAACATAGGCTTTCTCAAAACACTCTGGCCATTCAAAACTTTCTTGTAACTGTAAAAAAGGAAGCGAAGCACGAAAACCCACACGGCACTGACAGAAATAACTATTTTCCTCTACTTCGGGGAAAAAAAATAAAGAAAAAAGCAAGCAGCTAACTGCACTTAGTATCCGCCCCGCTGCACTCCCCAAAGTTTGCAGAGGACGAACCCGTTAGGAGGCCAGCAGCGCATCTCCAGGGTACACGTTCCCTCCTCCTTTGCATACCCTCCTTCTCCCATCCCAGCGATAGTCAAAGTATCTTTGCCACTTCCCGGTTCCGCACCGGAGGCGAGAGCCACCCCCAAGCCACGGCTGCGGGCTCAAGGTCACGCTTTGACAGGTGCCCCGACAGAGGGGAGGAGGGCAAGAGCCGACAGGCCAAAGGCAGGAAAACCAGAACCCTCCAACATCCCTCCTCCTTCCCGGGGGGACGGGACCCATCTCCGTCCCCGGGGACTCCCCAGGGAGCGGGCTCCCCCCGGCTCTTCCCCGGCCGGCAATGAAAGGGGGGCTCTGCACCGGGATCCCGAGCGGGACGGGACGGGACGGGACGGGACCCCCTCCCCGCCTTCCCCTCCCCGGCGCCCCGCGGGGGGAACTCACTGCGGTCCGGGAGAGCCCCGCCGCCGCCGCCGCCGGTCGCCGCCGCCACCAGCTCCAGGTAAGCGGCCCAGAGCC
>VXBO01014152.1:0-20791 GCA_013400135.1 Rhinoptilus africanus
GTGAGTCATCCCATCACGTTTCTTTGATGGCTATTCAGCACATCTAATATTATATGTCCACTAGGGTCCTCAGGTTAAAATGACATCATTAGCAGAGCTTTAGGTTGGCATATTTTCTTTCTATACTCTATGAGACTCCCGGCAGTAAAATTTTCATTCACATCCATAAGCACTAACAATTGTCAGAATTTTGCTCAAAAAATTAAGTGAGGAATGTGTATCAGTGCTTTATTGAGTGGGGTAATGCCTCTGCGAGCTATTGAAATATACTTGAGTAACCACTCAATTTTTGATAAAGAATAGAAAAGTTTAGAACTCCAAGCAATGTCATAGAACCAAAATGCATGCCTCAAACTAGAAACTGAAGCAGGTTTATTTCAGAGGTACATTTTTATCTTTGCACTAATAGCCTTTAAGTCTGTATCAGGCTTTTATAAATGTATTGAAATTGGGTCAGAGCTAAACTGTAGATCATTGCAGCTGAGCAGCTTTGACACTGACTGTGAGCAGGGAGAAAAAGAACAGGATGAGAGCTGATGATACAGTACACCTAGTGACTTCAGCAGGTAGCATAGCAACTGGAGAAATGCTGGAGAAAAATCCCCTTGTTGACTTCACAGAACTGGAAACGTATTTAGCCAGCCACACAGCTTTTATGGCCAACTAGCAGAATTGCAGAATTTCTCAATTTGGTGCTGCTCCAGGTTAAAAAACATACCAGCTGAAAAATGTGAATTGGAATCATTTGCCATCAGTTCTTAATATAATGACTGATTTCCCACTCTGTATTCAGCAAGCTGCAGGCAACGGGTTTGAACTGAATCCAGGTGGAAGTAGGCCAGACGCATTAAATTTAAGACCTCTATTTCACAACTCCCTACAGAAATTGTGCAAATAATGTGGCTGAAGTTCTTTCTACATACTGTGTAACCCAGCTCTTTTGGCATTCTCATTAATTCCTTGCCCTTTTCTGTTGTATGCACTGCTAAGAAGTACACTTAAAGGAGGAAAAAATCATAAGATCTGTCAAGCATTAGATGTAAAATGTTCTTGTATTAGTCTTAAATTTAGATATAAACAGCAGGGAAAAGACAGAAGTTCATATACTGATGTGATAAGTAGTCAGGCTTTTCAACTTAATTTTTTTTTCTACACCTATTGTCTGGTTAGTGCTGCCAGCAATGAAAATGTATAGCAGTAATGCAGTTCCCAGAGTTTGGGTACGCTCTCCTATTTATCTTGAAGTCCAAACTTAACACATATACCTCCCTTCTAAATCCTTTATGTCCGTTTCTGAGTATTGTGCAGTGGTAAGGCTCTGTCTTTTTAAAAACGTAAATAATGAGATGATTTTTATCCAATTATTTAGCCTCTTGGAGTATGCTTTACTGCAGTGGAGGCTTCCAATGAGAAATGCAATGCCAAGACTGGCAAGCTAAATTTTCTGCATGCCAACAGAAACCTCACCCTTGCCAGATGGAACTAACACGTTAAATAGATCATTTTATTTCAAATGGAAACATTTTAATGACCGTTTCTGTGCTATCTGTCTTCCTGTTTAGATTTTATTAAAAATTTTCGCTCGAATGGCTGAGAGTGTAGAAGATCTTGTTAATGAACGCTAACATTATCATTTGGAAGCCAAGCTAAACATGTAACAAAAAAAATACAAGCCCAGACAGAGAGAACTAGAAGTATACTGAATCCTTAGGAGAACTCATGGATGGAGTTAAGGATTCTGTAAAGCCAAAAAAGGCTTTGGACCAAGATTCAAAAGAAATTCAAAATATGAAATAGAAATGTGCCAGTACCAAAAATCTTGGTATCTCAAAATCCCACAGATTTTGAAATTAATTATATTTGTTCTAGCAGAGCAGCCAGCCGTTTGTGTGTTGAATAGCTGTTTGTTAAAAACAGGACTGTGTTTGATAATGTAGAAGGACAGACTTGGATTCCCTGCATCTTAAACGGAGGGGGATCTAGCATGATGTGAGCACAGAAGCAGAAGCACAGTTATGTGATTGTAATAAGTCATTGTAGATTCTTGTTCACTTTGACTTTAAGGGTCGTTGCTCCTCTCTGTTACAGTGTTACGCAATACAAAATAGAAAACATTTTTCTTGCTTTGTTAACTTTCCTACTACAGAAATTTACACTATTGAAAAAAGTTCTTTAAATAATTATGAGTCCAAGAAAAAAAGATACACCATTTTTAGTGGGATTTTTAATGGTTTCTTTGGCCATGTGCACAGTTGCTTTTGTGTTCTGTGATTGAGGAAAAAATATTTAGGAAAAGCAAAGACTCTAGCACTTAAAAGACTGCAATTTAAATTACCATGTGAAATATGAATGCATACTCATAAAGTGAAAACTAGGAATAATTCTATTTGATCTGACATTTGTGTTCAGTGGAAATGTTGAATATTTGCACCCAATCAACAGAGAAGTAGTACAAAGATATATAAACTTGTACAGTGAATACATTCAAGTAGATTAGTACTACTCAGATATTGACTCAGTACAAAAGGACTATTTTCCATACATAAATTATTTATTGCAAATGGATTGTCAAATTTCTGCCACATTAATGCTAGCTCCATTTAATAACCAGAAAAGTAGAGCACAGCGCACACAAGAAATGCTGAATCTTTCCCCCATATTCCTTCATTTTGTCCATTTGACTCTTATGAAGGTTACTTTGCTTTCCCCAGCAGCATAAGGAGCTGGTAGTTGTGTAATCTGGTCAGTGAACTGTGAATAAGTAAGCAGGAGAATAGTATGATAGGCAGCAATAGAAACCTGGGTACAGAGACAGAGATACATGCATATGCTGATGCTTTTATTTCTTTGTTGTTTGCTTTGGTTTAGTTTGGTGGGGTTTTTTAACAGACTATTTTAGATAGCAGTAAAAAGGCATTACACTTTCTTGGGTTAAAAATAAACTACTATTGAGACATGTCCCTGTGTGAAAATCCTTTAATTCCTTTTTTAATTTCCTTACCATAATTCCTCTTTCCCTCTCATTCATGTCTAAATAGTTAGTTCTTTTGTTGATTTCCTTGGATTGAATTATTTTTTCTATTATTATCTTTGTTCTAATTGAAAGATATTTTCTATTTAACCAAGGTATTCAAGTTTGCAGTTCCTGTGTCTTTTATTTTCATTTTTTCTTCCCTGGTCTGTACATTTCCCACCCATCTCAGAGGGGTGCCTGCTGTTTTGTTAAATAATGTCAGCTCAGAAACCAGTGTTCCTCACTCCACAGTTACTTGTCTGGAAAGCAGCAAAAACTGTGCTGCAGGTGTAAGCTGGCACCCTGCCCGCTCCAGTCCTGATAGCTTCATAAATCTTGACCCTGCCGTAGCCCCACAATTACATTTCATGACACAAAGCCAAGCAGTGTTATTCACCCAATGCCCTAATTTACATTCCCAAGACAAAAGAACATACAGATAGTGTTTCAGAGCTCTCTTTGCTTTTACATTTGTCTAAAGGTTAGTTTCAGGTCAAGTACAAGAAACCTGGCAAAGAGTATGGTGGTGATTAAACTTTAAAACAAATTAAAACTAAATGAAGATTAAGGAAAATGCAAGACTTAAGCTGCCATTGTTCTCATGCCAGCTGAAACTATAGATCAGTGTATATTCTAATATCAGAAATGAGCAGCTGCTATTTCTTTTGTGGAACTGAAAACAACTATTATGTTCCTTTTGCTGTGCCTGATGAGACAAACTTTCCCTGCATGTAAGTGCTTGATATGAGCTTTGTACTTAAAACACCTTAAATAAAGACACAACTTGAAATACTGTGAGAAAAGTATGTTGCCAGACATCATAACAGGACTGGGGTCTACATACTTAACTGCAGACATCTACACCGCTGCTCCAGCCATCTTTGTGACCAATAAGAAGAAATAAGGACGACAAAAGCATAACTCGCATCTGCCATAGATGTCTATTTTGGATGAGACGAGTTGTGCCCAGAAGTGTTTGGTTCTCCAGTGTGGAGTAGGAACTGGCTTGTTCCTCTAGCATAGAAGTCTAGGCAATTACTGCAGATGGAGACATCTACATTGGAGATGTCTAATGTCAGGTGATCTGAATGCCACCCATACTTGGTCCAAATGTAACTGGGCTTCCAGCAAGAAAGTTCAGTGCTGCTAGAAAGACTTGAGAAGTATTACAACCATAGCAGTTTGCAGTTAGAAGATTTTATGGTTATTATTTTCACGTTGTACATTAGAACTAGTATTTCCTAGGTTTGTGTTACCACACTTTCTGGGGGCCTACACATGAGCTGAGATTTCCCTCTGCTGAGCCTCCCATAAAGATGCAAAGCACAAATTTTGTCTCTGGCCAGCTTCCCATCTGGTCTACAAGGGAGACCGGGAGCAGAAGGCAACAAGGAAGTGACACAGTCAAAAATGGCAGCTAATGGACTGGATGCAGCAACGAGCTAAGCGTTATTGAGTTTCTGTTTAAGAAAGGGCACTCATAGGAATTGTTTGAAAGCTTATAAGATAGTTCTGTGGGTTTTACAAGCATAAAGAGGATCCTGGGTGTAAACCTGAAGCTGATTGTTTGAAACTTCATCAGATGAATTACGAAGGATGCAATCATGAGCTGCAGGTAAGATTCAACCTCTAGAAATTGAATAAGTGATAAAAGTTACATAGGCAAGGAAAAACTGTGAACAGATACAGAAAATAATAACATGGCAGTAGGGGAGGGAGAGGCTATGCTGCAAGGTGAAACACTGCTTGTTTCACTCAGTGAATCAGGGAAATGATCTTTGCAAGCAGCAGTATTTTGAACACTCCAGTGCATTGATGTTCCTTTTGTCAATTACAAATGAAAGAAAGCTGCAATAATGAAGACATTAGATGATCACCTGGACAAAAATTTCAGTTGTGGGAGGGCACTTTTGGAGGTGTTGTGCAGCAGGAGACTGAAAAGCCTTGGGCATATTCGAAAATAAGGAGCAATCCAAGTTAAAGATGACATCTTTGTGATATGAATACATGTGATACCATTGTCCACAGTAATTGAGTAAGAAAGTAGCAGAAATGCCTCAGGAAGAAGATGTAACCATTTTGAGCTTAATTTGACAGTTATCCACAGGAGGTCAGAGAGACATGCTGAGAGTGCAGTTTGGAAGAGAGTTTGGTCTGAAATAAAAGGGTAGATTTGTAACTCTGCAGCCTGGAGATAGTAAATGAACTTCCAAATAATATGGTGGCTGTGAGGGTCAGAGAGATTGGAAAGTCGATCTTCGGGGAATCCTAAAATAAAATTAGGATGGTGGATTAGAAGAATCCTTGAAAGGCCAATGGTGAAGAAATGGAGGGAGAACTTGGGGTTTAACCAAGAGAAAAGGGCATGTCTGCAACCCCTTTATGACCTCTCTGTGCCATAAAAAAATTGGGAAAAATTAAAAATAACAATTTGAACACATTTTGAAAATAGTCCAAGCAGCAATATTTCTGATTGGGCTCATAGTATCTGTCATAGATGAAAACAAACTTTTAGGGCCTGAAAATGTAAAAAAAAAGATCAATGAGTCTAGGAATGTTCTTAATGACATGAACAAGGACCTGTTAGCAAAGGGAGTGCTCATAACTGTCTGCAACATGGAAGGTTGGGTTTGATGATCCTTAATCCGGGTCTTTTCAGACCCTGTATGCCATAATATGTGGGAGAGTGGGTTATTGCTTAGTCCTACTGTCATTTCAGGCAAAGTAATTAAAGGGGAAAATTTGTATTTTGGATAGTATTGACTGGCTTTTTTATTCTTCAACAGTTGTCCATCTATCTGATGAAGACTGGTTTTGAAATGTATCCCATCTCCAACTGGAAGGAATGTGAACAGGACAAGAGGCATCCAGAGTTAAAATCAGATAAATGTCTATTTGAGTGAGTATCCTCAAGTGTTTGGAATGCAGAGGATACCATGAGAAACAAATAAAGCCATTACATTCATTGTTAACAGAATTAGGCATCACAGATGTTTCTGTAATGCATAGATTGCTGCCAGCTCAAAGAAGCTTTTCAGCTGTCCTTGCAATTTTAAGAGTAAAATATTCTATTAAAGGAACAAGTGAAAATAAATGAAACATATCATTACTTTTACAATGGACAAATTGTCGATTTGTCAAACCACAGAGACAGGAACTCTAAGTTATAATTCTCTTTCCCATTTAAGAACGTGTTTCAAGAAATAATTGGAAAAAATAGAAGCCATCCCACTCTCTCAGTTCCTTCCTGAAGCTTCCTTTACAGACCCATTTTACTACTTTTTTTGGTTTTTTGCTTTTATCTTCTCATGACTTATGATTGGGATCTTTTGGAGTTGAAAAAGAATGTTTAGGAATTTTTAGCTGAACCATTCTCTTGAAAAGTGAGGACAGAGTAGGCTTGCACAAATTCCCTGCAGCTTGGACTTGCTGGACTTTTAAAGCTGCATTCTTCTTTATCAACCTATCAAAACCCTTTAGTGCTATCTTTCAGGAAAGCTGTGAATTATTTATCCCTTTGGATTTGGACATTTTTACAAATGTCAATGTAGCTACAGTGTGCAACGAAGCCAATCATTTAGCTGCCCCCTCCATTATGTGAAATAATAGTGCATCTTTTGTGTGGATATTATTGATACTACTGATAGAAGTGAATGAGCCATGAAATTAAGGTGTGAATTGCTCGAGGACTGCCTGCCTCCCTTCTCCCTTCCATTTTTAGAAATCTTCTTGGGATGAAACTCTTGGTAAAAGAAATTATAAGGCTTGCACAATCTCATACTTGTTTCTCAGTATTTTATTACCCCTTAGTTATGAAAGATTGAGTTTATGTGTATTTTAGACATTATAGAAGGCAACCTTGACCCAAACTGAAGTGTGATAAACGACACTTCTAAACTCATATTACACATGCTTTCACACTCTGTCATTTTGAATTGTTTAACAAAAGGAATAAGCGAGTTTAGTAACTTTAAATTCTATTTTGTAACCATTGCCTTTGAAAGAAACTAGAAAAAAAACAAAAGACATTTGCTTCTGGTTTCCCTTCAGAAGTATCATATCTTGTTTTCTTTTAGTGACGGATGAGTTTTAGGTTTCCATCACTAGCCTATGTTTTTGCATGGGGGCCAGGAGGGAGGAGTAGCCAGCAATGGGTCAAGAGTACTTCTCAAAACAAAGAAAAAAGAAGTGTGTGGTGATGAGAAACTCCAGATAGAGCTGGATAGAAAACTTCTGGTAAACATTGTTTTCCTCTTCTAAGACTTCAGTGCAAATGTAGACCTCATTTTTCAAAATAATCTGCATTTCCTGCTATTGTCAAAAAAAAAAAAAATTGCATTTTTCTAACTAAACAGTTTAGGTCTTGCATTTTCATGGATCCTAATCACTGGTTAATACTAGAAAAACTGACCACGCTATCATTTGCTTAGGTTTGGGGGGTTTCAGTGTGTATTGTAGACCTGTCACCTGTTACTCCTGCTGGAGTATGAAAAGCAGTGTGAAAGTAGCACTTGAGCTGGATAAAACATGACTCTCAAGCCGTATGACCACAATGCTTCCAGCAGTCCCAAGCCAACACTTGTTCTGGCTCTAACTGCTGAGCTGTGCAGTGTAGCTTGACAGAGGATGTCTGAGTAACGTGTGCACCTACCATAGGGCAGGATGATCCGCTCAGGCTCCCCCAGTCTGGCATCAGAATGATTGCATAGGATTCACTGTTAACAGTTCCTTTCGTCACAAAGTGGTTTTTAGTGTTCTGCTTTTTCTTCCTCTCTTAATAAATACCTTTTAGCTAGCAGTGTTGCAACAGACCACATGCTGGGAGGCAGCAAGTGGAGCAGTACCATTTTCTTTTGAAGAAATCTATCGTTTTCATTGTGCTGATAGTAATTTATTCTTTCTGTGTGTCTGTTGAAGGAAAGGAGAGTTGTTTTTGAACTCTACTTTCAGAAAATGGCTTGTGAAATATATGCCAGAAGCAACAGGATCCGTAACTCTGATTAAAGAGGTCAGTGCCTTATCCCTTACCTTAGCATATATGTCACTTTTAGGTCAGTTGTGCCAAGCCAAAGAAGTACAGTTTCTAGTTGTCCCACTCTTTGTTGCTATGGTCTTATGTTGCTGGGATTATTGAAAAGCTCCTCTTTGACCTTATTGAACGAATTAAGTTTTTCTTTCCAATTCAGTTCTATCCATAACTGCAAACTGTGTACCAAATCTGTTTATAATTCATCCCTCGGTTGCTGCTGTGTTCAAATTAAGGTGGAGGTGGTGGTTTGGCCATTGCAGTTCTTGGGGATGAAGTGCCATAGAAGACTTCCTCCAAGCCATAAGAATCACTGTCACCCAAAGTGAAGAAATATTGCAATGTCCCAAATTATGCACCTCACCTTAAAAATTATTCTTCTCTCCTTCTCTGGGATTTCATTGGCAGACATATATTAAATAAGACGTCTTGCAATATCATTTGGTAAGCGTTTCTTATGGCAGCTGTCAGTTGTCCTGAGACAGCTCCACATTCCTGCACTGGTATGTGTGGGTCATTTGGTGACCTGAATCGGATAGCTGACCTGAGTTTAAAATAACTTTGCTAAAAGTCACCTAGACCAGTAATCCAGTCTGATCTGCAATGTGACCTCACTGCATTTTGTATGAATGACTGGCTTTGACATTGAAAACAGTATTCATTAACTATGCACGCAACACTATTTGCTGTCAACATTTATAGGACCCCATTTCCAGGTTGGGACAGAACTTAATGTGCAAGGATAGATTAATTTACACCGAATCCTTTTGGTTACACTTAGCCAGTGGGTCAGTCGCCTTCTTCCCTTTCTGCCCCTTTCTTTGACCAAAAGCTATATGGTGCAAAGAGGCAAGTGTCTATAAATATAATGAACAATAGTTGGATGAATGCGTTAAGGCCTCCATTGTTTTTACTATCTTGCGGCATTTGCATTGCTTTTGTACAGTTTGAAAGATCCAAGGTATCATTTAACCATTATTTGTTTCACTTTGAAGATCTCATCTGTTCTTTCTTTACTTACTGTAAAATGTGACCAATGTGAAAGAAAAAACTAATCTGTTGTAGGCCTTGAAGTATGTACTTATTTGGCCTGTTTTTCCAAGCTACTAGCACCGCTTTTGTTTGTTGGTCCTTTGGAGTGAATGAGAAAGTTACCATTGATTTGAAGGGGGTTAGGCTTACAGTCATTCCCCAAATGAAGAGAATTGCCAGTAAGATTTACAGATTTGCTACTAAATCCCTTGAGTACAGAGCTGATTCAATTAAAGAAATCTACGTGTGATTCAACATGTCTGTTTATGCTCAACAACACTTGTGCTCAGAGCAGGAAGAATTACACAAATTTTATCACCACTAGTGGGAAGAACATGGATAATTCCTACTGTTAGCAGTAAGATGCAAATTTGCACCAAGTGTTTAATCTCAGTATTTTCCTATGGACTCTTGCAGTTTTTCCACTTTCATAGTACCCACTTAGAAGATAGGATCTTTCTTTAGGACATAAACTTTTTTTGTAAGCCTAGTCACTTCTCCTTCTTTATACTTTTCCCAGAGAATTCCATTTTTTGACAATTTTTTATTAAAAAAAAATTCTTTAACCTTCATGCTTGTATTTTAAATACAATAATATATCAGCAACTGTGAAGCATTTGACCTACCATGGTGAAGCGGTGCTTGAAAACATATTCAAATACACCAAACAACAAAAACATACATATCAAAAAATCCCATAAACCTTTGAATTGTGGGCATTTACCTCAAGCATTTACTTAGACATCTTTAGTTATGACCATGTAGCATCCATCAGTACCTCTTACAAACAAGATGATAAAAAAGTGGGTAGTTTTAATTGGGGTTCTTTCTGTGATTAATTGGATTACAAATGGAGTTTTTAAATTAATCTGTTTTGCCAACAGAATCAACAGGTTTTTCTCCAGCTATGGTAGATGCAGACTTTTCCCTTGTAATTGCCTATAGATTTTGTGGTTCTAGTTAAAGCACAACAAAGTTTTCTTCCCTGTTTAGAATGCCCTGATGTGCTCAGCTCATCCAAAGCTGATGGAAGCCGTGACCACTAGGTCTCCTGAGACTGGGGCAGTCTGTGGTGCCAGGCTACTGCCGTGGGGTTTGAATCTTGCTGAAAAGGGAGAGGTGAAGCTCTGCAGTCCTTCTGCAAAATGTGCCAGTTAGAGCCCATCAATCAGCTAATCACTGCCAGGACCAACCACACTCATGATGCAGGCAGAGGCTTGTGCTGAGCTGCACCTGTGAAGTAAAGGAGCTGGGAAAGGACAGATGTAGAAAAATAAATGCATTGCAGGTAGAAGAAGGAGGGTTAATATAGGATCTTTCTAGCTAATGATTAAGTAATCAAAGCAAATGTTAACAAAATGCACTGGGGATTTAAAATGATTGACTTTTTCCCTCTTAGCCTCTTTCTGCTGGGTACTTCTACAAAGAGCTTCACAGGTGCAGCTTAACAATTTGTTATTGCTTTATATCCCACATAACCCAAATGACAGGAGATAGACTGCACTTTTAAGTCATAGCTGAACAGCATCCAGGCTTTGCATAATAAGCTCTGAATTTGTAGTCACTGTTCTGCAGAGTCATGCCTAGCCACTTACCATGTAACTCTGGAAATACCTGTATTGCTGTGAAAATCTCCAATGAAATCATAAATGCAGAGGAATCCACCAGTTTGAACCTAACCCTCTCAAGTTTTACCTTTGCTCTGACAGTGAGATCCATGGAAATCTGATCTCTCTCCTCACACGGGCAACATGGCGAGAACTGCCCTCTCCACCACCCAGACATCACTAACTTTAGCACAGTTTTATCTCAGATTATCAAGAGTGAAGGTTTTCTCTTCAGAAAACCTCACTCACACTTGAAAGACCCAACAGCTACATTTTGCAGGCAAGAGGGATGGACCAAAAAAAGAATGGGAGAGTGAAAGGCTGAGGACTGGGAATATTAAGCATGAGAATGAGAAACAGGAAAGAAGAGAGGGGGATACTTTGCTTTTACAATAAACCTGCTTGTGTAACTAGAAATGTAATGAGAAGAGCCAACATAGGGAGTTCCTTCTAGTACAGGTACTCTTGCTTAATTTTTAGAACTAGACAGGAGTACCTAGCCTCAGTGCTAACAAAATTAATACCAATTAATTCATAGAAAGGAGGTCATTTTGTCTTTGGTTCACTGCTGTAAGAAGTTAATTTCTCCCCACCACCACCTCCGCCTCCCGCCCCGCCCCCCCTTAAATGCATGGCTATTTTACCGATAGCTGAAACCAACCATAAGCCATTGCCAAAAGGAGTCTGTGAAACACACATGAATAAAGAGAATATTTTTTCAGCTACAAACCTGTGGCTTGCAAATTGAAAACAAACTGGGCAGGGATTTGAAGGTTATGTGCAAATCCTCAGGGTTACTTGATCACAGTGTTTTAGAGCACTCAATTCCAGATTTGTCAGTTCAGAAGAACAGCCTTGTAGAAAACCTTACCTGTCTCCAATCAAAAGGGAACTACTGCATTGCCAGAGCTGTTGCTAAGGTTAAAACCCCACAAAGGTAAGGAAGCATATTTAGACCATGGTGGTTTGGACAGCTTGTTTTCAGCCAATATTATGTTCTTACAAGGAAACACTACATATTTGATGGGATTTATTTAAAGACCACAAGAAGGTGCTCATTCAGGTGCTGATGAAACACTATTTGAGAGCATGCAGGAGGTCATTTAAGGATTGAGAAGTCTATGAGAAAAACTCAAGACATTTGATACTGGCTTCCCTCCAGATCAGAACAAGCGAAAAAAAATGTTACTGTTCCTCGTCTGTGATATGCAGATTTCTAAAACAAACATTAATTTGTTTACAGAAGGAAAGCTCTATACAGGTTGTGGTCAGCAGCATCCAAACATTTTATAAGATTGGGTATTCGATATGTTTCCCTCATAGAGGGAAGGTGACATGTCACATCCCTTCCCCTATGTTGGCATTTCCTGGAGGTAATGGATTTGCATACTGACATGCTCCATCACAGGTACTAAGACGTACTTACAAATAAGCACTGGATGTGCTGTGCGGTTCTGCATTGCCTTTCTGTCTATCCTCAGTAAATTTAATATTTTTGGGAAAGAACTCATTTTCTTGTTGTTCATTTATTGATTTATGTGCAACATGAACTGTCTATATGCATTAGATTCATTTAGATATGTGCAGTGCTACAGTAAGGGAAGAGTCTGAGATGTGCTGAGATGGTCGTGACTGAGACCAGTCTGTGGCTGTTTCTCAAAATCTCCCCATCCTGCTAGGAAAGATAACAGTGAGAGCAGATCTTGAATGTGTCAGGAATGCCTGGGGAGCCGAAGCACATCAAGAATTTTGCTGAGATTTTCACTACTCTGAAATAATAGTCTTATGGCAAATTTTACTGACCTCTCAAGTAATTAGTTTTTTAACAATGGCAAGTACTGCATAGTATTCTATGGATAGTGGGTCCTATTTTAGTGGTTGTGAATTTAAGTGATTTAAACTGAGGTAAGAGATTAGATATACAGCTTTTGCTCCTTTTAGTCTCCAAATATGAAACTTGGTGGGATGATTCGCATGACTGGAATGTAGGGATAGATAGGTACAAGCTCTTTAGGAAGGACAGGCAGGGTAGGAGGAGTATGTTGCTCTCTACATCAGTGACCTGCTAGAATTGATGGAGCTCCATATGGGGAAGGATGATGAGCTAGTTGAGAGTGTATGGGTTAAGATTAAAAGGAAGACAGGGGAAGGTGATGTTACAGTAGGGGTCTGCTACAGGCCACCCGACCAGCAGAGGCAAGCAGATGAGGCCTTCTATAGGCAGATAGAAGCGGGTTTGCATTCACAGGCCCTGGTCTGTGACTGTGATCTGAAAACTGTGGAGGATTTCAACCACCCTGACATCTGCTGGAAGAACAACACAGCAAGGCACCAGCAACGCAGGATGTTCCTGGAAAGTATTGGTGACAACTTCCTCCTCCAAATGGTNAGTATGTTGCTCTCTACATCAGTGACCTGCTAGAATTGATGGAGCTCCATATGGGGAAGGATGATGAGCTAGTTGAGAGTGTATGGGTTAAGATTAAAAGGAAGACAGGGGAAGGTGATGTTACAGTAGGGGTCTGCTACAGGCCACCCGACCAGCAGAGGCAAGCAGATGAGGCCTTCTATAGGCAGATAGAAGCGGGTTTGCATTCACAGGCCCTGGTCTGTGACTGTGATCTGAAAACTGTGGAGGATTTCAACCACCCTGACATCTGCTGGAAGAACAACACAGCAAGGCACCAGCAACGCAGGATGTTCCTGGAAAGTATTGGTGACAACTTCCTCCTCCAAATGGTACACGAACAAACAAGAAAAGGCACTATTCTGGACCTTGTTGTCACCAACAGGGAAGGGCTGGTGACCAAAGTGAAACTCAGGGATAACTTGTCTGCAGAGACCATGAAGCAACAGAATTTAAGATCCTCAGGGCAACTAGGACGATGTGTTCCAAGCTTATGACCCTGGACTTTAGGCATGCAGACTTTGATTGCTTCAG
Organism: Rhinoptilus africanus; assembly: GCA_013400135.1. Lineage (NCBI taxonomy): Eukaryota > Metazoa > Chordata > Aves > Charadriiformes > Glareolidae > Rhinoptilus > Rhinoptilus africanus. The sequence continues at coordinate 13,620 of VXBO01014152.1, forward strand.
GGATCTGCTGGCCAAAGAGCCATGGGACAAAGCCCTAGAGGGAAGGGGGGTCCAGGGCAGCTGATCAGTATTCAGTCATCACCTTCTCCATGTCCAGGAGCAAATTATACCAACAAAAAGGAAGGCAGGAAAGAATGCTAGGAGATCTACCTGGATGAACAAGGAGCTCCTAGTCACACAGTCATGAAAAAAGAATCTTTACAAGGAGTGGAGGAAAGGACAGCTAGAATGGGGGGGCATATGAGGAAGCTGTCCGAGCAGCAAGAGACCTGGTTAGAAAAGCTAAAACTCAGTTCGAATTAAATATAGCCAGGGAGATCAAGGGAAACAACAAAAATNCCAAGCTGAAAAAATATGGGTTTGATGGATGGACAATTCAGTGGATAAAGAACTGGCTTGACGGCCGTACTCAAAGAGTGGCTGTCTATGGGTCCATCTCCAAGTGGAGACCAGTGACGAGTGGAGTCCCTCAAGGATCCCTCACTGGTCTTGTTTAACATCTTTGTCAGCGACGTGGACAGTGGCATAGAGTGCACCCTCAGCATTTGCTGATGACACCAAGCTAAATGGGGTGGCTGACATGCTGGAGAGAAGGGAGGCCATCCAGAGGGACCTTGACAGGCTGGAGAGGTGGGGGGATGCCAACCTCATGAAGTGCCAGAGGGACCTTGACAGGCTGGAGAGGTGGGCGAATGCCAACCTCATGAAGTTCAACACATGCAGGGCCCTCCATCTGGATCGGAGCAGTCCCAAGCACCGATATAGGCTGGGCAGTGACTGGCGTGAGAGCAGCCCTGGAGAACAGGTTTTGGGGGTGCTGGTGGACAAGAGGCTCAATGTGAGCCGTCAGTGTGCACTGGCAGCCCAGAAAGGCAATCATATCCAGGGCTGCATCAAGGGAAGAGTGCCCAGCATGTCGAGGGAGGTGATTCTCCTCCCATGTTCTGCTCTCGTGAGACCCCACCATGCTTCTTTTTCTTTTACAGCCATAGTACATTTCTCCTTGTCACTGGTGTTCAGGGGATTAAAACAAAGATAAAACAGGAGATATATGATATGTGTGCACATCAACATTGTAAATATATATATGTGTGTGTGTGTGTCTGTGTATGTGCAGGTATATATTTAATTATTCAGATAAAATAATATCTGGCTTCTCCTTAGTTACAGATCAAGGAAAAGCCACTATTAGACATTTACAAAGACTGCCTGTATGAAAAAGAATACTGTTTTTACACTGCGCTTGAACACAGTTTCAGTTGCTAAGCCTGAAGGCTGTAAGAGTGTTTTCCTCTTCATCTGGTTAGTGTTTATTTAAACACTGATTTACATTTAATAAAAAGGATTCCCTTTTTGTCCCAAGGGGAAGGACGGCCAACAGATGGATCACAAGAAATGTCATTAACCACTTAGGATGTTTTGACATCTTGCTGAAGATTACTTCATTATTAGTGAGATAAAATTGCTCTTCTCCTTGTCTAGCAACTAGAATTATTTAGAGAAAGCTAATACCATGACAAAGATACTGTCAAATGTTTATTTGAGCTACTGAGATATAGATGTTCTTGAGATGCTCTCGGTGAGGTTATTAGAAAATATGTACTTTTTGCATTGTCTTATGTACAATTTGTGTGGATATTTTTAAACGAGGATTAAAAGTTCACATTTTCAGTTCAAAGATTGTTTTCATGATAAAAATAAAAGCCCCATCAGATAGACCACATGGACATCTTGCTCAGATTTTCCTTTGCTTTTATTTTACCATAAACCCAAAACTTTTACTCTTCAAAGTAGTTGGTAGAGTAAAGCAGAATGGATTTCAGCAATGTCCTAAATTTTACTTTTATTTGATAAGACCACTGGGAAATCAATAGTCTATAAAAATTGTAAGACATATTTAAAGACTGGATTTGGTTTCTGTCCTTGCCTAAATAATGGTAATAGTAAGCATCCAGTTCCAAGAAGAGTTGTAAATTCACCACTAAATTACATCTGGAAAATATAAATAAAATAAAATATGATAACTAAGAAATTGTTATAAGACGTTAAAGTAACCATTCTACAAATTAATGATTGAGGCTCTACCATAAGGTCCCAGATAGCTAGCCAGGTACACAGATAATCTTTTCATTCTGTACTCAACTTGCGATACCAAATTCAATGAATTTTTTTTTTAATTATTTTCTTAAATTAACATACTATTATATGATGTTACCTACAATGGAATAGTATGTATCGATGCTTTTGCAGAAGCTGGAAGAGGACATTAGACTGGCCAGAAACTAAGCATCCTAGGAGAATATTTGGGTATGTTTAAGAATGCAAGCAAGAGAAGCAAAGTAAAATTTTCCTAAAACGTTCTTGAAAAATTGTATGAGTGCCCTAAACCAGTTCATGACCAGAGGGCTGTCCCGTGTCCTTCATGAGTGCCCTAACCACCAGGTGGTGGGATGCCTTAGGACAGCTTGGACTCTGTCCTCCCTCCTCTCTCTTGTCTATTTTGCCCAGAATTTGCAAAAAAAGATGTTATCTAAAAACTGTCATCCTTTTCTAATAAATATTGATACCCAAACATTTCAAAAAAAGCTTGTCAAAGGCTGAGTGAAATATGCTACCTTAAAAACGCCTCTGAATAAAAAACAAAGCTCCAAGCTTAGATCTTTTCCCAGACCTGATCAGGTACTGCATATTTCCTCATTAATATGCTGTAACAGTCAGATCTTTATTACGGTCTCTAACCACAGTTTTTGGAAGACACATGTGGTACTGCGGGAGAACTAAAGCATGTGTGTCAGCTCCTGCTGCCAAACGAAGTTGTTCTTGGCATCAAGTCACTTGCCTGTGAACTGTGATTGAAGTTGCTGTCCAAAGTCAGTGGCCTAAGATCAAACGGAAACTGCTGAAAAGCTAAAGAGCTAAACTGATGGGTCCTGGCTTTTTGAAGGGCTAGTTGTGTGTCAGAATCTTTGGAAATACCATTTTCTACCCTTTATGTGAAACTCATAATGCCTTCTGGTGAATGAATTTCAGTTCAGTGCTTCTATGGCCTGAGAGAGGAAATCACCTATGCAAAAATTGCCACCACTTACTTTGTAGTCTTTCAGCTTCAGCCTTAATTTCAAACTACTTTCACTGTTTACAATGCCTTTTCTTGTGTGAGCCTGCAAACGAATCTGTTTGGAAAAAAAATTGCTAACTTTATTTGATTTTTTTTTAAAGCAAATGTCTTGAGATTTCACTTCCTCCCAAAGCATTCATGATAGATATCATGAAGTAGATTTTTCTATGGTGGCCACTTTAACTTTAGCTATCCCTGCAGAACAGCTGCAAAGCAAGGTTTATTGTCATGATATTTATTGCCTCTCTACCTGAAGGATCTCAAAGCACTGTGTAAGCTTTGACCCAAGACTTGTGCACAAGGCATAGTTGCAATTAAATTGTGTGTCTTGAGTGGATCTGTGAATACGCTGGGTCAGTTACTGAACTAGGGTTGTAAGGCTAATGCCACAATGGAATGGAGGTAATGTTACTGCATCCTCTGTTCCCACTACGCTACATAAAATGAATAAAAAGGAAATCACTGACCAAGCTCAAAAAAACCAAAGGCCTGTTCTTAAAACAAACAAACAAACAAACAAAAACTAACTCACGCAAACCCCAAACCCCTTGTATCTGTGCAAAACGAAGACTCCTTCTGTGAAGCTTCCAATGACAGATCTAGAAAACATACATTCTGGTTTGCTTCTGCAGACTGGTATTCAGTACGGTTCTTCTCAGGTACCAACATGAAGCACTGTGCTTTTATACCAGTAAAAAGATGTAGTCATTATTGGAGTTAGGGGATTTCTTCAGAGCCCAAGGAGTTACTAAAGTCATACATAGCTTTGTCAAAAAAATTATGTTATCATGTCCCTTAAACAATATGAACTGGGCTGGAGGAACACCATTCTCATATTATGTGTGTGTGATGAAACTTGACCACTGCCCCTCTTACTGGATTTTAAAAATGTTCCCTGGCTGGATAATTTCCTTAGGAAAATACATTTCATAGATGACAGCAGCACTGTACACTCAGTGGCAGTACACAAAAGTATGTCTACCACATTTCAGCAAGGGACTGCTTAACATTGATGATATTGACCACAGACTAAAAACCAACAGCCATCAGTACTCGTACTTTATCCTTACAACTTTATGTTAACAATAGCAAATCAGCCAGTTGCACACAGAAAACTATTTGAATATTTGCTGTTCCTTCTAAGTGCCCTCACTTATAATAGCTTACATGAAAATATGTTAGGTTTTGTGAACCTAGCTCATCCTTGTGCGTTCCTACCATTCCATACATTCCTACTATTTAGGGCCTAGAAAGCATTGCCCTGCATAAGAACATTTGCAGTGCAGTGAAATAAATAAAAGGTTTAATACATCTTAGTATTATGGCACAAAGCATATTAACATTCATTACACTCTATTTCTCTCAGTCTCTGTAATTACGTAATATTGAATCTATTGCTATTTTATGTGAAAACAGTAACTAGAGATATTTTACTGTCCTTATCTTAGTCAGTGTGACATTTTATTGGCAAAATCTACTCATACAAAACATTACTTTCTGAAACTAATGCACACAAAATTACCAATCAAGTACATGAAAGAGGAATAGTGACTTCCCTGGTTTTAAATGAAGACTAATATATTTTACATTCTTCATGCTTACTGCTTTGTCTCATTCTGAATGCATAGCTCTGTCACAGTTCCTGAGTGCTCTGAATTTTAAATAAAACCTTAAAAGCTGATCTACTTAGCTTGTGGTCTGTTACACTCCTACACAAAACCAAATTATCTAAGTCTGCAAGAAGAAAAGGGGAATCCTAGTGGTGCAGTTGGCTCTTAATGGTTTGCAGAAACCAAATCTCGTGATATAATGCACATTTGTGTTGGTTTTTGCGTGTCAATATATTAGTCTATTAGGGGAGAGTGAAGAGTAGAACTGAGAACTAGAATTGACTGAAGCAGAAAAGCCATGAGGGAATGAATGGAATCACAAAAAAAAAGGTCTTTCTGGGTACACAGCTGACAACAGGGTCAGTGTTTCTTCTTGTGGCCAAGTGTATCCCACATATTATTTGTTATCAATCCATGAAAGGGAATGGGAAAACGCAAGTGTCATTATAAAAATTACAAACTTGTCCCTAGGAAGAAGATAAAAATGGCAAAAAAGTATGGGTCAGTGCTATATTTAATATGGAGAATAATTTTTCTGCTGCTTAGGACAAGCACCCTGGGCCATTTGTTATTTAGACTTTAGCTCCACTGTTTAATCTGTATGAAGGTTAAGGCTTTAGTAAAATCTGTCCTTGACTGGGGTGATCACTTGTGCTCAGCTCTGTTTGCTGCAGCAAGATTAAGCATAGATTGGGTTTCTCTGTGTTTCTCCTGTTGCTTGTATAACTGGATGTTGTATAACACCTCCTGTGCTCCTGATCTCACCTACACTGATTCCACTGATTCCTGATTCTCCCTACACTGGGTCCATGCCCGGCTGCACCAAAGAAATTATGTATACTATTCACGTGGAACTTAAACTACCAGGTGCTGTAAGGGATAAGCTTGGATAAGCTTGGTCTAGCAGTGACACAACCTTTCCTCTCCTGTCCTCAATGTCAATAAGCTCAATATTCTAAATCTTTCCAAATGCATGGTCGTATCTCTAATCAGAAGAGGTTGAAAAGAAGGGCAGCACTTTATTTTTTTTTTTCTGACAAAAGCTTATACAAGAAGAATAAAAGATGTGAGCTGCTGAAGGAACATCATTGTGTGAAAAGTGCATGCTGTAAACACAATAGCAAAGTGAATTCTTGAAACATAACACTGGTACTGTTAGTTAGCAATTGGGAAAGTTATCAAAGAATATTAAGATTGCTTCAGTATTTAAATTCCATTTTGGGGAGGAAGTGGAAGAAGTCTGAATAGCTGTTTCAGAGTTGTTTTGAAGGAGAAAACCTGCCAGCCATTGAGGAGCTGTGGACAGTATGAGTATGGCTTCTGGACAAGGTGCTAAACATGCTGGTTTAAGGTGCTGGACATGAAGAGGTACCAAACCTCACATGAATATCCCAAAACATTGTGTCTCATTCTCTCAAGCTAGAGTGGCTGAGAGGGGACTCTGTGAGTCAGTGAAAATATGCAGAAGGGACAAGAAAATCAGGTCTAGGATGATTTTTGATGGACAAATGCCTTCTCCTAGTTCACACCATGTCTGCACTGTAATGAGAATCCTACAGCAGTTCTTTTCAATTATACAGCCAGCTTACGACAACTCTGGTCTATGTTCTTTCTTCAAGCAGAAACTGAGTGTGCTAAAGGAGACAAGCAATGGTTCTAACTGCTTATTATATTCTACACATATAGTTAACATCAGAACTTCTAGACTTTATTATTTTGAGCACAAATATTTCTTTGGAGCATAGATTAATATATAGTTCTAACATAATTTTCAAAGACATTTTCTTTTAATTCTAGGGATACCTGCAACAGTGTATATTCAGCTCTAAGAAGTGAGGCTTCTTAAAACCCATGCCCACAAACATGCACACACATACACAGAGGCTTTTAATTACTTGGTGTTTCTTAAATAAATGTTTCATAAGATTAAGTTCTGCAGAAAAACGAAGCTGCTATGTCACTCTTGCTGTGCATCCAGAGGCTTTTTCTGACAGTGTATCATTTACAGAGTCTTGAATCCTCATTACTGTGCTCAGCAGGCAATAGGAAACTGCTGTACTGATAGCAATCCTGTTATCTGTTTGAATAAAAACTTAATGCCCTTTCTTTCCCCCTACACTTATAGATTTTTTAAATCATTTATTTTTCTGAATGATGCTGGTCATCTAGCAAGAGTCCAAATCATATAATCTTAATCCCTGGAGAAAGAACAGAGCAACTTTACTGTGAAGGTGAGCCTAGACTAGCCAAGTAGGATGTCTCTAAGTCTTTGACAGTTCGTAACAGAGAAAATGTTCTTGGGGCATCCTTGGCATGTACAGGTTGTCAGATGCTTCACTGTACATTTGTAAAGTGTTAATCATAGACAGCATCACAAATTAGAATAAAATATATTGTCAAGTTTCTTCTCTTTTTTTTTTTTTTTATTTAAAGTAAATTTTTTT
>VXBO01014152.1:27171-44837 GCA_013400135.1 Rhinoptilus africanus
TCCCAGGGGACTTTGTCAACCAGGCTCCTGAAAAGCCCAAAGTCCACCCTCCAGAAGTCCAAGGTAGCAGTTCTGCTGACCCCCCACCTTGCTTCTCCTAGAGTGGAGAACTCTTTCATTTCATGGTCACTGTTCCCAAGACAGCCTCCAGCCGTCATATCCCCCACAAGACCTTCCCTGTTTACAAACAACAGATCCAGCAGGGCGCCTTCCCTCGTTGGCTCTTTCACCACCTGTGTCAGGAAGTTATCCCCAGTACATTCCAGGAACCTTCTGGACGCCTCCCTCCCTGCTGTATTTTATTCCCCGCAGATATCTGGCAAATTGAAGTCTCCCACGAGGACAAAATTTCGCTATCTTGAAAATTCTCCCAACTGTTTATAGGATATTTAATCTGCCGCCTCATCCTGGTTGGGCAGTCTATAACAGACTCCTACCATGATATCTGTCTTGTTAGCCCTGCCCCTGATCCTTACCCATAAACACTCAATGTCATAGTAGGACATCAAATCTGAAAGTATGATAGGCATAGACACTCAGATGAATGGTAAACTGAACTGTATATGGCAAAAGTAAAGAAATGGGATGCTAGGGTGAAGCCGTAGGATTAAGTGTGCATAAATTCAGTTCCAAAGGAGAAGAAATCATTTCATATGGGGGACATAATTTACTAAGTCCTCCTGTAGATGGTATTCCCAGCATTATCAGTATTTTTTATTAGATTATGTCCTTACATTATCCTTTTTACATTTTTTTAAAATCAAAATACTATACAGTTGAAACAAGGAAGATGTAGAATAAGTTATAAAGGAAAATCAGAAGGTGGATTGTTTTAAGTCAGTATAATGCCGGTGACCTTATTATCACAATGCAAATTCACAAATGCTGGGTATTTCACCCAGATGTCCACAAAACGTATGAGGACTTTGCTTTTGTCTTTTGAAGTGACCCTGATAGAAAAGAAGCTCATGAGTATTTCATCACTGTATGAGCTTTTGACAAAAGAAACAGAAATCTGTGCCCACTTTTGTTTCAACAATTATATTGAAGGAATTTTCCTGTGTTTTTTCAGCTTACTGTTGAGGAAAGTTCCTGTTTGTTTTTAGGTTAGTGCCTGCTGGTCTGTTGGTAAGAGTTACATTTTTTTTGGTTAGAAAGCATGAACAAAGTTGGAGAAAGTTTCTTTCAGATGCAGATGAAAATGCTTGTCTACTTCTCACTGCACTATGTAAAGACCTTGAAACACAGACTTGGGCAAGGAGTATCAGACATCCACATGATGTAATAGGTATTACGCTTTACAGTGGGATCTCTGTTATAGCTGACATATGTCTTAAATAATGTGCAGCCAAGCAAATCCCTATTGACTTTACATCTGAGATGGATCAAGAGTGAACTTTATTGAACTTTATTTCACTCTTGTCTGTCATTAACTGAAACTCACAAAAATTGACTCCAGATCCACCTGCTTCAGACTATTGTGTAGGAGTATTTTTCGCTGCTAGATTCATCCTCTGCAATGAAAGAGTTCTCCTTTTCCTAGTTGTCCCATTAGAAATGGAAGATGAGAGCTTAGCTAGCTCTTTAGTTTATGTGGGCTACTGAGGAGCCGGAAAATGCCTACACATTTTAAAGTACTTCAGAGACTTCTTGGGCTTGCAGATATGCAAACAAAAGATGTATTACAGAAATCTGCAATACGTTTCTGTTGATAACATGCTGACAACAAACTAAGTCTAGAAATATCTGCTTGTCAAGTTATAATGTTCCTAAACACTTGAGAAGTATGTAATAATGGACCTTTACAAGCAGATATTTTTCATTTATAACTACACTGTGATATTGAAGATATAATTTTAACAGTGTGTTTCAAGGATTTCTGAAACACATTTTACTGGATAATATAATCTATGTTGTTGATCCCACTTGAATGGCAAATGTGACTTATCTTGCACCAACTACCCAAGGTGACATGGTGGAACGGTCTGGCACAGGTAGGGCAAAGAAAGCTCTTGTGTCTCACATCATGGGTCTTTGAGGGTCAGCTTCAATCAATATGTAACATTTTTTTGAAGTGGTCTTTATGCTAAAGTCTGTTGTTTTTTTCTTAAAGTATTCATTTTTTTTTGTGCACACACATATGGATGTGTGTGTGTGTATATATGTATGCATGTGCAAGCTATTTCTCTAGAGTCAAATGGAATTTGGGTCAAGACACAAATCATCTAAAACACCAATTTCTCTTCTTCACAGAAAAATGACCTTTTCACAAGTTAAATGTACCTCTTCAAATGACAGCTCATGGAATGAGAGGTAGCAGTCTTGAGAAACTTGCTGACAAATGCCATCCTTGTTTAATTTCAAGGATGCAGGGCAAAGGGCACGTTGAAAATTATTAGGTCAGAAAAAAATTGGCATGTCAGACAGGCAAGCATTTAAGCTCAACAAAGGAATTCTGGGGGAAAATATTTAATTCCCATATTAGTTGTATTTTACAATTTTGATATATAGAAATTTCTTAAGCTATTGGCTTTGAGTTTCAGCATACTATGCAGAGATTCTGAATGCAGTAGGATCCTCTTAATTGGAGCAGCTTGGACATCACCTACCATCATGTTTAAGAAGACACACCCCTAACAACAAGTCTGACAAAACTGGTCTCCAAATTTTTGCCTGGCAGAATTGATTAATTTTCTGCCATGCCTAAGACTATAGGACATTTACTGACATAATAGCAAAGCGGAATCTTTGAAGTCAGATGAGTGCTGCATTCTGTGTAATAAAGATCTTTTTTAAGTTAGAAATTTCTATAAAGAGGGACCCTAATTTAGAATTTTATACTTACTTGAATTATTTAACGTGACTCAAATAGAATTTTCAAGGATAAAAATGTGTACATAGTTCCTTTATTTTTAGGCTAACAGTATAGACAGAATGTTTTCAAATATCAATATCTTTTTAAAATGTTTGAGAAAAATGAATTTCTAACTGCAAAGCAGTTTCTACTCTTTCAAATAATGTGATAATGTTACATAGCAATCATGATACTACATGAGTGTTTTTGCAGTCATTTGGTGGGTAGTTGAATAGAGGATTTGTTCATTACCTTGCTTGGCAATGTCTATTTCTATCTACCATTATGAAACTGAAATGACTTCCCAGGAATGCACTGTAACTCATTAGCAATAATATTGGGCCATGTTGCATTTAAAGTAAAATAAAATGTACTCTGAATATAGCTAAACAAAACATAAGTACAAAATATAGAAATATCAAAAACTCAGCCTCCATTTCAGAAATAATGACCTTCCAATATAAACCTCCAGAATGATGTAAGAGGCAAAGAAAGTAAAATGGTAAAACGACTTAATACTGTATCTTTCTACAAACATTGCTAGCTTATTTTGCTTACTTAACTTACTTACAATTGGGCAAGTCATGCTTAATGATATGTCTGTAGAAAGGACATGGCTTATGTAAGCTTACAGAGACAGAGAGATCTTCATATCAAATACAGAAGTGCCTAAGATGAAAATACAGATAACAGTTGTCTGAGGCTAATGCCATAACTTGTTGTCTTCCATTTGTCCATGAAAATACGTTTACCACACTTTCTTCAAAATTTGTTTTCCCTACTCATAACTTATAAGCATTCCTAGAGGTACGTACATGGAGAATAAAAATTACACAAATAAGTACACGCTAGTGTAATACATAGGTATTGTGTATCATAATAAAACTCTGTATGTAGTCAACTTTCAACTCTTTGTGATGATGGAATGATAAATATTTGGTACAAAATTATTGGCCACTGCTAGGAATGCTGCTGTCCCTTTCTACGGTACCTACATGAGAATGACAACTTTTAGCACGCCATTATTAATATAAACTAAAAACAGGCTGACTGAAAATATTGCTGTGCATCTTTTTCCAGGAAAAATGATCACTTTCAGTCATTCTGCACAGTTGAGGTAAGTCCAGCCTAAAGCGAGTCTTATCCTTTTGTAAACAATATTATTTAAAGGCTTTTTGAAAATATTATCCTCATTATCTCCAGTAGCAGTTAATACACTGGAGATAATAAATAAGAATTTCCTGCTCTTGAAATTGAAGGTCACCTTTAGGTTTGACAGGCCTGACTGACGCTGAAGTCAGCAGAAGGCTGGCAGCTGCCCGTTGTGGCAGTGACCCGGCACACAGCTGTGGGTAATCAAAGTGTCCCTTCTGCTTGCACACGTGGCCTCAGATATTGGTTTGCTCCTCTGCAGCTCTGTTGAAGGAGATGTTGTTGGACTGAGAAGGAAGTTCCATTACGTCTGCTCGGCAGTACTTGGACCTAGCACATACACACGCCCATCAAAGATGCAGTGCAGGTGTTACAGTCATGATGGCTCCAGCTTTTATAGCTATTTAGGGTAACTCTTGATACCTGCTACGGTATGTGGGACTGCTCCTAGAAAATGATTGTATTTATGAACTGCATTCCGATTATATCTTGCATGTGGTTTTGAGACACAGCCCCAGTTACTTCTCCGGACAATTCTGGTTTGTGTTTTCGAATTACACTTTGGCTGATTGTAGACTATGTATGCAATCATACAACTGCATGAGTATTAGAAAGAATTGATCTAAATGCTATGATTTTGGGGTGGATGAGCCTGGGAGAAAATTTTGGCTTTAATTAAAATACTATGTTATTCTAAAATACATTCTTACACTAAGCAAGAGTGAAAGAATGGAGAAAGTGTGGATCTGCTACATAACCTAAGTAAGTGTACTTAACACATACAGAACTGTTTGCTGTATAGAAATATGAATGTGCATTATACAAAAAAAAAAGACCTCTAGTTTAGCAGTTTATAATGATTTTCTGAGCTTGCAACATTTGCCCAGAGAAACAGTCAGAGAACTTTTCATTTTGTGGTCAGCAGCCAGTCACGGCCGTTTTGTTCTCTTCCAAGGGACTCTTGGTACATTTATTTGTCTACCACGTGAAATGAATTAATGAAAATATTTTGAAAATTGAAAGACTCTGTTCTCAGTATCAGTTCCCTCTCTAGTTCTTTGGACTCTAAGCTCTGTGTGGACTCTTCTACCCCTGGGGAGACCAAATTAAGTCTTGAACTGTGAAGGTTTACATTCCTTCTAATGCTATCATTTTAAGTACTTACTTTTTCAACTCATCACATCTTAATATCTATACAAATATCTAATCTGATTTTAGATCCTGCTGAAGTTTTTGCTCCAGCAATATGTTGTGGCAGTGAGTTCCAGGGATGGGCTGAACACTGGGGAAGGAGCTTCCGTGATTAGAAGGCTATGTTGTGAGCTGCAAAAAAAAGTCTGATTTTGATCTCTATCTTTGCCAAAGGCTGTCTGAATTGGGTCAAGTCTTTTAAAGTTATTTATAAAAAGATGTTTACCACACTTAAGAATTTTGTCAGACATGCCTGAGTGTCACTGTAAGTAAGGGTCCTAATTTTTTAGACACGACTCTATCTTTAGACTCCTGTATATCTCCTTTATAAAGTAGTCTTAACCTCTACGTGATTCCAGCTGTGCCTAACCCGCTAAGTTGATTACAGCTCACAGTTCCTGAAGCTCATTCTCCACAGCACAGCCAGTGTAGGAGATTAGTCCTGGCAGGAGCACATCTCCTGGCACGTCACTGTGCCTGGGCTCACTGGCCCCAATGCGTCCCCAAAGTGTACTGCATCATAGAGCCAACTGCAGGGCTGCGGACACCCAGCTCCTGAAGGAGGATTGTTGCCTGGGAAAAGCCACACCTGCCCAGCTTCCAACACATCTCTGTACCTCCTAGAGAGCTGTTCTCCACATCTATCTCACATCCTTGCTGGAGCTGCCCCTCCCCAGCTCCCGTGGTGCCTGGGCTGCCTCTGTGTGGCCATTCCTCTGCCCTGGTTGCACGAGCCTGGCAAGGACCTCCCCTGGACTGCACAAAAAAGTGTTTTACTTTACTGGTACTGAGTATGGCACCTGCAAGCCATACTGGGTCTCACCAGAGAGAAATCGTTCAGATTTCCTCCTCCGAAAGGTAATTAGGTGACACTGAAGATATTTCGTATTCCAGACTTCTTATTAATGAAGTCATTAGGAGCTACAGAGCTATAGTAAATAAATGTATAAATAAAACCCCTGACAGTACTTGGCATAACTTATTTATTTTACTTTTAAAACTCAGCTGTTAACACACCACTTCTTCTTTTAATAGCTTCCACGCTGACATCCTGTATGACATTCTTTGGCTCCCTGCCACTTTTTACAGGTCTATTCTTCCAAAACAGGGGAAAAAAAGTTAATGATAGAAAGCCTGAAAAGTCCTTAATAGCACCCCAACAGTAATAATAACATTAATTTGGTCCTGAGGACTAATAATGTACTTTTCCTCCATGATAATGACATAGTGCACTTCATCTGAGACAATTAGTCAAGATTCTGCATATCTGTAGGAGGATTTTAAGCAGATGACCTTCCGCAAGCTTGTGTTACTCTGCATAAAGCACTCATGTCGGTTTCCTTGAAACTACTAATAGGAGTTGGGGGAGCAACAGACAACAGCACTTCAAACCTTGTTTAGCTTGAACAGTCATTAAGGACTTTTTGTACTTTGTGTCTAATAGGCTTTGCTCTGAAAATCTTTAGCCATTAGTGTGCCAAATATCCTTCTCCTTCTGCCATATGCTATGTTCAGCAACTGCATTAGCTAATAAATTCCATGTTTCCTTGAAATCCTGTTTGTCCAGGCCCAAGTCTGCAACAATTTGGACTATAATATTTTCCTCAAGACCCTCAGTTTTGCATTTAAGAAACACATAAAGGTCTGGAAACCAGCTGCTCTGGAGCCTTATAACCCCCTTCTCTGTATTGTCCAAATCAGCATGAATTACAGATACTCCTTTTTTTTTTTGTTCATTAAAATCAAGGAGTGACAACTCACAGGAAATGTCTACCACTCTTTGATAGCTTCCTCGCAGCCTGAAAAGTCTGTCCTGCTTCCTTTGACAAGAGAAGTCTGAAATGCACAGGATGGAATACACAATTTCAAAATATAGGAGGCAAGGGTGCAAGTATCAAAACTGAGGAATCAGCAGGCTGAGTCTCACTTGCAGAACTAGAAATGCTGAGGACAGCCATGGAGACAGAGAGCTCTTTTTCTGTGTTTGCTGTGTTTTATAGCCTGTGGTGTACGTCTGTCTTGTGGTTTTGTTTCCCTTGAGTTTATTCAGGTGGAGGTATAAAACTGATGAGTGCTGGAGAAGGTCAATGTTACATATTCATTTTGGTTTAAATAATTGATGATGTTTCCTGTTTCTGCCTACATTAATTGCTCTCAGGTGTTGGAGAATTGCTCAGTGAGTTGCCTTTTAATTTGTTTCTTTAGAAAAGCAGCATGCTGCTTTTCAGGATACTGTAAGTAATGTGTTCCAGGCAGTACTTTCCAACTGGAGGTTAATAAGGGTACACTGAATGCATGTTTGGATGCTATTGCCTCTCTGCATCTGTGTGTGTGTGTATGGAAAGAGAGGAGGATGAAGTGGAGGAGTGAAGACAGTGAAGAGCCTCAGATGCCTCTGTGCTGATGTTTTAAAGTATAATTTATGTTCCCCTGATGTTTAGGGCTGTACATTAAGGCTCTGATCCAGGAAAGTGCAGAGTACTCAACTGTTGTTGATTTCAGTATAGTTGGTATTATTCAACACCTGCAAGGTCCTGGATCATAAATAGCGTAGCTTTGATTTTTCTAAGAGGCAAGCTTAATTCCTTTGTGTAATTTATCTGCTTTACTACAGAAACAAGAAGAAAATAAGATTTACAAACCTGTGCTACCCGAAATTCAAGCAAAATTGTTTTATGGGTATCATGCCTACAGAATAACTCTGCTATTATTATTAATTTCTCCTTTCTTACTGTGTCCTTTCATATGCAAATACAGAGTTTCTACAGTTTATAATTGACATGCCAGTTAGGTTCAAAATGTGCTGGAGGTACACTTTGTGAGTGGAATTATATGACGTGATATGACTAAAACAACTACATCTGTGTTATGTTACTATCTTGGGCCCAAGCTTTCACTGCATCTAAACTTCCTGACAGTCTGGAGAGTCTTCTATTTTGACTAAGTCTGTGAGGACAAAAGCCAACTGATTTATCTGGCAGTGAAATCGAATGAAAGTGGAGGATACCTTGAACTCAAGCCCTGTCACACCAGGCAGTCTTGTTAGGTAGTTTTCAGTTTTACCTGGCCTGTTCAAGGACAGGGAAAGCCCTCCCATTTGGGGTAATGCCTATTGAATACACCTATTGAAATTTAAATTACTTATTCACTTTTCTGTGGGAGAGCTTATTGGCTCATGACCATGGCAAATACATCATGATTTTTGGAGGATCAAGTTGGATGTTATCCTACTATTTTCATTTTTCTATGCTGGCAAATAGTCTACCTGCTGGCTTTCAATTTCAATATTGCGTCATTGTGTAATGATAAGTCTGGTCCTATTTTTCAGAGTACCTGAAGGAATAAACAAATTTCACAGTTTTAAGTTGTCTGTTGTTTCTTGTTGCCCTACCTACACATTTTTCTTCAGCCTTTAGAGCTTTCATTTCCTTGGTATAACCACCAGTCTCCCTGCCTGTGGCTTAGAAAAGGGTGATGGGTTGGCTCAAGAAAAAAGCATGCTGAAATACCTGAAGACCCAGAGACCAGCTATATCTTAGTATTGATAAATCCGACCTACTGTTCCACCATGTCCTGGTTTATAACCCAGTAGTAGCTGCTGCATACCTGATTATGGACTTTTCCCTTGGATGGATGGCAGGTTGGAGTGTGAATCTCAGACCCCTGCATTGCTAAAAAATTATTGTGGTCAAGAAAATGCCTACTGCTCTGATGTGGTAGGGTACCTCTCTAATCACTCGCTGAGTGATGGGGGTCAGGAGGGGCACGGTCTGGAGCATGATAGCTTTCCTGGGCTTTCCTTGGAAAAAGTGAAAAAAAGGGCAACTTTCTGACCAGGGTGGCTGCAGGGTTTGATATTGCACAGTAGTCATCAGGTGTCTGCATTTAAGCACCCGACACCATGGAGAGACAGAAGGGCTTGCAATGTGGGACTGCAACAACCTGAACACTTGGTCTGCACTGGCCACCAATATCCTGTTGCAAAAGTGTGTGAGATAACTAGCACATACAAGTTTGGTCTTGCAATTTGATTATTACTGGCTAAAGTCAAAAGGGAACTGTACCTACATTGTGGCTGCGACTGTCCTAAATCCCATGAGCTTGGACTTAAAATCAGTCACATGCACCAAAGGCAACAGAAATACAACAGTCTGGGCTCTGAGTCAGACAAGACCCCATAGTTGCATGTTCCTTGCGTATATAACCCAGGAAGATTTCTGAACCAGACTTTGCATATGGACTTGATATGGACAGAATATTGTTGAGAAGAGGCAATTTGAGAATATGTGTATATATATATGTGTGTGTGTATATATATATGCATAGACATATATGTATATAGATATATGTATTATACATCTATCTGTGTATATATAGCTATATATCTATACATATATATACATACACAATGTGTGTGAGGTTTTTTTTAAAAAGGACCTGTATTTTGAAGTAGTCAGCTAATGAAGTCTTGCCTCTCCCCCTTCAAAATAAAAGCTCTTTTTACATCAAAGCATAGAGAGTTTTTGACCCTTGATGTGAGAGAGTTGTGTAAGTTTAGTCCAGCTACTAAAATATGCCATGCAAACACAAGCTTTCCACTATGTGTCATTTTGACCTTGTTCCTCCTGGCCAAGACCTTTCAGCTTTGCACCCCCTGGCAGGACAGTCGTTGACTGCTGGCAACTGCACTGACTTGGTTCTTTTCTCCTGCCACCTCTGCCAGAGCGTGGGGAAACCCTGAGGATGAAGTTGGTAACTATGGCACCTGCCCACCCAGGGGAGGAAGGCTGTGGCCAGCCCAGCTGCTCTCACAGGGTGTGCACATCTCCTCTCCCTGTAAGGGCAATTTTGTCCTCTCCAGCTCTGGGAGAGAATGCTAGCCTGATCTGTGCCATCTGTTTTTATATCTGTATCATCTACTGTGTCTGAATATCCACCCAAACACAGACCACAAGTCAATAAGCCCAGCTGTTTGGTATTATTTACACTATACTGGCATCTCTGCTGACCTAAAGAGCAAAAGAAAATAACAGGGCATATTTGAGGCTTAATAAAACATTGCAGTAGGGAGTCCTTTCTGAGCCATTACAAGCATTTGCTGGAAGTGCATTTGCTGATTTAACAAACTGGTTAGGACAAATGTTTAACATGCTGTTGTAATGATATTCAGATGCTTTTCTTAGTATTTGTTGATCTGCGAAAATGTGTCCTTGCCCAATTGTGCTAGAGAGTGGGATTAAATAAATAAATAAATGCAATGTGATGCGTTTGCACAAAAGCGGAGCAGTGATGGCCCCTGACAGATGGAAAAAAAGTCAATATGATGTCTGAGACAGCCCAGGCTCTGCACTGCAGAATAAATTGCATGATTCGCTGAATGCCTGAGCTTCACACAGACATACACAAAATTGGAAAGATAAAAGCTTGCATTGGCTTCAGATGATATTTACTGCTTGATGGATTTACTAGCAGCCCCAGTACAGTCATACAGTATTGAATTATTGGCCTCTATTTAGCTGTGTGTCCGTCGAAGCTTGAGTGTCCATTTAAGCGTAAGTGAGCTGGAGCCCTGCCAAGGCTTTTTGAAGCTTTGTGTACAGAGGAAGATGCAAGCTAATGGCTACTAGCCTGAATACCAGGGAACTTAAGGATGCTGGGGGTCGACAACAAAGCATAAGGTGCATTCTTATCAATATTAATGCCAACATAAATATTAATGCATGCTGCCCGGCACATCATTTTTGAATGATTCTTGTTTTCTTTGTATTTTAACACAAATGGCTGGAAATGACTATGGTTTCTCTCCCTCTCTCTCTCTCAGAAGGGAGAGTTTAAGAAAGACCATTAGCTTTACAGCTATCCATTGTCGCAGCAGCAGGATTTCTACAAGGCAAAGGAGGCAAATGAAATGCTGGCTTTAAGAATTATACTGCTACCAATAAAATATCTGATTAGATTAGTAATATACTGTACAAAGCTATTGTTATGGATTCATTATTATACTGTACCAAAGCTTTTCAGTTAAGAAGCAGCAGTTCATTTACAGTGAGCCCCGTGAGATCATCACAGCGTTGCTGTAGCTACAGGGTAGGGAAGGCAGGCTGAGTGCTTAGCTGCTTAACGCATTGGCTTGTGCTTCAAGAAGCCTGGGGCTCCGTTTTTGGCCTGGCCCTCGCATATGATGAGTTTAGCTTGTGTAATGGTTCAGCACGCCGAGGCGGGGCGGGGGTAGGGGGGGGTGGCTGCCTCTGAGAAATGGCTGTCAGTTGCAGTGCTGCTGGCAGAGGGTTTATCCAGTTAACTACACTTCAGTAAAAGGAAAATAACCCTGAGACTGCATTGTGCTGATCAGCTGGATCAGCAACAAAAATTAGCAGGGTTTTGCTCCAGGTGAATTAGTTGCAGTGGCAGCGTGAATGAAGGAAAGAGGCGGTGAGGAAGGATGAGCCTGTGGACGCAAGGAGGCACACAAACCAGAGAGGGACGAGACCGTTATTTTGAGACGTGAATAAAATGCATCACTAATCTTCCGTCATCCTACAGATAACATGTTCATATCGAGGGCTCTGACTCATGGTCTCTGGCAAGCCTTAATGGGGATGTTTACAAGGTTATCGCTCTCAGCTGTCCCTTTGTGACGCTGCCAAAGGTTACTGCCCTGAAGTGAGCATGGCAGATGCGAATATGCACTGGTTCCTCAGCTGCCCACTTCAAAGCACACATACTAGCACAAGCCATAGCAGCAGAAAACGCCTCTGCTGAATCCAGTAGAGATAGTCAGAGCCCACAGTTTTGCCCATTTTCTTCTGAAGCAAGCCTGGTCTTAAGTGGCCATTTTCTATGAATTTTCAGGAGCAATGTTAATTGAATGACAGACTTCTGGACTTTACCAATAAAGGCTGCTTATCACTTGATAGAAAAGAGAGGGAATGGATACAACTGCTGCCTGATAATGAGAAACAGAGGGAGGTTTAGGGTGAAAGATCTCTTGATCTGTCATTCTGATAGTTTTGTTGTTTTCTTCTCATCTCCTTCCTCTGAAATTGCTCCTTGCTAAAAATGAAACCGAGCTGACCATTTCTCTCTGATGGCAGAGGGAGTGATCCCCCTAGACGCCTGTGTGTTTGGGCCATGTGTGCAAAGTCAAATCAAAGGTCACTCAAAACTCACGTAAGGAGAAAAATGTCTTTTTGAAAAGGCTTTGGGCACACGTATCTTTTGTAGGGCAAAGGGCCACATTACAACTTTCTATTGTAGCTGCCTCTCTGATGGTTCCTCTGAGTGGTGCCTCAATTTCTTCCATTTTGTCTGCTTTGGACTTGTTAAAAGTGAGTTACCATGGCAGATGAGGTCAGAACAGGCTGACTAGCTTTGGGTGCTGTGAAGCAAAGAGTAATCATTGCTTATGCACCACAGCTTGATGTTTACTATGAGCTTTTCAATTGGCCAATATGAAATGCCATTGCCTTCATTTCTTCTGTCACACCAAGACCCATTTATAGATTCCAAGGAGGATCAATGTCAAGGCAGAAGGCTACAGAATTTCACTTAAAAAAATACATTTTTTACTTTCTTAACTGATAGCAGGACTCATGAGAAAGCCTGTTTAATTAATTTCTAATAGGGATGGAACTATATATTATCAGGTAACACAATAAAATAATAAGGAATTCTCCAAATTACACATTACAGTATTGCAGAATCATGCCTGATTCTCATTTATGCTACTGTCTCCTTATATTTTTTGTCAAACTCAAGAGCCGTAGAAAGGTGTACGTTTAATGAGAACCCTGCCTAAGGTTTTCTTGCTTGCTCAGTGCCAAATCTCTCTTCTTTGTAATATACAAGAAAGGGAAATGCGGCTTTTGTGTCTTGGTCCAAATGTCCGTGACTTCTTTAATGCTTCAAGGTCAAATGTCAGTCTCCTGCCTTCTGGAGTCCCTGACTGTAGATGTTCTCAGATTCAATGCATGCAATCTATTCTCATTATCTTTTTAAAAAATTCGAAATATATTTCACTCATGAGGGGAAAAAAAAAAATCAAAAGAAAGTCCCAAGCAAATGTTAAGCGGCATATTAATGAAGCAAGGCTAATTGCTGTGAAAAGAAGAGTTATCTGGGTTCCAAGATTAGTTACATGTGCTCTGGTTAATAAAATGAAAACCTTGCATATTTGAAAGTCCTTTGTCTCGTCCAGCTGTTTCCAGTTTGTCTGTCATTCAGTGTTGCGGAATACTGTATCTAAAATCCCTTGGAAGGCAGTGGGTGTCTTCTCATAAAATGCTGTGTTTGCAGGGTTTAGTACTCCTTTATTCCCTGTCCTGTAACAAATAAACTCTGTGGTAAAAGCATTCCCTATTTCTAAACCGACTTACCCCTTCTCACTAATAAACATTAAGCAATTGAAAATTAATTGTAACAGTTTAGTCTGAAAACCTTTGTTTGTCTTGGATGGAGCTTCTTTTAGTTCTGTGAAATATAGTTTAATCACTTTTTGGAATTAAAAGGAAAAAAAAAAAAGCATTGTTTTGCCTGTGTTAAATAAATTCTACTAAACTACCTTCTGAGAAATTAGCACTCCACATGTCATAGGACAGAAATAATAATGTGTACATTTAATGAGAAAAGTGTGTATTACCGGACCTGTAAACAGTGACCAAAGACCATAAGACCTTGAAAGAGCATAGTTCATTTCACAGTCAACATTTTTTTCTGGATTACCTGGAAACTCATTTGGCAGTGGGCAAACCTTACCCCAGGACTGAATGGGACTTTCCATGTGAGTACTCTGCACACATAAACATTTCGAATGGGTGATAAGACTCTCTTTCACCCTTTCATGAAATGTTTGTTGATCATAGGCACTGTGGGAAAGAAAGCTACCAAATTTGAATGCAGAGTATCAAGAGCAAATTTTCCTGCTTCTCCTAGCAGTGTCTCTTGGTATCACTCACACACATGCTTATAGATTGCCAAATATGTCTTCAGGAAAAAATTTTCCCAAGGTCATACTGGCAGGCCTATTGCAGTTATTTTGTCTTCCTCTGTGGCATAATCTGTCTTCTAAAGTCATCTGGTAATTTCCACATTTCCTGCTACTTCATGGATTTAGTACTTTAAAAGTGTCCTTATTCTTTTCTGCTTCATTTCCTGTGACACTTTATAGCTTCTGTGGCTTTGGTTTTGTACTAAAGGTTTTAATTTTGCTGTGGGTTATTGGAAAGTTTTTTATGGCTGGTAGAGTGTGTGGGGGATGCGAAGCAGGAGCTCTGTGGACCCTTTTGATGACTGTCCGGTTGCACGGCTCTCTGCAAGGGGCTGGAAGCAGCAGCTCAGGCAGCCCAGCTAGTCCCACACTCCAGTGTTCACCCCCAGGAGTTTCCTCTGGGCTCTTCCCAGTGTGATTCCCCCCTCTCTGGATACCTTCCCCACCTGCAGCCCACTTTTCTGACTGTAACCTGTCAATCCTGCCTGCTCATGTACCCATCTCCTCTCTTGGAGGACAACAAAAAGCAAGGTTTATGAGGAGTGTAAGTCTCCAGCAGATTTCCCAAGTGATGCCACTATCTAAAGATCCCTCCCCGAATAATATGTCTGATGATATAAAGAAGGAAACACTGCAGATTAATAAATCCCTAAAGTATACTTAGGGAAAAACAAGCTGTTAAACTGAGTTGGTCTCCAAGGTGGACTAGAGATAGGATAATCATGAAGATTTTCTATGATCCGAGAATTGAATAACATATTCCTGAAGTAGAACTGCCCTATTATATATGATTATGATCTCTCCTATTGACAAATATACAATTTTTTTATGAAGCTCCTTAGGTTTCAGAATATGTGAATTATGAAGTGAAATACAGACTTCACAGCTGGATTTCCAGATACAGACGTGAGCCACAAATATTATATACTGCAACATAGTGCTAATTCAGTGAACTCTATACTTCATGTTGAGCATATGGTAACAGAAGTCCTTTCATGTAATAGATGCGAGTTCTGAAACAGGAAGGTAAGAAGAAGAATAATAAATGACTCATCCTCAACTGGCAAAAAGTGATGGTGGCACTAGCATTTTATGTTAATAAGCTGGTGGACGTGGTAAATAGTATGGTGGAAGTATGCACAGGAGACGACACAAGTGTTGAAGTGATTCAATACTGAAGGAAACTGTAAAGAACTTCATAATACTGTAACAAAAATGTATAAGCAGTAACAAAATAAATGTGAGACAACCCTGTATGGTAGAAGGAGTGTTTTAAACTGCTAGTGGGTTCTGTGTTAGTCACTGCTTCTGAAAAGTCAATGTAAGTTTCACTGTGAGCAGCTCCGTGGAGTTCTCCATTCAAAGTACACGCTTGCAGTCATGAAAGTAAATAGTCTCTGTCTAGACTAGATTTGCTGGTATGGCTGCTAGCCCACGGAGGCTGCCCAAGACCAGTGAACTGTGCAACCTGAGAACTGGCTAACTGAGCTGAAGTATTATATTCCCTCCAGAAAGGCGTAAAATAATGCCCTGGTGTGTAAGGAATGCCCTTCCCATGGTCAGACTTCATAAACTGTGTCAGGTTGTATTGCAATCAATTTTCTAGCGCAGATGTGTAGGTTAATGCTGGCCAGTTTAACCTATAGAATCCATATATAGGGAACAGGTTTTCCTAAGATAATTGCAAGGTTTCTTACCAAGTGCCTTGCAAGTGCCTGCCACAGGTAAGTTGCCCTTTGAGAGGCCAGGGACTCATAAAGGATTAGTGTTTGGACAGCCTCTGTAGCTGTGTCCTAAAAGACTCATAAGCAGAACTAAAAGTTTGTCTTCTTTTCTAAGAGTCAAAGGAAAGAAGACAGAATGAAACAGCTTGATTAGAGAGGAAGCCAGGAGGATTTTAAGTGTTTAGGGTGTGGGGTCAGGCTCTGAGAGGAGCATTGATGTCGGGGACAGCATGGGCAAGGCTCACTATATGCATTTTTTCTTGTAGAGAGACTTATGCCTATTAGGAGGCAGATCTTTTGTATATGCAGTTCAGGTCTCATTTTGTGAATTACAGACTGTAACAAATATCTCAAAATGGAGCTGGGGAAAAAAACGCTGACAAAATTGACATTGCCTCTACAAATGCAAGTGCTGGGCGGCTGTGGTTGCGGCAGCCACAGGAAACATAGCTTCTGCCAAAGCTTGTCACAGCCAATTTTTACTCGATCTCCAAAGGCACCTCTGTGATCAGGGGACCAAGTTCCTGCCAAATGTCAAGTTTTTGTGGTACTTTACTCTCCAGCATGATAATTTTGTTTCTAGAAAAAGTTACAGCAATGGAATTAAAGTGGGGAAAATGTAGTTTTGTGCTTCAGCTCTTCAAAGTAGCCAAACCAACTTCACTCAAACTCCCAAAAATGGTTTTTCCCTTCAAATAACCCTTCTGGATACAGACTATATGCAGTTTTTGCTATCTGCATTACTTTACATTTTCCCCTGTGATCATTTTAATCAAGTAACACACAGAGTAGGGGTATAAAAGGCAAAGAATTAATTCATTCTGAGTTTTTGGAATAGGTTTTTCAGTAAGGCATAGTGTATATAGAGTAGCTTCCTTCACAGTGTAATTGCAGTTATATTTTTAAGTAATGAAATATATCACCCCAGAGAAAATAATAATTATATTAGTTCAAAGCAAAACCAAATGCTTAAGACATATAAAAAAGAAATATGAACAAAAGAAATACATCATTGTATCACCAGTCTTTCCAACTGAATCCTTTCCAAAGTAAATAAAAATTCGTATTGAAATTGTTTCTAGTTATCATGATCTCACAGGGAAACGAAAGGATTTTCTTCAATAGCCTGTTATAACTCAGTCTTTATACCACAGTGAGGTAATTTGCTAAAACAGCTGCCTCTGATGAGCAAACTTTTCCATCTGGCAGAGCCCAAATTGACACAAACAAACCCATGTCAGTTTTTCTTACCAAAATATAAAATCAAAATAAGCTCCTTCTGCTCTGATGGGATGGGACTTTGAAGTGCAGGAACCAAGATTTGTTTCTTTTTTGATGCCCTTCTCTTACCCTCATACCCACAGACTTGGCCCTGGCTGCAGGAGTGTTGATATCATGCCACCTTTGAGATGGATTACAACATAACTGGGAATGTGTTTGCAATATAAATCTTCCACCAAGGAACCAGACAAAATTAACAGTTGTTGGAACTTGTTAGCTTTAGCAAGACAGCACTTGTGAATAGTTTGTTTTCATAGTAGGATTTTTTTTTCTTTAAAGACTGTTTTATTTTTTTTAATGTGCTAAGGAAATTTCCACTGTTTCTTAGTAAAACCAAGGTACTGCTAAAACTTTATCTATACAGACTACACTTTTCACAAAAGATCAACAAAGAAAAAGACTGGCATATCTTTTATGCTCTCAGGAGACCTGTATAGAGCTGTAATCTGTAAAATTAATACTGATTTTGACCTGGTTT
>VXBO01014152.1:44874-58205 GCA_013400135.1 Rhinoptilus africanus
TCAAATGTTTTTCTCTCACCCCTATAAATATTGCTGGTTTTCCATGACCATTTAAACTCAGATAGAATACCCAAATTTTAAACCACATACATTTTGTTCTCTGTAGACCTTAACAGTATATTTATAATAGGCATATGTATTTCATATGAGCATTTTAATTTGTCATTAGAAAAGTCTTTGCAATATATTGTCAAGACAGAATTCATATTCAAAAAGGCATTTCAGTTTGTTAGCTTTTCTTCTTAATGGAAAATGTTGTAAGCAAAGTTTAAAAACATGTTTATTAAAATTAGTGATGGGATGAATTCCTCTGTCTAAATATTTTCTCAGCCAAGGGCCTGATGCATTTTGAGTGAAGTCTGTGGAAAGTCTCCCACTGGCTTAAACAAAAGTTACGTCAAGCACCAAATAGGGAAAACTTGGATCCATTTGTAGGTCTGGATCCAAGTATTCCACTTGGGTCCTGTTTCTGTAATAAGTGATGCCAAAATGCTAATTCGAGAAAGTCTTAAACTTTCAGGAAGTTCAGCTTGGGATTCGGATGTATCTCTACACACTCTTAATTCTCCGAGAAAGAAATCTACACCTATGGAAGTGATTTTCCCAGTGCACAGTATTATCAATGTGCTTAAAAAGTTGTTGCCCTCACTAGCAGCCTAGTGAATATAACAAGGTCCCTTGACACTGCAGTGATGAAAACACAGGGCCAATAAGGAAAAGAAAAAGATCAAAGAAGTACTTTGTGGAAAATCTACCCTGCGATAACGTGCTATACACCTCATTCAGTAGACTCCCTCCAGAGCCAGCAGGATTTGGCCACAGTCTATGAACTCTGCCTTGCAGAGTACTTGGAATCTCAGAAATTTAATAAGTGCCCATTAATAAAGCCACAGTTCTATCTAGAATTGTACAAATCCTTGTACTATAAAATCATATCAGCACTTTGGGAGAAAGGATATTATGAACTTGTAATATCAACCTATTTAATGTTCTCCTTGACTGCTGGATGTAATGTAAATTTAATGTACAATATGGCAAGGTTGTGGTACTTGGCATTGTCTAAAAATATTGGTTGCCTCTTGTGTCTCTTTCACCCATATGCTGTGTATTACTGGTAATGGGAATGTATGATTGAACGCAAATTTCCCTGTCAGTGGTCTTAGCCTTGTGCCAGCTGTAGTTAATGAGAAAGTTTCTTTTGACTTCAAAAGGAAAACCACTGTCAAATACAGGAAACACAGTAATAAGATCTAATAGTTAATTACACAAAAGAAAGGTAAGAAAGAAGCTTCTGACTATCAGTCTACTGCGGAGAGGGTTGTGAAACATGTTTGGCAAGAATAAATCCTTCTCTCTAAATACAAACCCAGCTACAAAAGATTAAAAGCAAATATTGTGTTTACTGACATTTAATGTGCCCAGATCTAACTGTGCACCTGTTTGTCAGGTTCCTTTCATTTCCTCTAGTTATATTCCAGCGCCAGCTATTTTATATTCATCTAGACGGATATTATTTTTCTACCAAGTGTATCACTCCTTAGTAAATCACTTTGAGAAAACCTAAATTCATTTCATATATTTTACAAAGAGCTTTTTGTGGAAAACAGACATGTGGGACCAAGACAGAGCAGTACTGGAAAAACTTACTTGGAACATAACCACTCTGTGAGTCTTAGAGGTTTGTATTTTAACTAAAAAAATTATTTTAAAAGTCCTGAAATTAGTGTTATATAAAGAACAAAATGTGGCTCTGGGCAATATCCTTTACTAATTTTTAATGTTCTGGTTTTTATTAGCTGCTATAAATAGCAATAATCACACTGCATCTTAAATTTGCTTTAAACTTTTCAAATACATCTGTGGTCAAGATTAAAGCAAACAGTTTGCAGCAGGTTTCTTAAATATTTCAACAGTAGCAGTAATATAGCTACTGCATGATGTCTGTTTGTTGTTTTATGCATGTGGATTTGATTTCATATTTGTTACAGTAGATAGCCTGCAGCATCTAGAGTCTTGTGCAAAGAGGGATATCATTGCCCCCAGGTGCTGGTGAGCAAGGAAATAAATACCTCTGCTATCTTTCGAAAAAATTCCCTTCTTTCGGAGAGAGATGCTGACTTCATTCACTTCTACGTAACTGTTATACTGCCCTTCTTTTCCTCAATGGGGTGGAAGATTTCTTCAGATGAAACTAAGTTTTGACAAAAATAGTGTACTTATGATCAAGCTCCTGACTGACATAATAAACCTTGTTTTGGTCTTACTAGCTTTGTCAAAAGCAGGTAGGTGGTAGAAGTATGAAAAAGAGAAGTTATATGTTGTTATTGCTTATGGACATCAGCATTCCCTCCTTCATAAACCATAAACAAGGACCTTCTTCTTTTTTCTTTTCTTTTTTTTTTCTCTTGGGCAGGTTCTCAGTGTTAGAAAGGGAAAAGACACAGGTGGACCCATACCTGCATCTTAGCTGGATCTCCCTGACCCTTGGGAAGTTGCCC
This sequence comes from Rhinoptilus africanus, assembly GCA_013400135.1. Lineage (NCBI taxonomy): Eukaryota > Metazoa > Chordata > Aves > Charadriiformes > Glareolidae > Rhinoptilus > Rhinoptilus africanus. The sequence goes on from VXBO01014152.1 coordinate 47,373, forward strand.
ATCATACCCTACCAGCAATAGTGTCCAGGAAGTGAGCCCTGAAACCTCCACACTTGTATGCTCAGTTCCCATAAGGGTGGTTGGAAAAGGATAACCTGTTCCTTTACTTAACTTTATTTAACTTTTCTTGACATTAGAAATAGACTCGGCATTACAATTTTGAATTCAGATTTGCAACACTACAAAGTTCAAGGAAGTTCAACTCTGTGTGTTTTGTTTGGCCTCTTATAAAGAACAAAATTCAGACCTGGCTTAGATTCTGACATACCTAGTAATAGGTATTGCTTTTGGCCCAAACCCTTTTCTATTTATGATGCAGCTACAGGGTTTGTGTTTCCAGAGCTTTGCATACTTATGACCATGTAGCTTTTACAAGATGTTATTATTCTGATCTGTAGGGGATTGTGCAAGGGGGAGGGAACATACATATTTACACTTTATCTTTATATAATACTTGTAAGTATTTGGCAGCCTTTGTGAAGGCATGGTGTCCCCTCAGCCAAATCTTTTTACACAGTGTGTTCACTCAGCTTTTGAAAGCCAAGCTTGCAGCATTCCTGCAGAGTAAAGTCCTCTGGAAGCATGGTTGTAACAGAATAGCTTCCTTCAAGCTGTTCAGTATAGCTGGGTGGGAGCGGGCACATCACAAAATCATCAGATCCAGGAGGTAAAATGTATTTTCCAGAAAGATATCATTACAGAATTTGTCAGTGAGGACCAGGCGGAGACCAAGATCTCCCAGAAGCCTACCTTCCCCTCTCCCAGTAGCTCTGAGAGCATAGTGATCACCTGCTGCACCCCTCAGCCCCTCCAAGAGTGGAATCCAGTTCTGTGCAGTGAGGATACACACACCTTTGAAAAATGCATATTTTTTTTCTTGTGTCCAAAGATCAACCAGGCAATTTAGATGTCAACAGTGAATATGTGGTAATTTAAAAATTATTAACAGCACTTTCAGCTATGATTTCAAGACTGAAAACTACTTGGCACAGGGAGAAATTTTATTGGCTGTTAAAACATTTTTAAAAGGTAGAATAATATATAAGGCTTGCTATGCTACACAGTATCCTTAATGGTCAGCTTTCTTTTAATCAGATTCTAAAATATTAAATTTCTGAAGAATAACACTACTTAATTATAAGAGCTTTAATAAACCAAATCTGTTGGTTGTGGATGTCTTGGGATAATAAAATTCTCAGGGGTACTGAGATGTTTTACTTCTGCCTCCTAATTGGCCAGGATTGTGATTATTTTATGGTAAAACTGCACCTCCTGCTAGGTTGCACTGCTTAATTAATGTACTCTTTTTCAAAGAACTTATGAGCGCATGAGAAACCAGGATGTAGCCAGATCTTAGGCTTGTGCTACTGACATCATTTAGCACATAGAAAATAGTTTGTTTTCTGTTCTTGAAGCTGAAAGATTGGAGAAAGTTGGTCTTCTTCCCTGCTTTATTTCCCTTTTGCTAGGCAGTTTGAGCTCATTCATTACTGAAGGGTAGCATGCAGCATTTTCATTTAGCTGCTTCTAAATGCGTAACAGAATAGAGCAAGATACTGAAAACTTCAGTCCTTAACCTGGTTCTAGAAGGAGGCACTCAAGTCTCAAAATTGGTACAGTTTTCACCTTCAAGGACTACTTCTGAGAAGGAATGAGGGTATCATAGTTCAGTTTCTGTGGCAAGCTGGTCTTTGCCACACTCTCAGAGGGTGACAGCGGGAGTGGTGGGTAGGATGATGCTCTTAGTGTGGATGCTGGGACTTGCACAGATGCCCACAACACGTCTCACTCTCTTGACCTGCCCTTGGTTTGGGCTTGTGACCTGGAGGCTAGGGGTCCGACAGCTGTATCACCCATCACCTGGCCCAGTAAGTCCATTAGCAAAGCCCATCTTCACATCTCTGTATGTACAGTGCCAGGTTTTCAGTTGATTGCCTCTCACCTCCCCAAGGATTAATGTGAAACAAGACACCACCCTGGGATTTTATGTTACCTCTGAGTCTTTGGGAACTCTGGTCCTCTGTTACTTGATGTCTTCTGTGCTGTTCGTGAGCAGGGTAACTGTGGTGGAGATATAAAAATAACCCTGTGATAAGTAAATCTCCACAATGCTTTGCACTGATGCAGCAGTAATGAATTTAGAGCTTTCACACTTCTAAAAATGAAATGTTTTGACCTGCTGTTCGATTGGTTGAAGGCTTCTTCAAACCAACTCCAATTTATAAGTATTATGTTGCAAAAGCACTGATACCATCAGTGATAGTGGCACCCGTTGGAACAGAAGTACCCTACATCAAGCACATTTTGAAAATAACGTTACCACCTAAAAGCTTCTATGCTGCAGAAAATGGATTGTACAATAGCTTATCAGTCGGAGAAGAGTGCACAGGAGAGAAAGGGAGAAATAAAAATAATAAAACCCACTCCTGTGTAGAACATTAGAAACGTGGCACTAACAAAGACTTCCCGTTCCACACAGAATTAGTGCTGGCAGAGGCAGTTCACAGGGCTGTGGATATACTCAGCTGTGCAGAGCTGATTATAGAAGATGAAAGAGCCTGGCAATTTATTTCATCTCACACTGAAGCACTGCTGACAACTGAAAGTGAGGACAGAAGGATTCATTTGTTCAGCTTCTGTTTTAGAAAGCAGGCTTCAAATGATACCACAGAGAAAGTGGAGGGAAATGCTGTGGTGTAATAAAGTGTCTATTTTTTATTTCGCTGACTCCAAGATTTATGTTTTCAGCTGTTGAGTGTTTTTGCAGAGGGGGAGAGTTGATATTTGAGATTCCTGCAACACTATGTTGCTGGTGAAAAAAGTAGGTGGCATTGGTCTAATTTAACATGCAATAATATGTTATAGACACACGCAAATGGGGAAGAAATACATATGTACACATGTTTATATATGTATGAAAGTAAATATATCTGACACCCTTCTTTCCATTCTACTGTACCATGGCATTAGGAGTTTCATAATCCGTTTCAGTGCTGAAATGTTTGAACTCAGGTATTTAATTGTAGTATTAGCATTTATTCAGCAATCATAATGGTGTATAATTCCTGGCAAATTGGATGACATATATTTTGCTCACTACATTTTTCATGCACTAGAGCTTCTGGGATGGGTGGCAGGAGCCCTTAAGTCGGGGACATGTGCAGGTCTACTGGCTGAGGAACAGATGGGACAGAAAGCCACAGTCTGGAGATGCAAGTCAGGCGCTGCTTACCCCTCATCTCTGTGCCTGTGGCAGGCAGAACAAGAAGCAGTAGGCTTAGACTGTGCATGGAAAAAGTCGCATTTCAAAGGATAAGGACAGCAAAGCATGGGAAAAGGGCACCCGGTAGCCTAGCACACCGCTCTCCTCCCTGCACTAGAAGTCCTTAAGAACAAATCAGACTAACATCTGTCAAGGCTGACAATAGTATAATTGATCCCGCCTTTGGGCAGAAAGAAAACTAAATGATGTCTTGAGGTTCCCATGGTTTTCTGTGTATGTTGGTTATTTTCAAGGACTTCATCTTTATTTTTAAATTGTGGTTAACCACCAATGTTATTTCCTTTCAGTGCTAAAACATAGTTTACAAGTGAAAACAGCCTTACTATGTAAAGAGTCGGAAGGGTCTGCTGAAATGGTTGTTATGATGAAATCTGGTTAAAATCTGACCGGATATTATGTGTACACACAGTCAGTAGGATCTGACATCTCAGAGGACTGAATAATGGCCCCTCAGACTTTTTAAATTGAGACCCAGAAGAAATACATCCCTGCTAAGATTTTGACACTATTATGAATTTGGTTCTGGATTTATAACATGCATACAGGCCAAATTCTGTTCCTTCAAGCTCCAAATTCCTGTTGCTTAATTTTTTTTTTGCTGCCTCAAAGGCACAGCTGAAGTATTATCCCAAAGTGTAAGTTGTGTGAACATAATAATATTTTTAAATTTCTGGTCTAACAGGAAAATAGTAATATATAGCTTCAAACTGATCTGAAACAAACAAAAATGTTTTTTTTCTCATGAAATTAGAATGCTGAAAGATCAATTTTGTGTCAAAAGATGTATTTTGCCAAAGAAGTTTATAGTCTTTATAAGCTTAAGTACTGAAAATATCATTTTGCAATTATCAAAATGGAGCATTTTGACTCTTTCCATTATTTTGAGGTTTGCATTGTCAAAATTATGTGAACAATGCAAAATTCATAAAATCGTTCAGGTGGTCTAGAGCTTTCTTTTTTAATTTTAGGTACAATTTTTCACCCAACAATTTCAAGTGTGAAGTCTTCCAGGAAATCCAAGTTAACAGCAATTACAAAAAAAGAACAGACAGACTTGGGATAAAGAAGAAATTATGCTAAATCACAGCTTTTGTGTAAGTTTGCAGGGGCAGGTACATCAGTAAAGTGAGCTGAGGTGGTTTTGCAGTTCTTAATGCATCATATTAAGCTGGTACTCATGGGAGACTACATTAAGCTAGATTAAACTACATGTGTAATTTTAAGCATTGTTGCTCTTTGCTGCATTATAAAGTCTCTAAAACTCATCCTCCAAATGTGTTTGAGTATTTTCCTTGCCTCCAGAGTATCACATTTCAACATAATAATGCAAAAGAGAATTTTTCTGATGCAGATCTTTTCTTATCTACTCTCTCCTTGCAGGTGTTCCCTCACACACAAGTTTATTCTTTGATTTTTGTTATATTAATGTGTATTTGCAGTGATGATAATAATTTTTGGAACATCCTCCAGTATAACAAAATGTACAGTCACTGAATCACAAAGTGTCCAGCAACAGAAAGGTTAGAGCTTTCAAGGATGGTACTTCTCAGTGCTGGGACCTATAGAAACTAAAAATACGGTGCTAGTACTTATCACAGCAGATTGCCAGGTAAACAGTCATTAGATATGTAGTATCTTAACATACAGAAATCAATTAAATGTAATCCTCCAAACAGTCTCAATTGCTGGTCTGTGGACCTTCTGTACGGTATGCAGTATGCAGGGCTACCAAGATGATTAGGGGACTAGAACGCCTCTCTTAGGAGGAAAGGCCGAAGGATATTGGTCTCTTCAGTGTGGAAAAAAGATGACTGAGGGGGGATTTTATCAACACTTACAAATACTTAAAGGGTGGGTGTCAGGAGGATGGGGCCAGGCTCTTTTCAGTGGTGCCCAGTGACAGGACAGGAGGTAATGGGCACAAACGAGTATAGGAAGTTCCACCTAAACATGAGGAGGAACTTCTTTCCCTTGAGGGTGGCAGAGCCCTGGCACAGGCTGCCCAGGGAGGTGGGGGAGTCTCCGTCTCTGGAGACATTCCAGATCCCCCTGAACACGCTCCTGGGCAACCTGCTCTGGGTGACCCTGCTCTGGCAGGGGGTTGGACTCCAGAGGTGATCTCCAGAGATCCCTTCCAATCCCTATCATTCTGTGATTCTGTGTAACAGGAAAAACACAGTCAGATATCTCATTAGGAGATTGGTCATTACCTAATGAAAATCAGTTTTGTTTTGGAAAACAGGGAACATCAGACAAAATGTTAGCTTGGCTTAAGCAGGTGATTATCTACATAAAACAAGCTGTTTACATGAATTGTAATACTTCCCCGTTTGCTGTTGTCATGCTGTGTCCTTCCAGAGCTGAGTTCCTGGTCCTGTTGCAGCTCTCCCCTGAAAGCTATGCCTAGGCAAAATTAAAAATCATGACACAGTTCATTTTGTCTTTTCTCTGCCTCCTTAATATAGAGGGCTGGACTGAGCCATGGCAAAATGTGGAGAGGAGAATCACACACCTGTGAAGAATTCAGAGGGTTTGGGAGCTCATGCTCTCTCTCCTGCCCCTCCCAGCCTACAGCAGGGCTTTGTGGCATCCTGCATTAAAGCCATGTCTAATACATCATGATTCGGCCCCCAGGTCACTTGAACACTCTACAGTGTAACCTGTTTTACTCCTGTTGTTTTCGTTATAATTCTATGTACAAACTGATCAGCCTTTGCTATCTCTGTGTTGCAGGGTGCAAACACTGGGACAGAAGGTTGCCTGCTACGGTGCTGTGCATCTGGGCAGCATGTGAGGGAGAAGTGATCCTTTTTTGTACCAGCTGAGCATTTGGTACATACATTTGAATCCGTGTTTCAGCCTGTTGGTCTGTCCCTACTGTGCTGCTAAGTCAGCAGTAAACTACTTCAATGTCATCATATCCATAGATGGAGGATTTTATATCATATGTATTCTGCTGGTTGCTTCTAGGTTAATAATTTTCTGTTGTAAATCAATATTTGACAAAACCACTTGGAGAAGAAGGAGCTTCAGCATATGAATAGTAAGAATAGAGACTGTGAATCTGTATGGCAGTATGCACTAACTGCTGACAGCATACATTTAATTGACACATTTTCTTTGTATATGGTCTGTTTGGTCCACATTTTGACACCATAGAAGATGACTGGTTTGCTACTGTTTTCCTTGTTAAGACCATATTATAAAGTGTATATTATTTTAGAAAAATGACTAGATGGTAAGATGTCATTTCCAGCTAAGGGAATATCCAGTTTTAATAAAGGTTGTTTCGTGAAGAAATGTGCTCGTGATAGTTTATTTCAGAGTATGTATAACAATTTCGTCAAGTAACAATATATCTGTAATAACTGCTTTCGAAGAACTACAGTAAACGATAACAAAATTATTTTTCCAACATCATTTTGGAAGCTGTTTTTTCATAAATTCAAAGCCAAACTGTACTTAATATATTTGCCAAGTGCCTTATTTCAACAAGTATAAAATTAAACTTTTGTCTTGTGGAAGCAGTAAGGCTCAGCTCAAGCTGTAAATAGGTAATATCAATCTAAGTCACATTGAACAGTATTTGTGTTTCAAAACAATAGTATCACCTCTGAGACAGTTTGGCACTCTCTGTAACAGGAGATGGTGTCCTTCATCAGAAAAACATAAAACAAAATGGTCAGAAAGACATTCTTCTATACGTGATCATATCTCCTTCATTTAGGGCCCTGTTTGCAGGACTGTGTTGGGAATTTCTATTTTGAGGGTAAGCAAATGTAAGCAAGAGCCCTGCAAACCATTTACCTACTATGAGGCTGGTAAAGGTTCTTGAGTCTTTAATCTCTACCTGCAACAACTAATCTTCACCCTGTGTGAAGGCATGAGAGTAAGGAGTTGGTGTCCTTGCCCTCACCACTGTCAAATTCTTACTATCATATTTGGAAGTTGTTGACCTATACAGTACAGAATAGACCAGTAGACTTCAAAACTCATTATTTGTATCAATTCGTATCATCTGGAATGAAGGATCATGTTTGCTTTTATATATGAATTATGTTTTGTGGGTAAACTATGGAAGCAACCTACAGTAGTGGTTGATTTCATCACTATTAAGTCAGTGTTATCAAAGAAAGAAGAAGATAACAGGAATGTGAGTTGTGGAAAAGGGCTATTTGAAAGATGACCTCCTAGTATCCTCTTGTTTGGAGGGGAGCAGGCACCTGTGCTCTCTTTGAAAAGGTTTGGAAATGTAAGTAAGGGAAGAGAATTCAAAATAATATATGGGACAGAGGTGGTCAAATAGTAAAACAGCAACTCCATTAGCATTTAATCTTTTCAAAAGCTCAAGATCCTGAGTCTGCTTCTGAAAAATGACAGACTGATAAGTTTGAATGAATTCTCTGTTGGAGATTCATTTAGAAAGCAAACCTAACTTGTAAAGTGTTAAGAAAATGCACCAGCCTCTCAAAAGACTTAGGAAGTGTGAAAAGGAGAAATGACTTGCTTTTATTTTTTCTTTGCAGCACTGACCTTTAAAGGAAAAGGTGCATTGAACAAATCGTGGAGTGCTGTTCATGTCTTTGGAATATTTCTCAGTGTAACAGTAAATGACTAAATGTGTTTATGCCGTCGTCAGCCTTAATTCTCACTCAATCTAGTGTCTCTGATTTTTAACCTAATATGATGCTTTTTCCTTCAACATTTATAGCCTTTTGAGTTACATACTGATGTAATGATTATACACTAAAAATGTAGAAGCACAAGGTAATTTATTAGTACATTTTGTCTTTTTAGTTAAGAAATTAATTCCACATCTTCTGCAGAAGTGGTCTGTAAAAAACTATTGTTCAGGGCACTATCTCCCATATTACGTATATGTTGAAACCTTAATAAGCTTGGATTGCAAATGTACTGATGATCAGACCTTCAATAAACAGTGCCAAAGTAAAACAATACAGTCATCAAAAATTTTACTCTTCAGTCTGTTTTCATAAAACAGCTAGGAAACATTAATTGGAATCACTACTAGAAAAAAATCTGGTCCAAGTTAAGGTGATCGTGGTGTGGATGCTTCAGCAAAAGTCTGAACACTGTGTAACAAGTTTTTATCTTCCCAAAGCATTTTAACCCAGTTACAGGAAGGAACATTATTTTGCTGGAAAGCAAAGCAGGAATGGTTTCATAATGTTGATGTTACTGCTCCCTTTTTATGCTTGATTGAATGCCAGCAGGGAATATGAGGAGTCTCTGTGTGCCCAGAAGGTATGAGGCTAGTTAAAAATGGAAGTCAGAGTAACCTGTTTTAGGATTGGAGGCTGTGATAGTTGTAGGAAAAAATGAAGTACTGGTCAGTTAAGATGGAAAACTGTTTGGAAGATAAAGGTCTGTGGTATTTTTAGTAGCAAATTATCCAGAAAATTTTAAAATACAAAGAGGAAAGATTCGTTGTGGGATTACTTAGAGGCTGTGGTCCTCTTACACAATGAGTAGTCTTGTGATGATATTATCTCTGTCAGTATTTCCTGTGCAGAAACCAAGCGTCTTCCAGGGCTTAGCTCTTGATCACTCCCACAGAGGAGTAAATGATGAAAGAATGAGGAATAGTCTGGTGGATAGGATATATTATAAGGATTCAGTTTTGCAGGAAAATTTGGCCCAATTCCCAGTCTTATTATAGGCTGTGGCTTTGCATAAATAATTTAAATATTTTATGCCTCAGTTTACTACCAATTTTAGTACCTACCTACATCCAAGAAGCATCAAAAGATAAACTGTATTAGCTCCTGGAAAGGGAAAATCTCAGGTAGTAAGGGCTGATAGGAGTCTTTGATAAATCGGTAAGGATATGCAGTAGTTGGTCAAGGGGGTCAGGCTGCTGAATGATGATGGTGACAACACTGCCTGTCCTTCCACCATCTGCACGCATTCACTGATTTCAGGTACACTCCTACAAGCATCCTCCAAGACCATGGTATACAACTATTCTGAATGGTGCCTGGGAGCATTACCAGGTCCTGATGCAGCACTGTTGACACCATTAAGCTGTTATCATGCTTTTAACTTGTGGAAAATAGCAGCCTACCAAACAACTTTTGAGCATATTTGGGTAATTAGATTGTCCTGTGGATCACTTTAGGAGACAGTTTATTTTGTCTTCCTCCTCTGGAAACAGGAAACCTCACTGGTGAAGATATGGGCTGTGCTGTTCCAGCTGGGCTTGACACCCAGCAGATGTTATTAGCTAGACTTCATTAACTACGTAGCTGTAGTCTTTAAACCAGCATTGGCTGGGACCTTGCTCCCTGAATACTGTTATTTTCTGCTGTGATCAGAGACACAGGTTACAGCTTCAGCTAAATTATTTGAAATAATATAACCAAGTCTGTATGATCTTAATCCTCCTGACCAAAGTGGCAATGGACAGAATTAATATTTGATGGTATTGGCAGGAACCAAAACTTTCTGGGTTCTCTGCTGGCAGCCTAACCTTCTTGTTTGATTCTTTCCCAAATATTGGTCTTATTTCCAGTTACTGAGACTAACACGTGTAATTGCAAGAGGGAAGAAAATTGCCAGTATAAGTGAGCAAGGTGATCTTCTAATTTCCTTGAGGCAGAATAATGAGAATAACTCTAAATGGGAAGCCAGAGAGAAGGAATCCACACAACAAACATGGTCGTTATTAGTATTACTGGTACGTGGTAGCAGTTTCCTTGCATTATAGCTCTGAAAAAATAATTGCAGACTCAAAGCAATTCCAAAACATTTAGCAGTACTTGAAAATGAATGCCAAATACACAATTATTTTCTATACATTGGCCTCCATCTCACCCCAGATTGCTGTTTTATATGCCATAATAAAGAGAGGGGAAAAAAATAGATCAGACTGAGAAGCCGTATAAACCTTTACATATTCCCTTTCTTTTACTAGCATCTTAAGACTTTTTTTTTCTGTGTGGGATGATGTAGGTGCCTGCTTATGTCTAACCCTTTTACAGTGCTTTGTCCTCATACAAATAACCATGAAAGCATATCAAATAATAACAGCAGGGGAATTACTATGCTGCCAAAAGGTTCCCATCAAGCAGCTAGACTGTAGTCTTCATTATAATCATTTTGAGATGTTGAATGTAGTTAAACCAGCTAGCTCAGCTTCTCTGAAATCTCTGAAGCTTTTCTCCTAAGAGTAAAGGAGCTTCCAACTATAAATAAAGATCAGTAAAGTGTAGCAAAAAAAAATCTGTCTGTGTCACTGTATGAAAATATGTATATATATGTATGTATGTATGTGTGTATGTGTGTGTACGTGTGTATGTTCAGCTCCACAACAGTGAAATAGATATTTTTTAAAGGTTCAAATATTTCAAAGATTTATTTTTTTACTTCAAGGTTTTGACTGTTCTTCAAGGTGAAAATGTGGAATATAGCAAGAAAAGGATGTGTGTTTTAGCCTTTCTCCTTAACTTTCACTGAACCTCCAAATACAGTTCTGTGTAGAAAAGCTTAATTTAGTAGAGGATGGTAATTATTCCAGGTGATATATGTAG
>VXBO01014152.1:70135-80219 GCA_013400135.1 Rhinoptilus africanus
CATACAAAAATAGGACTGGAATTGTCCACAACTGAGAAGCTACTGCTAGTTAGAGATTTAGAGACTGCTGGTTAATAATTTATAAGCTTCTTATGCAGTACGCTATGTGACTTTCATTTTCTTGTTCGTGGAGCATAACAAATGCAAGGTGTTACTTGTAGGTTTGGACAGATTTTTCCTATATTTTTCTCTTCCAATTATTCATTAAATACCTGGTGTGTTATGTAGAATTGAGAGGGGGGAAATGCAAATAATTCTACCCTGAGAAAATGCCATCATGGCATTCATCATCACTTTGTGACATTTGCTGTCCTTTTATTAAACTGCCTGGCATTTCATGACACCTTTCCCAGATTAATTGTACTTTCATAAACTGTTGTTTTCCCCTATTAAATAATTTGATAGTGTTTTCCATGCAGGAATGTCAACATGTTTAAGAAACTAAACTGAACTGACTAAAGCTGTGAAACTTATCCTGTTGTAGAGTAAAAAGTCTCTTACTTGTCCCCAACTTAGTCTGAGACACAGTTTTTAATGGCAAGACTATGGGCATCCTATGCAGTTGAAACTGATGTTGAGTGGAATTAGTGATGGTGAACGGAGTCAGGATTGCTTCAGTTTAGCCATCTGGTTTCAAAACCTCCCAAACACCTTGCCTTTTCCTGCAATGATTTCTCCCCTTTCTCCTCCAGTTTGTAGTCTTCATTAAATTTAAATTTGCAAAGTTGGATCCAGTAAAGTCTTTTTCTGACATCACATTTATTTTCACTTCCCTGTAGGATGTTTTCTGTTATTTAGCTCCAGTGTTACAGTTCAGTGAAGCTCACATTCCCTTGCAGAAAGACATCATTTGTAGGTTTTCACAGCAGCATTACGTGTGTGAGCATTTGGGGCAAGGTCCCCTTATCAAGGGAGAGGCAGGGAATAGCAGCTCCATAGTGAACCTGCAATGCACAAAAACCCCACATGTTGATCTGCTGCCTCATCCCCTGCAGATTTTCAGGAGATATGACCCAGAAGACCAACACGCTGTGGGTAAGGCATCCCCAAGCTCACCCGTCACTAGCTCTGTGTGAAAGCTAAAGGAGGGCCATGCACATCTCAGCTCTCCATCCGTGACAATGCATGTCCACTTCCCAGCACCTCCTCCTGCACTTTTATCTGGCCCTTCAGGACTCCCCAGAGGCCTGGGTTTTGCTTTGGTTTGTTAAAACCACTTTCCTAGAGTAATTTCTACAGAAAAATGCACATTGGGCCCTTCCCTTTAGGAAGAGTTTTACCTTGTATCTTCTGACCCTAGAATCTAGATTAAAATCTCAATTTATTAATGCCCTGGGAACAGATTATGGATGTAAACACCAATCTATCTGTGGTAGAAATGCTAGACATTTGTTAGTCATATAAAAAAGAAACGTGAGACAAACAATCTTATGTGCTTGCTATCTTGTCAAAAATAATTGGCTCATTAATCTTAACTATATTAATTTAGTTGTATTCTGAAGGTCAAATGCAAGAAGATCCTTTTGGGTTCTCATCAAGTTAAACACTGCTCTCTCTACTTACCAGAGATTTTTTCTCTCTAAAAATAAAATTTCAATAACACTTTCAGCAATTAATTAGGCAGAATAACCAGGGATATAGTGAGCGATTAAGAGATCACATACCCACAGAATAAATAAACATTACCAACACATTCCTCATACACATCCGTACCATTAGTTTTCTGTGAAAATAAAGCTTGTTTATGAGAACAAAATTACCAGATTGCCTCATAAATACAGAACTGCCTATGATATCTACATGGATATAATCTGAGAAAAAGAAATCAAGAAAAATCAGAGAAGAATTTCTGAATAAACAAAGTTTTGACAGGTTTATTGGTATTTGTGCGGTTATCACACACTTGCCCATGCGCATATCCTCCATACACACACCCCCACATGCCCTACTGGATTTGCTGGACAAGACATGACTCATGTTTTTCCTGTGTTCTGAACTCCTTTTCCATTAAGTAGTTTCCAGAATTGTGGTTCGGGGATTTCTTTAATTTGTAAAAAAATGGAAAAAATGACCTAAGTAAGCAATTGTATTTGTTCTCCCTTGCCTTGCGGGTAGTGATTATCTTGGACTGCAGGTTCACCACTGAGTGACAGTGCCCTTGAGGAAATGCAGAACATTAACATGTCTCCAAAGCCATTAACTCTCTGTCAAGCTTCATACAATGTGCAGCCCTTGTTCTGACTTCAAAAAATAGCTCAAAAAATAGCAAGATAAAGAACTTGTAAGAAGTTTCAACACACTAAAGGGAAGTGGGTGATATGGTGATGTAACAGCTGCTCAAAGGAAAAAGTAGGAAGTCAGCACTGAAGTTTATAGATCTAATAACTTCAATTACCATTTGTAAAAATTTAACTTTAGGTAGTCAATTACAGTTTTAGTTGCTTACAGATTCTACAGTTTAGTCCAAGACCATGGTGCTGCATTTTTGATTGTACAGTTTTACGCCTTCTTCTCGTTCTCTTTCTAACCACAATTGTAGGCATTCTGAATATTTTAGTAATATTTTTTCATTCATAAGAAAACTGACAATTCTCTAAGAAGGAATTGTCTAGGACAGATAGTTCTTACCCCCTTGAAACTTATTTAATTAAAGCAAATAACTAACACTCATTGCATGTATGCTGCTTGTTGTTTCAAGACTATTTTCCCTTGCTGCCGTCAAAATTTGTCAAGTCCATCACATGCATTTTCAGAAATGCCAGTCCACTGGGACCTTTATTTCATCACATTCAGCTTGTATAGTTTCTTCAACTTATTTCTTTTTGCTTTCAGCAGCAATTTATACCATATACCTATAGGTTAGTGTGGACACTACTATCTTCCACTGACTTTGGGTAACACAGGCAAGTAGAGAGAATCAGACATGGTCATGCAGCAAGAAAACGAAAGGGAAAATGCAGAACAAAGACTGTACTTGGGTCATGAAATGATACCAGCTTAAGTGTGACTGTACCTGAATTTTACTGCTGTTGAGTTGCCCATGTACAGGGTGTGCCTTGGAGCAATAAAAGGTCAACTACCAATCCATTTGCACATCAGAAGGCTCACTGTGAGCATATTGGTCTTACTGAAACTATTCCTTAAAGGTGACTGACACTTGAAAAACTGTTCCAAACTGTTTCTAGTAGTTTTGTGAACGATATGTGGCCAAAGGAGATATACTTGCACTGCACAATATGCTGTTGTGTAGAAATACTCTAAATACTTTAAAACTGCTGTCCTCTCACAGCCAATAAATTGAAAGAAATTGCCCAGAATAATCTGTACAGACTTTCCTCTAATACCTATCTAAAATGTATTTCACCTTGCCAATTTTTACATTATTGCTTATTATGCAACTTACTCCTAATTATATTTTTCATTAATTTTCTCTGACAAGTTTTTGAACCTTCGTTACTTAATTGTTTTGGCATATCTAGTTCCCCAGATGCTGCAAGCTATCACCTTCCTCACTTCATATCTATTTCATACTTTTCCAGATCATGACAAACAATCAAACCTATCCAGCTAAGCATGTGTTTGGAGAGATCTCAACAAGAGACTACTAGAATTATAGTACAACATGACTCAAGCTCATGGACAAGAAGATGAAATTTGTAGAGCCACTTTGTCCAGTCAGTGGGTGCTGTCCTCTTTATCTTTTTCTTCCTAAGCCCAATAAATCTTTACTCACACACTTGTCCTTGTTACAAATTGTAAATCTATAGGACTTGTCTAACTAATGTGAGGGATCTTTCCCTTATCCATAGCAGCAGAGGCCTTGGGGGGTTCAGAAGTACCTTTAAAGCTATGTTTACTGCCTCTTAACCTGTGGGTGGCAATATCTGAAATGTGAATTTTCTTTCACGTTGGGAATCTGGAATGCTTCAATCTGTTACTTGCAGGTAATTATATATCTGCCCTTTTTTCATCTCAAATATAACTTTTTTTTTTTCATTTTGTATATATATAGGGTGAAATGCAGGATATGCTTGTGCCCATTTACTTTGAAATTAGGTATGTATCATACCACAATAATGCTGCGCGTCGTTATGATTTTTTTAAAAACTGAATATACACTACTGAAAATAGGTTGAGCATTGCTTATGGATGTGTTTTGTAAGTCCAAGGAATCCAAAGGGCATATGTCTCCTCACCACAACCAGACGGTCTATGCCAGGATGAAAAAGAAAAGAGACTTCTCCGTTTCATTCCATTTTTTCATACCTTCTCGTTTTCTTACCACCAGATAAGACACTTCAACCTGGCTTATCCTTTTTCCTGGAATTCAGTCTTAAACGCAGTTTGGGAAGTCAGTTCACAACAGTGGGGTGTCTGAATTGGCACACTCCAGATTAACTCTTCTGCTCCTGTGGGTGCCAGGGGAGCATGTGTTCTGAGTAAGCATGACAACACAAAAATCAATCACATTTCTGTAGCTTTACTCAGTTTTTACAATTTAATATTCTGAGATGATGGATGTACTGTCGCCTGGAACATGTGCTCTCTTTAAGCAAGATGCTGGTGCAAAGTGTCCTATTGGGAGTGATAATAAGACTTGTAGCCTTTACATCATCTGTTTCTTAACTTAGAGTTGTGGTTTTGCCATGCAGTCAGTATAATATTTTTTTATGTGGAATTTAGAGAAGTTGTGTAAATACTGTAGTCAATGATCCTTATTAAGCTAGTAGATTAACTTGGGGTAGAATAGTATAAAATAATTACAGAAGTAAAAATTTACAGAAAAGAACAATTGATGTTGTATTTTTCCACATGTCAATTTTTTCCACATCTTGCAAAACTATCTTCAGATTTCAAACAAGTGCTTTAATTTAAAATTCTTTCTGCATAATTTGCCATTCTAGGTAGGCAGTTTTTCATGATTGCTAAGCTTGTAGCAGTTTCTAAGCAGTCATAGACTACTGAAAAACAGACTTTTTTGAAAATTATGTCTCATATAGATAACTATATAGTTACATGCATAACTCCTATACAGATACAGGAACTTAGGTATATTGAAAAACTTCTATCACAGCTTTTTGAGGTTTTCTTCTCTTACACTTCTGTGCAGACAATACTGCTTGTGCACCCTTCCATAGGATGTGCACTAGCCAAAACCGGTATAAAACCCATTTGGGAAAAAATGCAATGTATTACAAGTAGACTTCATTCCCTACATAACTTATGGCAAAGGTTTTCATGTAAAGGAAAATTAGCATGGTTACTGTTACCTAACTTACTGTTAGATCTGTTAGAGGACAATAGCAAAAATGTATTTCTGCCAGCATCCTTTCACAGATTGTATTTGCTGGAAAATGCTGTTTTATTAGTACATGTTCCCTCAGTCTGTGAGACTTTCAAAGTGTTTATCACCTGTCCGCTGCAAGTTTTACTTTAATCTTTATTTGTCATTCACTGTGATCTAAAAGCACTTGTCTGTCCTTTTTTTTTTGTGAAGACTGAACAAATACATTTTTTTTCTTCACTCTTCATAAATGGCTTGCACTGTGATGCGCAATTTATTATCTTGCTTTGTGCTATTCATGTATTGCTACTCAGTAATCCAAGGGACAGGACACTGCAAGTATAACTTTGCTTCTTTTCCTATTAATCATCATGAGATATAAATAATAGCTGGTAGTATTTCTTAAAATTCAGTTGAGCCTCTCTAGTTCACTTAGAAGTTTCCGAAACTTTTATCAAATGCTGTGATAACATCAGTGTCCCCAGCAAATTCTTCCTGTTCTAAGTTTCTTTTCTGCTTCAAATAGGCATGATACTCTGCTATCACAATACAAAGGTGTGATTTTGTGGGGCAAAGTGGCTACAGTAATACATCTATTCATTTTTGTGAATAGCAACACCTTTATGCAGGTTCAGAGACATGGCTGGAAATGTGAGTGAGAGGCATCTTGTTTTATTCACAGTGCCATGTAGACTGCAGGCAGCCAGGCAACTTGTTTATTCCTGTTCATATTTATTACTAGATACTATAGCACTGCAGCTGATGTCCAAACCTAGCTTGGCATTTTGTGTAACACAGGTTCGGGATACAGCAAGTGAGTCATTAATTATGGGAGGACATTTCTTTGATGATTTTTATTATTTAAAGGTCCTGTGTAAAGCACTAAATGTTGAGATGATAGAATACCCTTTCTCCTACCCTTTCATCTTACCTGTGTCCCAACCTCCTACAAAAATATTGCAGTAAGTTGCATAAGGCACTGCCTTGTCTTTGCTATCTTCCAAAAACTTTCCCACTGCAAACAGTAACTTGCAGCAACTTGACAAACCACCCTGTGCTGATTTGTCCTTTGCTTAAAGACCTTGTTTCACCTTCTGTGATGATCTTAAAACAAAAAGGAGACATGCACAATGATATACGGCACTTGGTGCCAGGGCTCATTGTCCTGTGTTGTTAATGGTACAACCACTGCCCTTTCCACTACTGTGCCAAGTGCTGTTAAGATGGCAGCGTACAGAATTAATAATATTTCTCACTCTCCGTGCTCTCAGCTTCCACCAGTTACACCTTCTCCTCAAGAAGCAAGATGGGAAAACAAACAAAAAAAAAAAGCAGAATTTAATTAATTTTTAAGTGATTTTTTCTACCCATTTTTAAATTATTCATATCAATGCTGTTGGCTATTTTTAAACGCTTTGCTCTTGCTCTCCTCTTAGTCACTGCAGAGCAGTCCATCCAATCCTTTTAAGTGCAACTTATTCACTAAGAGCGTTTCTCATAGCCTAAAAATATTCATCACTCAGCTATTTCCACATTTTATCTGTGCTGTTCTGCTTTTCTCATGGCTTTTAATCAATGTGTCCTTAAGTAAAGGACAGTATTTACATCCTGTGTGGCAACTGAAACACAGATTTAAATTGAAACAGATATTCTGTTAGGGTACATGCATGAGCAGGTGCAACCTTAATGAGAAATCAGTGTGCTGAGCCTAGTCAGTATTGGACATACGATGGGAGCGAGACCCCTTGTTCGGCTAGGCAGCACCAGGCATCCCTTTGAACACCTGTGGGGGAATGGCAGGACTGGCTCTATGGACTCCCAAAACTTGCCTTGCTTATGAGGAAAACACTAGCTTTTTTCTACTGCTCTCTTGCCATGGTACTAGTATGACTGAGGTCACAACAAAATGTAAATGATACCAACAAGTGCCTTTGTGGGGATGAGAGTGAAGAATGAAGGAACAGCCTAAAGTTTTTTTGGCTCAGTAATTTCCCATAAATCTATGCCAGGCTACAAACAGACAGTGGAAAAAGCTGTAACTTCTGTTAAGGTAAAAAGGTACATAACCCATAGCATCTTCTTACAAAAAGACATGGGCTTTTTCCCTCTCTCACTATTTGCCAGTGAGCACTATCTTTTCCGTAAAGTGTGTACAGCTGGAATGGGATTATTCAAACATGGTAAGGATTATCCTAAATCCACTCCCACCAAAAAAGATAGTAGAACTTCTACTTTTGACTATGCTATGAATTTAGGCCAATTCTGAGAATGGTAGAAAACTTATCGTTAGCCTAGTTAGGTGTTTGGTTTTGTTCATGTCCTAGGAGGATGATAGCGTCTGTTTGTTGTTTTACTAGACAATCAATTCTAAGAGAAACAGTAGTCTTTTCTTGCTATTTTTTTTACTATTAAATGTTGATTAATAGAGCATTTTTATATGACATGCTTTTTCCTAATCCTATCATTATAAAATACTACATCATTGCCCAGTCTTCTCTCTTTTTGCTTTTTAAATAATATGAAACACTCTGTGTTGTGCATTTCTAGGAACAAAGCTCACCCATTCTTCACATACTGTATTGTTTTTAATGAATCAGTTATGTATAGTGCAACCCAAGAGAGTAATGGTTTTTCTGACTACTTGCAATACAGTTCTCCTAGTGCCTTAATAAAGATGAACAGTATTTGACTGCCAGGCATCAGAGATCTCTCTATTTTAATTAGCAAGGGTGCTCTTCCTATCATTTTCTTTGGAACAAAATATATCTGAAAGATTCCTTACACTGCTCCCCTAGCTGTGGATTTCGCGTGAATTAAAGGAAACATATTGTGAAAGGTGAATAGCTGGGGAAAAAAATATGGTCTAACATTAAACAATATAAATGTTTCAGCCTTTTGCTCTATCCAACCTTAGGGCAATGTCTTTTCAATGTCATGCTTTAGTAAAAGTCTTTTTAGCCCATGCATGTCTTTCTAAACAAGACAGACAAAAGCTTTTATTTTAAAAGCAAACAGCTAAGTGATTTGCTGTACACTTGCCATGAATAGTAATGAGTAGATTTGTGGTGTGTTCCTCTTTTTAATTAGCACATTGCTATAACCTGGCTGCTGTTGTTGCTGTATGGATCAGTACTGTCTTGTTACAATACATCTAGAGGATACCACTTGAAGCAGTTATGAAATTAGTTGGAAAAAAATACCGTATTCTTGGGATTGGTTTAAAATACTTCAATGTTTTACTCATTTTTTAATGGAAAGAATTGGCTGGTAAAGGTCTGAGTAAATCCAATTGATGGTATTGTGTTGTATAAAAATAACTTTAAATAGATTTTTGTAAACATATCTGGGAAAGGGTTATTTTCCGGAGCTGGAATATATGTATGTGTATATGGTGTTTTAAAAACAAAAGCATTTTCAGACTGAGTTCCATTGTCATAAACCATTTCTGTGTGCCTTAAATGCAATGAAATTTTAGGGTTTCATAATTGAAATATAGGGGTTTTTTAAATCACATTTTTGATAAATTTTTCTGGTGCACTATTTTAACTGGTTTTCAAAATGCTCACAGCTGTTCCACACAGAGCAAAATTTAAAGTTACATTAAAGTAGAAAAATATTACAGCTATAGTTGAATGAAAGGGAGAATGGAGACTGAACAGAATTTTTTTTAGAAGTTTCAAGCAATGAAAAAATAAAAGAAAGAAAGGATTGGCAAAAGGGAACCTATATTTCATGATTGCAGCTGCACTTTTAATAGAGACTTCTGGTGATTCATGGAAACATCATTTCCAAGATAATACATACTACACTTATTACATAAACAAATTATAAAAAAATACCAAAGAATGAAATAGAATGGCTAAATCAATTGTAAATGTCTTCTGTTGCTGTAGATTAAAGATATTCCATTTGGAGACTTTTACCCAAATTTATGTATGAATTCTTTACACTCAGGGGAAGGTGAAGACTTTCTCGTTCTGTTTTTCCACATGAGTATAGAGCATGTCTGTCACCTCTGAGGTTATTTGCCCCAGGAAGGGCAGAAGGTAAGTGTAGGTGTATGTCCATATAGGCTTCGATGAAACCAGGAAAAGGGACTTGCAAAAGGTCATTGCTGCCTTTGCGTTTCTGCAGAGTTGGTGGTGCAACTTCCCACCAGAAAAGTGCTTGAAGCATCTCCATTGCTGCACAAGGAATGTGGCCTCCTGAGTTATGATTGACACCAAAGTATCTAAGAGAGAAACCAGGCTTTTAAAACAAAATCCTATGAAGATGTCAGGACTCTTCAAATACCTACAGTGTGCTGGATACTGTTGAGAGTGAACAGAAATGAGGCTGTCTTATGACCTGCACTCTCTAAATCATGGTTAAATGTTAACGCAAATACTTTTGTCAATAAATAATACAGAAAGATATTAGAGAAATTTACAGTACTCTGCTCTGGAAGTACTATTTCTGAAGTGGTCTTCAACAAGTTCTAAGCAGAAGAATCAGGAAGCATTTGCTATATTATTCACAGCTGGGATTTTATTTTTNAGCTTGGATTTTATTTTTTTTTTTTTCCTTAATCACAGTCATTGGGAATTCACATTTAATAAGCATCAGATGAGTAGGATGAGCAGTTAGGCAAATACCAAATGCCTAATAGTAAATAAGAATTTTCTCCAAATAATCTAAAGTCCAAAAAGCCATAGTTTTTTCTTGAGACATATGTATGCACAGTCATTCACACAGGGTACAAATGAAAAGAGTGGACACACCTTCTCAGTTCCACATAGTATAGGTGAGTGCAAAAACACA
>VXBO01014153.1:3662-18285 GCA_013400135.1 Rhinoptilus africanus
CAAACGATGTATTATAAATGAAGCAAAAAAAAAAAAAAGGAACTAATACTTTGAGAGATCAGGGTTCAGATTCACTGATGGCATTCAGTTCCTAAAGAAGATCGCGTAGAAAATTAGACAAATGAACTGAGTGAGTGAGTCAACCTGCCCATTCTCTTAAAATAACAGAAGTCTATACCTGCTGAAGGTTTTATCCGCAAGAAGGACTCATACTGCAATACTGAGCACCAAAATTAATACATACTGACCAATGACACATCAGCTTTCACAGAGATTTCACAGAGCCCTCTCCTAATCCATGACCTAGCCTCCCTCTTAAGTAAGGTAACTTTAAATATGGCAGCACCCTTATCAGAGACAGAACAGGTTGTGCTTTAGGTCGTAATAAGAGTTTTCTGCTTAACTTTTAACTGGATGATTGAAAGTCATTCTTTTGACTTCATTATCTTCTATTACGCTTGTGTGTCTGACTTATTTTAGATTTTTTGTATTTGTATACCTTATCAAACCACTAATCTTTCCCAAAGGCAGAAACAAAAGATTCTTTTGTGTAAATACAAGGAAGGTAGGTAGGATCAAACCAGACAATGAAAGTCAATTTAATAAAGTCCAAGTACTCCAAAATCACATTACGTTTTACTTGAAATATTCCTGATCAGATGATGTTTTGTTTCTTTTTTGTGAAATGGTGACAAGAATTACTAGTGTATAATAAAATGTGTAGTTAAAAGTTAATAGGCAATAATGAAACTATAAGTATGGTAGAAAATTATAAGGCTAAAATTAACTCCCAGCTATCATCTCTTGTATTGCAGGAAAGATACAGCACTACTGATAATGAGAGGATGAAAAGCAAGAACAAAACATAATTATAGTCTATGTCCTAATGAATTCTTACAACATTTCTAGAGAGGAGAATATGAAGTAAATGATGTTGAATTGAAAAAAAAGTCAGACTAAGAAAAGGATACTTCAGCTAAAGTATTTTTTTTTAATAGGAAAAGGAAGAACGAATTTGTAAGCACTTTTATAAAGATGCAAAAGTATGTAAGTCACCATCATATGGATGCTTTTCAGTGCTGAATATAGGATTACCCTTTGAGAACTCAGACAACTTACGTCATCCATCTCAGAAAGACAAGTAGGGGAAACAGCAGACAACTGTTTGATCTGTTTGCTTCTTCTGTAAACTCACGGAAAAATTTGGGAATTGCTAGCAAATTTGAAGAATTGTATGAGTCTACAGATCATGTTTCCATTTCATTTATACACTTCAAGTCACCATTCTGCCTGCTTTTGAATTATTATACCACCATGCAGACAGCCACCAGAGTCCTAGCTGTACACTTGGTATTATGTATTAGACATCACAAAAATCAATTATTGATCGCCTGACAAAAGGCCCATGACTGATTTTACTACAAACACTATTTTTATCAAAACTGTTGCAGACTTCTATGTAAATTTGTATTGGTTGTAAAACTGGCTAGCTATTCAAATTAAGATTTCATCATAAGGATTGGGTTTTTATTAATCATTTAGATAAATATAGGTTGTGGCTTACCTGAAAAATCCAGTGCACACACTCCTCTTTGATGCTGGCCTTTGAGCAATGATAAACATTTCAGTGTCTGTGTGTCCCAAACATGGATAGCAGCATCTCTTCCAACCTAAATCAGAGCATTAATCAAAATATCTGCTCATAGAAGTTCAAAGCACACCAATATCAGTAACTAGGATAATCATATCTTCAAAACACTCCAGAGATAACTACTTTTCCACTTGCCCAGTGGAACTTACTTGTTTTCAAGACCAATTTTCTCCTTTAGAGAAATATCAGTAGTTATTCTCTAAAACTTCAGTATTCAGTATCATATTAATGATATCATTTATAATGATATATGAATATATATAAACATACTGAATATATCATATTCAGTACTAGATATCAGTAGACTGCCCAACATAAAATAGCCTTTATCTAAGGAAGGCTTTTGAATGCTACTACAGTATAAAAAACCTGAGACTGAATAACAAAACACCAAAACCTCTCCTATGAAGATAGACTAAGGGAATTAGGTCTCTTTAGCCTGGAAAAGAGGCGTCTGAGGGGGGACCTAATCAACACCTATAAATACTTGAAGGGTGGGTGTCAGCAGGATGGGGCCAGGCTCTTTTCGGTAGTGCCCAGTGACAGGACAAGAGGTAATGGGCATAAACTTGAGTATAGGAAGTTCCATGAGGAGGAACTTCTTTACTCTGAGGGTGGCAACATGCAGCTTACCCATATGTAGGTGGAAACACTCTACTGAAGGGCAGAGAGAACCACATTTTTCTTAATGATACATTGTAAAGCGGATTTATTTCCACATTTTGCTAAGATCACCACTTCTAAATACCCACCTGTCCAGTAGCAACATAGTCTTTCACTGGGTGAATGCTTAGGCTGAGGATGTCATCGTCGTGACCAAGATACAGCCTTTGAGTGTGTTGTTGCCTATTATATACAACTGCTACAGCAGCAATATGATACACCACTTCTCCAGTTTGTGTGTAGAACAAGTTATTTCGACAGTCATAGCCTCTATAACTGAAATAAATACAAACCAAGTTATATTCTGTTTCAAAACTCTTCTGGTACTTTATCTAACAAATTGTGCTAATAGTTGGCACATTAACTTGAGAAGAGTACATCTGCGGTGTCAGCTTTAGATCAAAAATATCACAGTATTCAGGCAGAGAGACTATTCCCACCAGGAGCATTCATGAATCTTCTTGTGGTTTACTTTGCAACTCCTAAATTAGTACTTATTATAATAAAAATAAATTAGTACTTATTAGTATAATAAAAAGAAATTAGTGCTTATTATTAGTATAATTTACATAGAATTGTGTCCAGGTAAGTTTTGCAGGGACTGAGGTGCAAGCAGAAATCAGACATTTTTACAAGTCACAGCTATCACGATCAACTTAACAGAGAAACTTTGCTCCAAGAAACATAAGGTGTAGTCAACAGCCAGTTTCAAATTTTATAAAATGCAGTGCTGGTTTATTATTTCGCTACAGTTTTACAACCTTTTCTTGTTCCTCAACAAATACAAGGAAGAAAAAGAAAATCTATGGCTCATATTCCAAAAATTACCCACAGTAATAATAACAAACAAATTAATTGTGGCTAAGCACTAAAAAATTCTCTGCTAAATGCACTGATGTGAACTGATGTGAATTAATATAGTTAGGATGGTTTAACAATCAGGAAAAAAAAAGTATTATTTAATATTACTCTACCCATGTATAAACTGCAACTTTAAACTGTCCTCCGGCGCTCGTTCTCTTTTAAGGAAGGGCACAGAATGGTTTTTCTCTTTACTTTGCTGTTTCAGCTGAGGTAGGTCTTCTTTGTAAACCTGAAGAATAATTGTTAAAGTTAATTGCACATCTCCAGTTTTCTAAATATTTGTATATAGGAAAGTTACTTTCTTTTAAGTATTAAACTTAATACATGTTACTGTGATGTTCAGTAGTTACAACATAAAGTTACTATTGCTCCCTACAGAACTTCAAATAATAATAAATATTTTCTAGACAATGAAGTCCTGTAACATGTGAGTGGTCCAGAACATTAATTTGGAGTAGCAGTAGCAGAGGGTATTTTTTCTAGAAGATTCCAGTGTCACTTATTGAAAAGGAATTTAAATATTGACTGGAATTCTTTTAAGTGTCTTTTAACTTCATATGTGCTTCAGTGTACATACTCAAAGCTGAAAATAAGTAATCCATTCTATCTAGGGATTACAGTAAAATATACAGTAACCAACAGCACTTAAGTGATTTGCCCATGTGCCCAGAATCCCAAAGTTAAAGCTCTGTAAATATACTAAAGACACAAAATAGTATACATTTAAATCTTTCAGAAATGCTGAAACTCTGTGGGGCTGCTGAAGATATTTGAAGCTTCTTCAAAGCTGTGCCACCAAACAAAATCCATTATAATGCTGACATAGAGCTATGGTTTGTTTTCTATGCCTACATTTCTTGGATTTTGCAAAAAGGACAATGAAATTGCCATTTCCACAGAAATCTACGTGACTGTGAAGATGGAATACTGCATTTTTAAAGGAAGGTGTTCATATAACAAGATGAGATTTTGAAATGGTAGGAAAACACAGCCTTAACGTATTGTATCTGTCACTTGTATGTATTGTACTTTATCCTGAGCATCCTCATCCATTTACTCTTACTCCTCAGTGAATGCTACCAAATGAACAGAATACAGGATCATCATTTTCTACTGCATCTCAAAATCTAGAACCCCATTCACCCATAACATTAAAAAAACCAAATCAAAACAAACCCAAACCAAATTCTCAAAATAAAATTAATGGTTTTGTTTCCATGTGCTTTTGGTACATTATTTCCTTTACCAAAATGTCAAGTGCAGCTTATGCTTGGCGTTGTCTCACACTTCGTATATAAGATGCTATTCTAAGATGCTTCTAATTTTTCATGCATAATCTGCCTGGAATATTACTGTTTAACTGCCTACAATTATTTTTTCACTTTTAGTTTTTAAACGCAGATGTCCTTTTTGATGCATAGACAGCATGGAGGAGGATGCTGTCTGAATTGAATACAGATGGAAAATCAGGAGGCAGAAAAAAGGAGGATGGGACAAGCACTCCAGTGAGACTTGGAGTAAAAGAGAGGGAAGGTAGAAAATTTGACAAAAACTTTATTTCATTTAGCAAACAACTGATCTCTGTAATGAAGAGGTAAAATAAGCTGTTGTCACAAGGACCTATGTAATTTATTGCAGAATCAAGAAAGTGAGGTGAAAATACAAAGAATGGTCCTTGGCTAAAGCATGGAACATTAGAGGTGATCCTTCCACATTCTAGAAAGCAGCTCTATGTCAGCCATTAAATCACTCAAACCAACTTGAACCAAGTTTATTGTGTATTTTTCATGCTTAGTAAAAGATCCCAGTTCTAGTCTGAGGAAGTTCTGACCTTTCACAATTGCAACTGATAAGGTACCAGGACAAGGTGAAAATAATTCTGTCTTCAGAGATATGTTTGAGCAATGTGCCATAAAGGCAGCCATGGAATGGCCTGATGAATGAAAAAGGACTGAACAGTTTCTTGTTATGTAAGAACTAAATATCCCACACACCAAATGAAGTAGAAGTCCTGCAGAAATATGTAATCATAATCCAAGCACCTAAAAAGAGCAAAACTATGTTTTATTATGGCATTTTCTAAACTTCATGTAACATTGTGACTTCAATAATGTTTTCTAATATAGTAGTGTGAGTGTAAATTGTTATTATGCAGGTTGGATGAAACCTCACATCAGGGGGCAGCAAGGTAAAACTGCTTTGTAAAAGAAGAGGAGCCAAGAGTTGAGCATGATAACAAGGCCAAACAAGACAGTGCCCTCACAGAGAGGGGTGCAGTCCCACAGTGCCAAAGTCACATAAGCACAGCAGACTTGGTGACTGTAACCAAGTTCATGCAAGAGTCCTGATCAGCAGGCAAGCCCATAGTGACAAAGCATAAATCAACACTGAAAAAAACAGACTCAAGAGTGGAATGGGATACTATCATTCTTGAAAACTGAAGCAATGTACCTTAATTTATCTCAGAACACAGTTCTACTAAAAACAGAAAAAAATAAGTGCATTAAGTGATTATTAGAGACCATTTCTACTTTGTTCCCATAAACTAGGCCAATTTTAATTCTTGAACACTGTTGTCCTTGGCAATAAAAAAGAATATGTCACAGATAAATTTATTATACAAGCTTCACACTCATTAAGAGTATTCTGCTTTGAATATACAGAAGTGATACAAAAAATCTGTGAGCTATATTCTACAAATTGGTATACTAAATTGGTAAGACTGAAGTCTTCTCCAACACCTATAATGAGAATGGGAATAGCAATAAGCCCTCAAGTTTAAAATTGTGCTTTTTAAGATAATTTATTCGAACATATAACCATATACACACCAATGTTTTTTTCCGAAACCCTTTTAAATTCTCATCTTCAGCTAAAGTAAACTCTGTTTATGTAGGTTGGGTAATCAGCTGAATACTGTCAAAATAATCTTCCTAGAGTAGCCTGATGAATTAGCTGCAAACTTCTTTTGCCTATCTTTACTGAATAGTCACAATAAAATGTGAATTAGTTGGCACAGTGTATTAATTTTTACTCACTTGGCGATCATAGTTGATTTGAGCTTCCTGCTCAATGTCAGAGTCTAACTCTGGCACATCAGATAAATCTGAATCTGATTCTTCACTGTAGGAGTCAACACCACCCTCTGCATAGAAAAAAAAATCAACATATATCTAATTGCAAGAAAACAGTATGTGTTTTTTTATATAATTTAGACTACATGTCAAGCAGTGTTCAACAACTTTGGAAGCTTAAGCAATTTGTAAAAATCACGTGGGCTGACCGAATGTTTCATTTCTATTTCTCCTGTTTCACTGCCTGGGGCAGAGGGAAGGAGACAACTGAGTAGTTGCTAGTATATTTCCATCATCTGAGACAATACTGTTTTTTTAACAGGCTTTGGAGTGAAAACATACAGGAATAGTAAATAAAAACTTTCAGTGTGATCTCTGTGTTTAAAAAGATTTGCTGTAACACAGGTTACAGCATGGAGCTCCACAGGCATGGAATTTTTGCCCTTTTGCTGAAGGAAATCCAGTTTTCAGCAGCTGCCACTATTTTTGTAGAATATTGTCAGTATCATGTATATAATAAGAAAAAAATTCTAAAGTACAGTTATCACATGTATATATGAATTTGCGTAGAAAAGAAAATTAAACAATTCAACGTGTAGTCAGATTTATGAATAAAAGTTAGATGGCTAATTTTGAAAATTTAGTTTGATGTAGTAATCTCCCTCTAAATATCTTGTTTCACACACTTTGACAAATACTACATGTGTATTCCTAAATATACAATATAGCAGACTGCAGAAGAAATTTTAATGTACCTTGCATGAAACAAATGGTTATCTATGAAAAGTAAAATGTCACAAATGTGCTGAGTATATGTAATTCCAGAGAATTATAATAAAAATATTTTCTGTCAATTCAATAAAAAATTTTCCAACAGTGATGCATTCTCTGTTGATTTTATTTAATAAGTAATTAAGAAGAGATCATTTTTACCTTGTGGAGATGTTTCAAGGATGCCATTTGTTATCCCTTCTGAAATAAATCGCCATTGAAAAACAGAGTGATCAGCACCTCCTGTACTTAAAACCCACTGAAAATCATGGGACCAACAGACATTGGTTACATGTGCTGAATGGCCCACGTATTTTCTAAATTTAGCTCCTAAAATAAAAAAAATTAACATTGTAACTAATAAGATTAGGCTTTTAATGGAAACATAGTCTAAACACTCTTATGAAAATTGAAAACAAAAAAAATTACTTAAATACTTCTTGATATTCTGATAATAATAGCAATTATAAAATAAAAATAAATGGCATAAAATAATATGAATGATACGTTCACTTCAGTTTTCTGAAAAGCACTTAAATCTTGTCAGGAAGTACCAGATAAACATAGGGTTTAATTTTCACGTTTATGGCCATTACTGCTAATGCGAATTATACACCTGAATTCTGTATTGTACTACACACATAAATTCAAATTCACTATCAGAAAATATACTGATATGATATCAAATTAAACACTGAAGATCATGGACAGCTGAAAAGTTTTATTTAGTTTTGCTGTCTTTATGCATGGTACAGTGCAAATACTGAAGAAACATCTATGTTAAAAGCCTACTATAGATATGAAGCAAATAGCTCACACAGAGCTACACTGACACACACTAACAGAGAGTGAAACTCTCATGAAGTTTCTGAAATTGTTACTGGCATACATTTAGACAAAGTATAGTAATGCATATAGTTGATACAATTTTGTTGTGACGTAAAGTCATACTGAATTAATTTCTGAAAATGTAATATCAGAATAAGCACATTATAAACTATACAATCCCAACAGTCCTAAAAACAAGTATATAAACATTGGCAGGAAATCACTAGATACATAGAGCGTTAAGGTCTCATCTTTATGTCCATTAATACTAACATGAATTGTGCACATACTAATTCGAATTGTACACAGGAATCAAAAGCCACCATTAGAAAATATACTGATATGATATTAAGGTAATATTGCATTCTTCAGACATGTAAAATACTGTCTTACCTTTCTTTAGGCATGGAAATCTAAATAATTTAACCAGTCCAAAATCATCTCCAGTTACTAGCACTGAACTGTTGTAATTTCCATCCACAGAGTTGACATCTGTAATGTTTGTATATTTTGGCCAAATTCCATTCACTTCAGATCCTATCACACAGGTCCATGAGGCCCAGTGAATTCCTTTGATCTCATCTTTGCTAGTTAGATGCTTCCCAGCTGAAAATATGCAAGTGAATAATCTGTTTAATCATTTGGTTTTCAATAAACTCCATTTCTTTTCATTACATTTATTTGTGTATTATTCTTGGAATTAATCTTTTCACCTGAATAAAGATTCACAATTATACTTTAAATTACAATCTCATATTTGTGGTATTTGACAACATCACACATCTTACAAGTTCTAATGCAGCTGCACATAAACATGCTAAAAACATATATAAGTGGAGAGACGTTAGATATTTATGTAAGTTCCAGTCAAGAAACTCCGCTTGCAGATATACTATTTATATCACACTTTTGTTATTTTCTTGAAATCAACACTGAAGTTTACTTGTTCATAACATGAGCCACTTGTAAACTTACACGGCATCTTGTAGAACAGTCTCTCTCCTGCACCATCATTGGTTTGCAAGAATTTACTATCCACAGACCAGTCAATATGAGTAATAAAACTAGTAGATTTGTTGCATTCTCCTATTTTTTTGTATCGCTGAGCAACTGCATAGATATCCACTGGACCATCATTAGAACCCACAGCAAGGTAAGAGCCATCTGGTGAAAATTTCATTTCATGGATTACTTCTTTTCGGTCTTTAATATGAACTACCTCTGTCATATCTCTGCAAGAACCAATAGTGAAAACATGAACTGTAAGTGTGTGAACATGCAATTCACAAATACTTAAGACAAGTATGAAGACAGATGCACTGCATAATTTGTACAACAAAAAACCAAATTTCACTAAAAACCCTGTTTCTGAGAAGTTCTTACTGATTTCATAGGTTATAAGCACTTTTAAAGCAAAACATAGAAACAACTTTACATATCTACAAGACCCTTCATTCTATTCACCTAATTTTAACTGTAAAATAGCTGTCTAGTCTAAACTAGAACAGACTTAATTTTATTTTTTTTAATCTTTATTTGTTTCACAGACAATGGAAAATGAATTCCATCGAAAGAGCAATTAGCCTGTCTCTCACAAGACTGTTGAAATGGTCTTTGGAAGAGACCCATTTCTCCACATTGACTCTTTTGGGGAGACAGGCAAACAGTTTAGATTATAGGCTAACAATTAGACTGGTAAAGTTAGATATGACTAATCCCACATGCCAGGACCAGTTAGCTACAGTTTGGGGGGTTTCAGCACCACCACCACCATCATCCACCAGTGGAAAAACAGTATTGATAATATTTTGCGTGTGCCTTTAAAAAAAAGAAAAAAAAAATCAAGACAGTCATACAGTGTAGTTTTCAAAAAAATACTGAATTCTTCCCTATCCAAATTACATTTGATATAAATCCCTTTCCTATCCAGTCATGGAACCAAAAACTACAGTGCTAGTGAATGCAGACAAATTTTTGCAAGCAGGTTTCCCCAAATTCTTCGGCTATGAAGAAAGAATTAAAACTCAATTAAAAAGAAATCTTCCTGAGTTGACTGAACAGTGAGACAAGTCTCTGTGCCATTAATTTCGTATTTACAAAGACAATCCATACCAGATTATATGTTTGGGCTGTAAGGAAATTTTGTGAGGAAGAGTCTTCTGAAGATGTCGTGTTTCTGTTACTCTCCATTTTAAACTTTTCAATTATTTTTCCTGATTTTTGCTTTTATTACTGCTAGTACCACCAAATTTACTAAAAGACTCAAATTTATTTAAAAAACAGTGATTTTTGTTAATACATCTTTAAAATGCTGATACATAGAACTGTAAAAGCAGAGTTGTGAAAGCATAATCATCTGTAACTGAAGACGAGATTTCTGGGAGAGGCTGATATGAATGGAAAGTTAATGTTACAGACAATCATGATCTTAAACAAATAGAACAATTTTGTTAGAAATTTCTCTTTTAAGAGAAACTCTGAAATGTCAATAACAGTAGAAATTTTGTTGGGAAAATTTTTATGTATTCATAGCCATTTTTTCCTTCAAAAAGTATTTTGGAAAAAAAAAAAAGAAATTCTTAGCTCCGCTTTATTACTGAAAACTGGTACTATCATTATTCCATAGAGAGCAGCTAATTCTCTGTATTACTTCATAGGTCCAATCTTTCATGACCGAGAAGAAGAACAAAGATTCACGTTGCTGAGTACATAATACAAAAAAATGCCAACAGAACACACTGCCATTGTCCATTTTTACTGGATCAGGTGCTGCAGATTTGTTTCCCCATCAGAAGACCTGTCACAGAAAAGGGACAGATGGAGAAGCAGTTGCATTCAGGGCCTTTACACAGAGGTGTTGCCACTCTTTCAGAAATAATGCTGGGTTTATCATTATCAGTCTCCATCAGCTGAATCATGAACAATGTTAGCTATCAGGCAAATAAGCAAAGAAAAGATTACTGTGAGACAAAGAAGACTAACTTCTTTAGAAAAATACTAATCTTTGAAATGAATTTTAAATTAATATGATCAGATCACTTAAGTTTTGTGAAAGTCATTAATGCAGTACATTACGCGGGTTTTCAAAGATCTTTCATCGATTACAGCCTTCTCCCTCTTATCAGCTAGTAGTTCAAAGTATTTTAAATATATGCTTAGCAAATATATTGAGTAATGTTAAGGAAGTGGTAAACTCTTCCAACTATCAATTAAAACAGCTTATGTGTTTTGAAATCACACTATTTTATTTGTCTGTTTCACTCCATGGACAATTTCATGTTTCACCTGCTTTTGTGTGTCTTCTATAATAGTATTCCATACAGAAAATGCCTACTGCATATGATGCATTCATGCAAAAAAAATTTTGTCATCTAATATGAAAAGTAGAATTCACATATATCTTGCAAATGCTTCTAAATGTCTTTCAATCATTCATTTTTTTGCATAGTATCCATTCTTGTGTATGGCAGGAAATGAACCAGGGAGATTCCTTTCAAAACTGTCTCTGTTATTATCTCTCTTATGCACACTTCTTTTCAGAAAATATCTGTATAATTTCAGAATAAATAAAGAAAAAAAGCTGATCTTGAAAATGTACGATTTTATCAACATTATTACTAAGAGCTAATATTTTGAATTAAATAAAGCATAATTTACAAACTATCACCTTTTAAAACACCAAGTGATATTATGGAAGCACATGCTCAATTTTTACTCTTTGTTTCTGATAAAATATCCAATGATTTTTTCTTTTTATAGGATTAAAAGAATTTGTAATATGGTCTTGAGTTAGTCAGGAGGAAAAAGCTAATAACTTGAGAAACTAATGCAAGATTTTCTCACCGTACTCGAAGAACAATGAAGGAGCCATCCTTCATTCCAAGTGCTAACTGTGATCCATCAGGACTGAAAGACACACTCCGCACTGCCTCTTCCATATTGCAACGAGCTATCAAGGCATGGTCAGCAAGACTCCATAATCTGCATCAGACGAAATTTAAAGCAGGAGGAGATTTTTCTTGACTGCACAATATTTCAATATCATCAAGATTAAAACCAAAAAGTCTAACTCAGTTGGTAAAGGCCCATTTTCATTCACACTTTATATATAAAGATTTTATAATGTATTGAGTTCCTTTCCAGACATAGAATGAAGATAATTTCAGTGATTTGAGCTTAGAGATTTACGGAAATTTAGTTTTGAAAACTCAAAACTGCTTATCAGTCTAGAAGAGAAAGGGTGTGTACAATGACTGCCTGAATCATTACATGGACACAGAATTTTCCAACAGTGGCACTGGATGCCTTGGCAAATAATATCAAATGAAGCTTTCAGACATCTTCAAATTAAGTTCCTGGTTCAAATTTATTTCAAAATAAAGGAGTCTTTACAGTTCTCAGTTCTTGCAGGGATGGCACCTCAGACCTGAACACATATCTGTGATAGCAGAAGAGAAAACAGTGTGAAGCTAAATTACATAATCATTTGGTGTTATCTCCGGACTTTACTTATCTGATGTAATAGAATTCCCTAGAGGAGTAACAAAAAAAAAAAAAAAAAAAAGCAGTTTCTGTAGACAGAAAGAGTCAATGCAGACCAGAATGAAACTTTCACTGAAAGTGAAAGCAATACTCGGAGAGCATAAACATTCCAACCATGGGGAAAATTTTCTTGTCATAACCCTGAACGAACTAGTAGGCAAAACTGCATGCTGATTTGTTCATTTACATCTTTTTAAATAAAAAGAATCAACCAAAAATTTATGCCATAAGATAGAGAAAAGCAAATAACGTACCTAAATTTTTTAGAAGGAATGGAGGGAATTTCCCAGATCACTACAAGCTGGTTAATCAAATCCTAGTAGTATGCAAGATTTTGAAAAAAATTAAAGAAAAGAATAGTTTGAAGTATGGAAGAAAATGCATAAAAGACCTCTTGGTCTAGAAAAATTAAGTCAGCAATACCTAGCTACCTTTATTTTGAGAACAGTGTTCTAAACCTGATAAATTTGTAAAAGATTTTTAAACATTCAGTAAAATATTTGCATATTAGCATATGTAATTATTGGCTAAACTCAAGAAAAAGATAATTTGTACAAGAACTGTAATGTGATAATGTATGGAGTTTTACAGCAAGCTTTACAGAAAGAAACAATTAGGCTGGATAGAAGATACTACTGAGATTTCTAGGTACAAGCTTTGTGATAGTAACATTTAATATTTTCACTAAAGACACTGGCACAAAAGATGAGAATGCAATTTGCTATGGACAGTAAGCTGGGAGGCACTGTGAATCCAGAGACGGATTTATCATATTGGAAGAAACGGAGGTTTCTTGATGATCAAACAAATAGACATGGAATGAAATTTAACCAAAGCCCATACTTTCAGAGCGTTGCACCCAGCACTGTGCTGTAAGCTTGAAACATGAGTGGAACCAGAAAAAAGAGTAATATCTCACACGATTTTTCAATTATAGAATGACACTGAACCATGAGTGAGTTGCAGACAGGAAAAAGGAAATTTGATCCTAACATATATCCTGGGTACTATTCCAAAAGGTACACAAAACCAACACATAGTGACCTCATCTGGCATATTCTTTATAAGTTATCTCAAGAAATCAGAATAAAAACAGGAACACATGCAGTGAAGGATTATTAGGATGATTAAGAGAATGAAGACTGTATCACATTAAAGAAGACCAAAAGAGTTTAACTTTTATACCTGAGTGAAACAAAGGCTGGGAAGGGACAGTATTGTTTCCAAAAATACATCAGTAGGATAAACATCAAAGAAGGAGAAAAAGTTATGTTGAAGGACCATGCGGGCACTAGAACAACAGCATAAACAGAACATTCAGTATAGCCTGAAAAGAAGGACGTTTCTGACCACCTCAGCAGTAACATTTAAATACTGCAGGTTGGGCCCTGCTCTTGCACTGGTGTTGAATGGTGAAAGCGAGCAGGCCTGTGAGAGGTGTGCCCGGGTAGAGGAACTCCTTCACCTCGTGAGGGAGCTCAGTGAGGAGGTAAGTCATTTGAGAAGTATAAGGGAGCGTGAACAGGAGATAGATAACTGGAGTCACACTCTGCCTTCCCTGAAAGAAGCACCTCGGGCAGACAGAGCTCCACCTACAGAGAACCCCAGACCCTCTGGCAGCATGGCTGAATGTGGGGATTCAGAGGACAGGGGCCAGTGGCAACAAGAACAAGTCCCTGCCCGGCGTGGCAGGCGTGCCTCCCAGGGAACCCCCACACCATCCCAGGTGCCCTTGCAGAACAGATATGATGCTCTGCAAAGGGAACCGGAGGATGACAAGGACTATAGCTTGCTGAACTTGGAGTTGTCACTGAAGCCAAGACGGATTATGCCTCGTATAACAACATCCTTAGTTATGAAAGAAAGACGGGTCCTTGTAGCAGGGGACTCGATTCTGAAGGGAGTGGAAGGCCCCATATGTAGACCAGACCCAATCTGTAGGGAAGTCTGCAGTCTCCCTGGGGCCAAAGTTAAGGATGTCCAGAGGAAACTCCCTACCCTGGTTAGGCCTACAGACTACTATCCCTTATTGATTTTTCAGTTAGGTAATGATGAAATTTCAGGTAGAAGCCTGAGGGTGATGAAGGAAGACTTCAGGGCCCTGGGACAACTGGTTAGGGAATCAGGAGCACAAGTAGTGTTTGCTTCTATCCCAACAATTGCGAAGATTGATGGGAAGATTAACAGGAAAAGCCAGCTGATCAATGCCTGGCTCAGAGACTGGTGTCAT